>CM031235.1:40852247-41452247 GCA_018340775.1 Taxus wallichiana var. yunnanensis | reverse complement strand
GCCTTATAAACACCATAGCTATCATATAGCCATCTTATAGCTAACCTTCACACAACCCCTTAAATCACTACCCCTACCGATATCTCATTATCATCAACCAAGACGGTGACACCGACCGCGTCGGTCACCGTGATTCAAAACTAAAACTAGCCTTTCCTCTACTTGTTTCAACGAGGCAATTAAATTTTCATTTTATAATAATTTGTGTTAATTCATATTAGCAGGGAACCGACCACCTTCAAAAGGAAGTCTCATATTTCCGGGCCCAAGGCAGCTCCCTCATTTATTGTCTAATTAAAATCTGGTGGTCTTGTATTCTTACTTGCAGGTAGTCCTTCCAAGACAAAAAGGAGTTCTTCGCAGTCGATCTGATCTTTCTCTACGGTACGTGCACACCCTCTCGACATTCAACAGGTATTCCTCCTAGCCCCAACCCTTATCTGTTTCTCAAAGGAATGAAAGGATAGAAGCAACTCTATTCCAAAAGCTGAAACATATTTCGTAAGCGAAACATAGCGTCCAAAATTGAAGAAGTACCTAGTAGTTCGGGAAGTTGCACATCTTGTAACAAAGCTGAATGACCAAGAAAGGTGGTCGTAGGTAAACATAATGTAGCTACATTTTTAAAGTAGATGTCTTAAGGATTTATCTACAATATCATGGATCACATAGCAAAAAAATCATTGAAGAAGCATGGAAAGGTGACAAAATAAGTTTTGGCCAAAGGAGAAGATTTGGGGGTACCCTAAGAAACACAAATCTCTGGTGGAAAGATTTCAAAAATACTTGTGTGAAGGATCAATGAGTGGGCCATTCAAGTAGAGGGTAGAGAAGTGGTATGATATGCTCCGTGCAGTGTTTGAAGAAGAATGGCACATACCCAAGGAGTTACCTTTGGTAGTAGGGAAGGTAGTATAGTTTACAATATACCAGCACTTTTACATCACGTGGTTCACCATGAAGGATGGGGCTTGGATCCCATGGTGCAAATTACCATATGCCTTCAAACATGATATTTACATGCATCAATTCACTATTTTTCAGACGTGTGCCGCATAAGCTTCAATGAAAACAATGTAGATTACAACTACCACACTCTAAGAAAGAAATATGTATATCCGTGGTGGAATGCCTACATCGAGAGGTTTATCTCGGATATTATAAGCATGAATCCTTTAAGGTTGGCAATTGGGGACACTGGAGTAGTACTTTTGTACTTACAACTAAGAACCAAGTTAGAGAACAATAAGTATGTGGAGAATGAGTTTGCTCTCCTAGGGAAACAAAAAGGTAAGCATACAATGGAAAATGTTTGAGTACCTAAGCCCATAGAGACAATAAAAGTAGATGATGATGAAGATTAGAATGAAGATAGTGGTGGTTTTGAGCACAAAGGTAGGAGGAATACTCCAAATAGGGAAGAAGCTGAGCACACGACTACTCCACCCCAGCCAGAAGAAGGAGATGATGAGGACCTAGATGTGGTACAAGGAGAGAAATACTTCAAAAGAGTATTAAGGAGAACTAGGACCTAGGGTGATACTCCAAAATCAATTACACAGATCACCTCGACTCTCTCCACGAAGGAGACAACGAGAAAAGAAGAAGGAATTTAAAGTTGAGTGAGGGTGTGGAAGAGTCTAGAGGAAAGCATGCCCAATTCCCCTACACCTCTAGATAACGTGGAAGGACCAAAGGATGAAGAAATGAAGGATATAGAAGAGGGAGAAAATGAGGTAGATGAGATAGTGACCGATACTACAAGTTCCAAATCTTGAAGCCCAAGTTCCTAAGGGAAAAATATCAAAAAGAAAAAGTGGATAATATGTTCCTCCAGTCATGGGCTATGCTAAGGACATAGGTAAAATTCTCAATGCCTGTTTTTAGAGTATAGTGAAATAAAAGGAGTTGTATGGATGGGAGATGATGGATGAAGATATGGAAACCATGCGCACAGGGAAGAAAATGTCATGGTCAATGCACACACACATGGATGAATCAAACTTTGATGTATGTGAAGATTCATGTGTATCAAGGAGGTTAAAGAAGACACCTTAGGCCAGACACATAATGGTAAAGCCTACTATTATGTCGATGAACAAGTGAGAAATGCTTTAGTGAAGGTCTTAATAGAGGTGGCATGGAGAAATATGGATAAGGCTACAACAATTAGGGTGCTAAGAGAAGATCTCAAAACTAAGGATGTAGAAATAGTGCACCTAAAGAAAGAAAAATACTTGGCACAAAAGAATAATGATGTTTTCATCAGCATGACAAAGGAATTTGGGGATAATATCATGAAAGTAAAGCCACACTTAGATCCAAAGGTACCCAAAATGTTTCCTTTGGCAATGCACTATGTAAGTACCTTGGTGGACTTAGTGCTTGAAGATGAAATTTTGCATATGCCGTAACCAGGGATCCAACACATGAAGCGAGTGTGAAAAGGCTTCAGATGAGAAAGATTGCATCATATGAGGGGTTGTTTTAGATCTTGCAGAGTAATCAAGAAATCGATCAAAGGCGTTGAATATTTGTACAGCCCCAGAAGCAATTATAAGAAACAAAACTATTATAGAGGACAATGAAGTCCTAAATTCCTGAAAGATGATATCTTGGGCCACGCAGAATGATTTGTACTTGTCAAGTAGAAGCATGAGGCCCTTACAACAGCTCAAGAACCATGCAAGGAAAGGTTAAATGTGCTTGGGAAACTCATCAAGCAAAAGATGGACTTATTACAAGGAAGAATGACTGACATGTCCAACATTGTGTTGGTCTTACAAAATGAGAAAGGAGATGTTGCAAAAGATGAGTTAGAGTCAATTATAGTGGATATCCTAGAAAAGGTAGAGGTTGCACTCAATGATTGGCAGACTTTAGAGGTGGAAATAAAAGAAGAATATCCAAAATTGATTCTTCAAGTTGAAGCAGAAGATACTGTAGGGTAAAGACATTCTTTTATTCATCAAAATTATTTATATTCTTCTATTCATATTCTTTGATTTGTTTTGGAGACAACCATTGTTGGGGTAACAATGCAATTAGTGTGGGGTAATGCTTTGGTAAAAAAATCTTACACTTAGCAAAGAATATACAGAAGGTTCATGCGAAGAGCAGAGCGCATTCAAAAGTATGGGATGATCGGAAAGGAATCACACGCTGGGAAAAATATAGATTCGGGACTTAGTCATTTTCACGATGAGGAGACATTTTTGGAGATAGCGTGCAAAGCACACAAATCAGATCCACGACTTGCGTGAAACGCATTGGCTATTTTTGGAGGATCGACTACGAATTACTTTGCATGGATAAAGGATGAGAATAGATTTAATATTAACAATTAAATAGAAGATGTCTATTGTTAGTGCACTTGCATGTGTGGCTATAATTGTAATGACACATGGCTAATAATAGCATGTAACCTATTTTAGGATTGGATAAGCGGTGAAGGGAAAGTCCCCACCATTATAAATATGTAGTGAACTGTGTAGCATAAGGTGACATGTGAGAACTGAGTTATTATGAGGTTATGCTTTGCCAAATTTGATGCATGCATAGCCTATGGTACTATTTATTATAATAATCTTTTGTGTATTTATCATGTTTAATGCAATGGAATGTCTTTGGCTGAAATCGAGTGTCAAATCTTGAGTATAATTGGTTCATGTATGCTATATTTCATCATGGTTATCTCTTAAGTATGTTATTATCTAGATCTAGATCTGAATATGTACTGTATAATGATATATTAGTCATAGATCTAAATTATGTAAGTCTTCATCATGCTAACATCTTGCAACAACCACGAAGAGGGGCCCGGTACCATTGCATGATTTTGGTGAGTGCTTGGTCTAGGCCGAGTGATGTTCCACCATGCCCGGGATTTTATTGGGGAATTATAGGCTACATCAAGCCTCCATTTTCTTTAGCTTGTTGTTGAGTTTGAGATAGTCCATGGTGACCATGACATATGTTTCATTCATCACTTTGACCTTATCCTGAGTCCAAAACTAAGTAATGTCCACCACAACAACACTAATGGAATAATCATCATGATGCATTTTCTTAGCAGGCTTGGAGACATTAGGGTCCATCTGGGGAAATGGTTAGAGTGCTCTATTGAAAGTCATGTACTAACCACATCTACCTCTCACTCCTGCTGCCATTTTATTTTTCTTCTTATTCTCCCTCCTTTTATCTTGGGACACTTTGGCCATCTTTGCTTGATTTAAAAATTTTAAGGAGGAAAGGACTATCCCGCCTATAAATGGGAATCCTCGTGGCGGGACATAAGGGATTATAACTGGTTTTGGGGCTGAGAATTCACAAGATCTAAAGAAGGGCCCATAAAATATCGGGAGAGAAAGTTGGAATGGTGGTGGGTGGTGGATGAAGAAAAGGGGAGCCTAGGGGAGGAAGAGTCTAGGTTGGGGTGACCAAAATGGGAGCATCCCTTACTAAGGAAATGAAAGGTGGAGGGGAAAGAGATGGAGGATATGGAGGATGAAGAGTAGTAGAGGAAGAAGAGACCTTGAACATCCTCAACATCTTCTTCAGAGGGCTTTGGGGGCTAGTGCCTTCATTGGTTATTTTGGAGGGTGAGACTAATGGTTGTGTCAAGGTGAGCCCCTGGGCTAGGTCCGACAACAGTTGGGGTATTATATCCAAACACTGAAGGCCTTATACCAGTGAGGGAGGGGGCTGATGGACTCTATTGTATTCCTCGTGAACTGATCCTTAAAGACCTCCACTATCTCCTTCTTGTTTGAATTGGACCCATGATCAGTGTCCCAAAATTCTTCCCACCACTCATCGGTAGGTACAACCTTGAAATTTAGGGTAGGGTACCTTATTTCCTACATATATTTTCAATATCCTTCTATTTTATCTATGCTCTAGTCCTTATTACACAAGGTCATCTTCAATCCCCTGGTAATTATTATGAGCGGGTTATACTTGCACGATACTGGATGAAATGACTCCCATAGTGGATTTGAGATGTCACTCAGTTTAACAAAAATATTATGATTCTCTTCCTGGGGAGACCTCCTATCCTCAAAAACATTCCTATGCTCATGCTAGTAGGAGTCCGAGACTTTGTTTCAGGATAGGGTGGCGGTCATCCAACCGTATGGGTCATACCTCCATGTATTTTGAATAATGGAAAATCCATAGAAAGTCATCTTTTACGTGATTATATGCTCCACGTTGCATTTAATTACACTAATCCCTCTCCTATATGAGGGGGATTGAATGATGCATTTTTAGTATGGTCGGAGCCATACTCTACTTCAAAGAGCACTAGTTGTCTAGTTATCTCCAAACCCACCACTTGTGAAGTGAGGATCCTTGGGAGCATTAATGATCCCTCTCGAATCCATGCAACTAGGTCATTGAATTTGTTTCCCAAAGAAATATTCGTAGGGATGTTAGGGGTTCAAAGGATGGCCTAGACTAAATCATTCATTCTATTATCGACCCCTTGTGGGTCAAATTCATGCAGAAGAGGTGCAACAAAATAGTTAGCGAACTTATATGTGTCGATGGGTGGGACAACACATGAGTCCATGAAAACATTGGGATGACATTTTGAGGGTTCACATCCATGTACCATAGTTTTAGGGTCATATATTAGCTAAATAACTAGGAATTATGATACAAAATGAGATGGAACAAAAAATAAGAGTTCTTGAAAGTGAATTTAATAGATAATTAGGCCAACTAATCACAAATAGATTTTTATGGCTTCGGTGAAGTCAAATTGATATGCCTAATCCTTCTTCATTTATCTCATCCTAAAAAGGGATGTAATGATTAGGGATCATTTTTGAAGTTACCTAAACATCCCTAAATGGTTTCATTGCATAAGATCATTTTGAGAGCTTTCCAATGACTGTGAGAATGTGAAAATGAACATCGGGAGCTCTAGATATGTCCGGTCAAAGTTCAATCAACGAGAAAGTCAACTTTGGTCAACATGTCAATATTGGACCAATGGCACTATGACATGTGGTGAAAAGGAAAAGGGAGTCGTTTATTGATTTTTGATCTCTGGTCTTCGACAACCATAAAATATTTCTCATCAGAACAAGAGACTCAACTTTTGTTACGGAGGGGAGCTTGACCGTTGTGTGGATTATGGTATTATTTCAAATGTGGTGGGTCCACAAGACACCACGTGGCTTACCACCATGAATCGAATACAATTTATTTTCCTACCAAGGGTCGACATTGAGCTAATTAGCCAAGTCATACATGGACTAAGTTACATTTTACTTTGTAATTATTTACCATACTTATTTCCAAATGCCACACACACACACACACACACATATATATATATATATATGTTCAAACATTAGTATTCAACCCACATAAACCTCCACTTACCCACATAAGCCACCAACCGGACATACATGCTAAGCTTCCACATGGAGAAGTAGATGAAGCGGTGTTGGTGGGCTGCGTGGAAAGTTCCATGCGAGGAATGAGAGATATAAGGTTTATTAAAACCTTCCCTAAAGCTAAGGCCGGCTAACTGGGAAATATCCACTTTAACATGCAAAACTATTTCCACTCACCTTAGACTCTAAAATGGATTTTGATTCCATTAAAAATGCAAGCGCTCAAATTTGGGATTTAATCCCATTACACATGTTATGGGATGGGGCTATTATTATCCTTAGGATAATATTTGAGGCATTATTTTAAGGGCCCTATTTTTGTATAAATAGGGAACCCATTTCTTTGTAATGGACACACACACACACACACACACACACAACGGAGAAGCTCATTCCTAGAGCTTAGAAAGGTGCAAAGTGAGCCAAGAGGAGAGTTAGTTGCCATGGGCATAGTTGTGTGAAGACCTAATTTATTTAGGCATTATTATTTTAATTATTATTGACCTATTATTTTTAGGCAATAGTAAATTAAAATTATTGTGGCTAGGAGTTATTAATACTACCTATTCATCCCATAGTGCCACACCAAATTATTGTGAATCTTGGAATATCGACTGAGTGCCATAGGGTGTTATGAAGCATCTGGAAGGCCGATCGATAACCGAGGATTTTGAACAATGGAGCTGGTGCCATCGAGCTTGCCGAATATGCCAGGAAAGGGGAAGTCGGGTGCTATTTTTCACCCTTGTCTTCTGAAGGTCTGGTTATTCTTCTAAGCAAGTTCTTAATAGTTTCCATTGATTTTCTTGTGAAAGTACTGTTGAACTTACAAGTTTTGACTAGTGGAATGGTTTGATATGAACCCAAGACGTAGGCAATTACAAAACTCCATAATCAATCATTGTGTAATTATCTTTATTATCTTGCATTAATTTTTAAATTGATTACTGGTAAAGGATCAAATTATTGGAAAATAATTAAAGCCTATAAGGGCCCGAGATCAGGTAGATAAAAACTTGATTATTTTCAAATCAAGTTTGGTATCAAAGCAGGTTATTGGCTTGCAAACTTGCTAATCTCTCGAGAATTTTAGCATCGAGCTAGTTTAACTCCATATTTGCTTCAGTAAATATGATTAACAGAGTGATTGCTTTAAGTTGGTGCGGTTGGTTCAGTGTGAACAGGGTACAAGTGCACTATGGGCAAGATGTCTAACCAAGTGAAGCTCAAAGAGATTGAAGCTTATAATCACTAGATCCATGAAGAGAACTCCCTCCTGCAATCAATGTATTGCTCCTTGGAAGAGGAAAATGCTCATTTGAAATAAGAACTACAAACCAAGCATGAGCTCTTGGCAAGGTTGTTGTAGACACTAAAATTAGGTCACACTCCCCTTTGGTCCCTTGATAAATAAACACCCTTCATCACATTCACCTAGTCATAGCCCCTTTCACCTCACTAATATTAATTTAATTAATTAAATTAAATTAGTTCATTATCCTCACTATATTTATTATTTAAATATCTTATTTTAAATAATATCCACATATACATTCACTTAGACACCTCACCAAGCCAACTCAACCTAAGACCTCTTCTTAGTAAGTTGCCATAACTTACTAAGACTTGCCCAAACCCTAAATATCAATGCATACATTCCCTCTAACCACATTCCCGCATGCTTACAATAATCTCCCATTCTAATATACGGGTTAACTACACGAGATCCGAGGAAATCAAGATGATCTCCGTAGTTTAGTAAACCTAGGAAATCCCACCTTGCTCGATGCCAGCTACCCCTAACTATCACCGCTTAAGATGGAACTTCCGTTGGTTACCATTTTAACCCCAAAACAACCTTATTCTCAAGGTGGAAGCTTGAAAAAGAAGGTTGGAAAAATATTAGAAAAATATTAGACAAGTTGGCGAACATTAACACATCCCAGAGAGATATCACATCCTCTAAGGGAAAATTCCAAAGTGAGAACATGCATGCAAGGAAGGAGATCAAGCATATTTTCCTGCACGACCATCCTAGTGATGATCTGATCTAACCAAGCAAAGAGGAATGTACATGCAGCCCATGTAGAAGATTTCCTTCAATTGGTGATCACTTGCAGCCTTCAAACCTCTCATCAGCACCTCCATCCCTCACTCACAGGCATCCAAGACTAGAATCCAAATAAGTATAACGTCATACTTCTCTGGTTTATTTCATTTCATCATTATTTTATCATCTATTATTTACCTACCCACCTATTGACCTTCTCTAACACTTCCACCTCCATATACCCATTAAAATCTCACCAAATCCTACCCAAGTCACCCAATACCTCATCCTGACTAACAAAATCCTTTGTGCAATCACAAAGGAGACCCAAAGCTTATTCTGTGGCATTCCCAGATTTCCACAATAACTAGCATTAGTTACACCTAACTGTCTTCGGTCACCCTTAACTGAAATTTGTCTCTGTATTTGACCATAAAACCCATAACAAAGACCTACCCACCTAATTTCATCTCACTATCATCCATCTCGTGAATATACCCGAGACCTCTATCGACTGCAGAGATCCGTAACCGGTCCACTTGACCTTTGGATCCTATTCGACCTAGCTTGTTAGATTAGATGTATTTCTTATGGTGTTTTAAGTGAGATACCTAAATCATTTCAAAATACAATAGGATTAACTTTGTTTTACAACATTAAATTGTTTAAAACAAAGGGACTGATAGCCATCTACGAAGTATCACACTTCCCAAATCTAGCATACGCTAGGCGGGTTCACATGCATATATTGATTAATTCCTTATGGTGGTCTTGTTTTTCATTACAGGTAGTTCCTCCTAGCCAAAAGGAAGTTCTCACAATTAGTTGTGGATTCGAAAGTCATACACGTGCAACAACCCATCAACCAACATTTGAACAAGTATTCCTCCTACACCTGTTACCCTATTTGTTTTGTCAATACTTCAAAGAAATGATCTAGAATCAGGTGAAACATTTTGGCACGCCTGGTGGGACCCATCCAGGGTTCCTTACATTTCATTCATTCCTAGGAAAAATTGTGTGTTTGTTTCCCTTCTAAAAATCATACACATTAATCTTCTTCCTTGGTAACCCACCTTTTCTTTCTATTTTCTCTAAAGGAAACCTTTCTTTTGGTGTAATTAAAAAGAACCATTTCTTCGTGTTTTCTACATTGTAGTGAAAGAGCATCCCTCTTCCTCTTCATCTCTTTGTGTCATCCAACTTCACACTTCAATTTGGGCTTAAAAATAAGTGCATTGCATTCTAATTTATCGCATTAGCTCACATTAATTGAGGGCAACCTATACGCTGGAAGTCATGACCAACTGATGGTTGACAAATAAATCATAGAAAAGCACTTCTTTCCTTTTCTCTTTCTCTGAGTCTTACCAAGCCTCACAAAAAATTCAAATATACACATTCTTAAACAACATCCTACCTGGAAGAAGTTGTAGGTGATCACATGATCATGGTATAGTGGGCACCCAACTTGCTGCTTTGTCAAGTCATACTTCAGAGCGAAGCCCACCCCCACCATAACATACCTGAAACCTCACCTTTTAGATCTCCTTCTTTGTAGGAAGCCATCCTCACCAAAAACTCTATTTCACAACTCATGTGTTAGTCCCTAAATAGCATAAGCTAAAAAAACATAATAGAAAAGGGCACTCCTAGGATCGCATTTTTCTTAGTGTTTCTGCTTGGCTTGCGTTTTGAGGTGAGAGATCATGTTCTTCATTTTTTTGTTCATCCTTGCATGCTCCTCATCACAACTAGTGTATTCTAGCTTCACCTGAGTGTGCCTGGCCATATCATCATCATTGTCGAGTTCTCGGTCCGATTCTACATCATATTTTAATTCACAACCACTTTTCTTTCATCTCTATTTCAATTTCATAGCAACTATCATCGGTTACCTCTCGACTGATTATCAGTCGCTATACCCAACCAACCAATGTCGTTCTAGGTCCTTTTGCTAACCGACCCAAAAGGACATTTTATTCATCATCTTCCACTTTTCACAATCCCTGTCACTACCATCATACCCATTGACGTTGTAAACATCATCAAATTTGGCATACCTATCAGATTTCACCTTCTGCTTTTTTTTTTACTCATTGTCTTTTTTTTATAGTGACTAGAAATGGCTACCCCTACCGTGTTGGTTTTCCCTAACTAGAATCGGCTAGCTTTTTTCACATTAAAACCATCATTTGGTACTTAATCCACTTTTTGCCAGATTCACCTCTTCCTGTTGTTCTCTGTGTCATTTACAGAGAAGCAGCCCTACTCGATCAATACTTGGTTCACATGGTGCCGACTTAAAAAACAAGCAAGCACACTCATATTTCATGCCGCTTGTTAACCACTCCCACATAGTCCTTAACCACCTTCCATTTTATCACCAGCCATGGATCCCATCCAACCTATTACTATCACTACCAGAGATAAGGAGTTTACACGACTCCTTGACCAAAACCCTACCGCTTTGTAGTTTTACCTTTCCCATTCGTCCACTCGAAATGCCTCGGGTCGGGCTTGATATTCGGGCTGCCCATATCTATCTCCCCGATGATCATTCCCACTCCTGCATCAGCCTCATCTAGCTCTATGCTGCCCACACCTACCTTACCCCGGTCGCTTTCATCTAGGTCCTATACCCACTATAACTACCACATCTGCCATCTCTGTGGCACCCGTTACATCCACCATACCCTTGACAACTACCCCAAACACAACCTCATCTACCCCTAATGTCTCACACATACCCGTAGCTACATTACCACCTCCTATGTTGGTGACCCCTACCCCATTTCAGAATGTGGTCCTTTCCATTCCACAATCGTTAGCCCCTATTGCCACTAGGGTTACCACGACCCTTCCACCTCCCTATACATACTACCAACAACCTCCCATTTCATCCATTATTCACTCTAGGTACATACCCCTGTTTCACTGCCTTCTTCTCAATCAACCTACATGGCAGCCCCATACATTGGAGTGCCACCCCTGTTATATGCCCAAAACCAATCCTCTCACACTATAAGAGGCACCCAATCATCACAACCCACCAACAACCTAATTAAATTGATGTTGGACAAGATGCAGACATTGAGGCATCGGTTTCAGGCTCCCGCAACACTCTCACCTATGACGAGATTTGTAACAAGCCCATCCACCCATCCATTCCTATCCGCTCATACCCCTTGCATTGGGAGATTCCTATATTCAATCATATCAATATCAAGGAAGACCCACAAAGAGCATTTGCAGCTTGTATAAACATGGGTGTTATCTCGATCACTCATGATGATGCCTTGCTCTTGAGAACCTTTCCCATGTCCTTCACTGGACTGTACTTTCAGATTGGTATAGTGGGTTACCTAAACACTCTATATTCTCATTCAATCAAGTAGCCCAAGCCTTCTTGGATCATTTCTCTATCAATATCGTCAAGAAGGTTACCATGACCAATTTATACTCCATGCGTCAAGATGAGGATGAATCTATCATAGATTTTTTTACTCGTTGGCGTAGTTGAATCAAACAATTCACCTTCTAAATGCCACAAATAGAATGCATCGATCTCTTCACATGGGCTTGTTCTAGACATATCTCACCAACCTTGTAGGTCCAAACCTTCGGAATATTCGACGAAGCATTCACTATGGCACGAAAGTTATATATTCGGGCCATCGAAGAGAAGAAAATCCAATTATGTAATAAAAATTTGGCATTCAAGTCGAATGATACCTCTTCTTCTTCCAAACCAAAAACAATTATTCAAAAGCTAAGGGCACTGCTAACACAGTGGTACTCAAGGCCAGCCCAACGACATCCATCAAATTAGGCTACCCCCTCATCTAATCTCTCACCCATCCAGACTTTTCAATTTAGATGAGAGCAGTGAAAATATACCCCAATCGGGAACCTTACTCTTATGTCTTAGAAAATCTTATCAAAGCCGAGAGCCATCACCCTTCCACCTATAAAACCACACATTGGTTTTGACCCTGCTCGCCCCATGCTCGCATGGTATAAAGAACATGATTTCTGTAACTATCATCGAGTAAAGGGTCATAGTGATGAAAACTACATCACTTTCAAAAATATTGTCCAAGAAATGCTCAAGAAAGGCAAGTTAACCATGGATAATCCTAATGCACCTACCAACCAAAACCTACACATCTTCAAGAAACCATTTCCCAACCATGCCCCTTCATCTAATCAAACCGGTGAGACCTCAACTCATGATACCCATACCCACAAGGTTCACGCTATCTTTAATGATGTACCTATCACCTCCCAATTACCCCATATTCCTTCCATAGAGGAGATCCTAGCCCAAAATCCTCCTTCCATGTCAGAACCAACCTCCTTGTTCCTTCACCAATAGAGGAACACCTTTCATCTCCTTCATCACCTATGGAGGAGTCTTCTGCTAACATTGAGACCATATCACCCCTGGCTTCCCACTTAGAGAACCGAGACCTACATTACCTCCTCCACCCATAGAGGAGCACCCATTATCTCCTCCACCCACGAGAGGAACACCCATTACCTCCTCCACCCATGAGGAGCATCTATCATCTCCTCCACCTATAACGGAGCTCCCATCATCACCTCCACCTATCATGACCCCGGTTGAGATACCTTTTCCTCTTGGTGAGCAATCTCCATCTGCTACCAAAAATCTTGCTTTGACCTACTTTTAGCTCTCTTACCCATGGAAGCTAAAGCTAGCCAATTTCCCATCTCCAAGACACATTTTACGGTATTTTCCATTAGGTCCTCATCAACTCCACCTACGAGACGTGTCTTCTCACATTTTGCCAATCACTTAGATTATGTGGATAAAGCCTTACTATGGGGACATCTTTTGCTTCTGTCTCAATGTAGATGTAGAGGTAACTTACTATACCTCCCACTATCTACCTAAAAGTATTTCGACCAATCGAACCAAAAAAAAAACACCTCTATCATAACTCCTTCCACGACACTGTTATAGCTCAAACCACACCCTTACCCATAACTCAACCTACACCTAAACCCACACCCATACCTACAACATTTTCCTCGACTAAACCTATTACCACTTTAGGGGTCACCCCGACTACCACCTTACTCATCCAAATATCAAACTAGATTTAGCTACATCCTCCAAATTCAACACCACACCTACTCCAACACCCAAGAGAAAGCACCAAACCCATAGAACTCAAACCCCGGCTGCACCAATCACACCTACACCTATCTCATCTCATCTGTCTTAAGATCTTAGCTTCCCCACATGTTCAAGAAACCTCTACCCACCAATAAACAAAAACACAACCCATTCCTTCCTCACAAACCTCTAACCTACCCGAAACCCAACACAACTTACACCCACATCTACAACATCTTTACCACCCATACCTCCAATACCCTCAGTTATTGCTTCACTACCCACTACACTTTAGTCATTGTCTCTCACACCCCAAGCACGACCCGTGTCATCTACCTTCATAGCACCCCTATTATCCCCATGGGTAACTCACCCTCTTCCTCCATCTACTTTTCCTTCTAGACTTCATACTCCCACTTCACGTTTACCCAAGAAGGTGCAACCCAAAAGCAAAACTCCACTACCCCACAATAAGGTAGTCAAAACAACCACACACCCTCCTACCCATCCATCTACTATACCCTACCTAAACAAACACGATGATACCTAAAGCAAGACCAACACCTCAACCCATAACACGATATGCTCCTCCTCTTCCAAAGACCATTCCTCAATAATCAACCACACCTACATCCAAATGTATGATCACTTCCCATTGCGATCCACTAGCAGGTCCTATGAAAAAATTTAATTAACCTCCTTAAGACTTTTGTCATTACATTACCGCCACTCAAACCTTACGAACCCCTCAAACCAAAGCCAAAAGGGTTTGACAATACTAAAATTTACAAATACCATCGTGTGGCGGGCACGATGTGGAGAACTGCAAGGCCTTGAAAACCATCCTTATCCAATTATGTCCACCAGAAACCAAATTTGACGATGACAACCTTCTCGACAAGGATCCTACTTCACCGACACCCATTCCCACACTACCCACTCCACAACCACAACCGCCATCCTCACAACTCCTAGAGCCACCCCCAAGATTTGAAATTAACATGGTTCATATTAGAGAAATTTCCACACCACCACCCCAATGTCATTGCACCCAGCTCACCTCACAAGGCTTTTCTCCTCTAGTAGGTTTTTTCCCTTCATGTCATTATACCACTCATCCTACACCTTCTCCATTTAACAAATCCCCTCAAATCAACATGATACACATCACTACACATGCGTAAAAGGATAAGGGAAAAGAAAAGGCAACTGACCCACCAACCAATCCTATACCCAACATACCATTTGTACCCATACCTAAAATCACTATCTACGGCCCCACGTACCCCATTTATAATGGTGTCACACGTTGCACCATGCTCAAAAAATTACATCAATATCCCCTCAAAATGTCCTTATATGACCTCATTCAAACCTCGAATCCCATCGTCAAGCTCTAATGGAGGTTCTTCAATCTATTAAAGTTTTACCCAATGACCCTACACCTGTAACCTCCATTATCACACCCCATCATGTAGCATCTCTCACCAAATTACCACCTTCATCTTCACCCCACCCTATTCACCAAGTATCCTCCCTTAGCTTCTCAGAGGAAGAGATTGTGCCACACCAAAACAATGACCTAGACCTAGCCCTCTTCATCTTTGTCCACATCGATGACATATAGGTACACCATCTGATGATTGATGGGGGCACTAGCATTAACATCATTTCATCCCATGCATTCGATCAAATGCACATACCGACAATTACATGTATAAACATCCGGTCATGTTGCATTCATTTAATGACACTATCACCTCTACACTAGCACTATCATCCTCCACATTTATGTGGGCCCCATGCACTGCTCTGCATTCTTTTATGTCTTAGAGGGGAATTCTAATATAACCTATTACTTGGCAGACCCTAGATCCATGTCATGGGTTGCGCTTCCTTCCACTTTACATTGTTGTGTAAATTTGAACACGAAGGACACACTTATACCATTCCAAATGACCCCTCACCTTTCGTAACATGCAACATGCTTTACCAAACTAATGATGTGCTCATACCTATTAAGTCATCTACCTCCAAAACCACAACTTCTTCACCTACACCTCCACCTATGAGTACACCCGTTGCTTCTCTCGCACATACCTCCTCCATTCCTACCACTGCCATAACCTCCACATCTGACCCATCAGCTACCAATCCATTAACTCTACCTCAGCATCGACCTCTGACACATTATCCATACCAGCTACCTACATACCAACCACTGATCCCTTGGAAGGTGTTTTTCAACACCTCACTCTGGGGGAGTACCACTTATATAGTGTCAACACATTCCTTACTCCACAAGAGTACAAAATCCTTCACCAACACCCATGTTACGATCACCATATAGGAGAATGTCTCCTTTATGGTCCTCCTTACCTTCGTACTAGTCTCACCTATGGGGGACTTGATACTACCACTTACACACCCGAACCACCGCCACAAACCTACCCATTTTCTATTGACTTCCAATCACTTACCAATCACCATTTCACCCACACCTTCCTGCACCGATGTGCATGGAAGGGTTTTGGTTTTGGATTTTATGAGCAAGGCCACCATACTGTTATTCCATGTACCACCCGCAAACATAATGACCATAGTGGTATTGGCTTTCCCAAACCACCTACCAAACAGGCCCACATTGAATTCATTAAGGACACTAGCTCTTCTACACCTTCTTCACCCGCTCCACCTTCATCACCACCTTCACCGACGAGTCGATGGATCCTAAATCTATCCTTACTAAAAAAATTCATAAACACCATTTCCTTGGGGCCTCTAACTTATCAATGTGAGGGCAAGGCCCCTTCCACTCTTCCCTTCATGTATTCTAAAATGATCAATGATGATACACCTTCAATTAATGTCATTCAATGTTAGGATGATGAATCCATACTCACCTACCTTGGTGCAAAAGACTCATATATTCATCGGTCGTTACCTTTTGAGACACAAACCATGTTGAATGAATCGACTATCAAGATCAACATTCATACTTAGGATGACCCGCACATCTTAAAGATCGACAATCTTTATATGCCTCCGAACGGGAAGCCATCACTTCTTTTCTCGTAGATCATAACCATGCTTCGCTTGGTCTTATGTATATATGCCTAGTATTGACCCCACCATAGTTGTCCACAATATCGTAACCATTCCCGATACCAAACCCATCAAATAAAAGTATAGGAAAATGCACCCTCGCATTTCTCTTCTCATCAAAGAATATCTTCATGCCTTCTTTCCATTTCCTTCATCTTACCTATTTATTATCTTTGTTGGATTTCTAACATTGTCCCTATCACTAAAGCAACCGAGGGACACCACATTTACACGATCTTCCGTGACCTCAACCTAGCCTACCCAAAAGATGACTTTCCCTTACAGGTATTGACCGGATGATTGACCTTACTTGCTGGCCATGAGATGCTATCACTCATTAATGGCTTCTCGAGTTATAACCAAATCCTGCTTGCCCCATAGGTTCAAACAAAACCTTGTTCATCACCCCTTGGGGAACCTTCTGCTATCGAGTCATGCCTTTTGGCCTTAAAAACAATGGTTCCACATATCAATGGGCTATGACTTACATATTCCATGACATCATGCATCACATATTGGAAGATTATGTGGATGATGTCTTGGTTAAATCTAAATGCCACTCAGAGTACCTAACCATCCTCAAAACCATTTTTGATCGTCTCATTAAATATTGTGTTCATCTTCAACCAAAGAAGTACGTCTTCGCAGTTCTCTTAGGAAAGCTCCTGGGATTTATCGTTTCCCTCTATGGTATAGAAGTTGACCCTGATAAAGTCAAGGCCATTCTCAAAATGCCTCTACCTACTAACCTTAGAATACTCCATAGTCTGTAAGGTAAGTTATAGTCCATTCGCCATTTCATTTTCCAATTATCGATTGATGCTAACCATTTCATCATCTCGCTTAAGAAGGATGTCTCTTTTAAATGGGATGATGACTGTCACAAATATTTTGAGGCCTTAAAACAATACCTTCTCCAACCACCCATACTCATTCCACCTAAATATGATCAACCTTTTTACCTATACATATCCACTACCGATCACTCATTGGGAGCCATGCTCACTCATTGCAATGAACAACATAAGGATTAGGAAGTTTATTACATAAGCCATACTCTTTTGGACTATGAAACTCGATACACCCACCCTGAAAAACTTTACTTAGCCTTAGTTTTTTGTTGCCACCAAACTCCACCATTACTTACTGAACCACAAAACCTATGTTGTGGCCAACACTGACCCTTTACACTTCATGTATGCCAAACCCTACCGTAAATCAATGAGATGCGCATGCTAGCTTATGCTTTTAGAAGATCTTGACCTTGAATTCATTCATCGAAATTCCATCAAGGGCCAAACTATCACCAAATAATTGGCCAACGCACCTATTTCTCGGGGATTAACCCTCTAATTTTGAATTTCTAGATGAGCCAATTGCTATTCTTTCCTGGATGAACCTCCTTACCAAATGACACTCTTTCTCAATGATACCAAGTGTTAGCATGGGGGAAGGGCTGGTATTATCCTCATTCCTCTTGATGGTGAACCCATGTATTTGTCTTTCAAATTATATTTTGAATGTACCAACAATATTGCCAAATACGAAGCGCTCGTACTAGGTCTCCAAGCCACCTATGCCATAGATGTTAAATCAATCAACATCTTTGGTGATTCTAAATTGGTCGTAAACCAAGTCAAAGGTATGTACCAATGTTGTAACAAGATACTTCAAAATTATAAACATCATATGGACATACTTTTGACCACCTTTGATCGTTACACCCTTCAAACCATCCCACGTTCAACAAAAAAATTTATAGATACCATGGCCTGCTTAGCTTCCCAAATACCCGCTTCACCTACCGATTCTACAAACTTTGTCACCATACAACAACTCAAATCACCTTCTTATTTACCCCATGGTGTTTACTTGATTGAAACCGATACCCCCCGACTGAGTGACCTTTGGTATGAATAATACTCACTACCTTTCTCTCGCCATCTTACCTCCCGATCTTACCCATAATGGACAACGCGCCTTCCTTAAAAATGTCTCTTGTTATGCCATCTTGGGGAACTCCTCTATAAGCATAGATTTGATGGTATTCTCTTACGATGCTTCAAAATTTATGAAATTCCTTATACCATTAAGGAGGTTCATGATGGCATATGTGGAGGTCACTTCGGTGGCCTTGCTTTGCAAAGCATATTCTTTGCATAGGCTATTACTAGCCGACCCTTAACCATGATTGTTATGACTATGTCAAACGTTGTGTAAAATTACAACATTCCAATCTTCATCATACACCTAGTCATGCCTTACGGTCACTCGTGACCTTTGGCCCTTCTCTCAATGGGCTTTGGATCTTGTCGAGAGATCAATCCTCATTTGTCCCAACGTTATCAATGGATCATCACTACTACCGAATATTATACAAAATGGGTGGAAGCCATACCACTCATTTCCATAAAAGTGGAGAAAATATGTGAGTTCATCAACCACCACATTATTTTTCACTTTGGTGTTCCTCATTGCCTCATCACTGATAATAGAAAACAATTCAAAAATAAAACATTGCAAAAAATTTGCGACACCTTTGGCATTCAGATTAGTTTCTCATCACCTTATTACCCCTAAACCAATGGCCAAGCCAAATCCACTAACAAAACCTTAAACAAAATTCTTATGAAAGTGGTTGATGATACTAGGAAGGATTGGCATACATACATTCGTTTTACACTATGGTCATACTACACTATTATTGACACTTCCACTGCGGCCACACCCTTTTCTCTAGTCTATGATACATCCTCTTGAAGTCTAGATCCCCTCACTCCATATTTCTCTGCATGAAATGCTCAATGATGATGAATTTTTTCAGGACCATTTAGCACAGCTAGAGTTATTAGATGAACATTTTCTTAATGCTCTAGATAACCTTCAAGTTTACTAAAAATGTAAAAAACATGCCTATGAAAAATGTGTTCATGAATGAACCTTCCAAGTCGGTGACCTTGTCCTGAAAGAAAATCAACATGTAACTAAAGTAGAAAAAAGTAAACGGGGCAAATTTGCTCCTAATTGGCTTAGACCATACATCGTGACTCATACCTATGGCTCAGGTGCTTATCCTTTATCTTCACTCGATGGTAAACCAGAACCTAAACCCCTTAACATCTTACATCTGTGACCATTATATTTTTGACTTGTAGTCCTACCTCACTTTTGTCTCTTTCCATGCTCGTCCCTTGAGTGTTATTCACTTCGTACACCTCACCAACGATTAAACAAGAATCATGTGAGTACTGTCACTAGTTATCTTATCTTGAATATGTGTACCATGGCACTTTGTACATAGCATGATTCTCATGGATACTTTTCATCTACCTTTAGATGAGATCCCGGTCATTTCTCCTTAACTTTTGAATAAGAGTCCTATCCTTTACCTTGTTCTTGTCCATGACTGCAAATACCTCACATGGGACCAAACTCCTTGAGTCAAACTTATAATAAATAGATGACTCCCTCAAAAGGACATCTTCCTCTTGACATCTACTATTATAAATAGACTACTCCCTCGAAGGACAACTATGCAAAGCTCTTATAAAAAAACAAGATCAACCGAAACTTCCCACATTGATCAATCTATTTCACCTATAAGTCAAAACATAACAACCTTTTTGTCATGGACTTGCCCATTGTGACCTTAAATCTCTTGCACAAATGCAAGCTACCTATACCATATATAAAAATTACCCACTTTTCACCCTTCAAACCATGCCCACTCTCATTTCCTATTACCTCATGGGACTTCTTGGAACTTAGACATTTGGTGATCATGTGACCACTTTTCACCAAAGAACAACACATCATGTAATGTCTTTAGGGTATGATGTTCATCACCTCCTCCAAGGTATTATCTACTCAAGATGAACCTCCCCAATCAGGTGGCTTTATTTCCCCCTCTCATCTTTTAACCATATTTGCTTACATTTTGATTACCTTATACAAGACTTGGTCCTCAACGCTTCTTGTTGGGGTAATCTTATTCTTTTCTACAATCGACCCCACCTACATCACTTTACATATAATCTACCCACACCGAACAAACCTAAACCCACAACATGCCCAAAACCACAACTCATTTTCATATCTCCTCATATTCTTCCCTAGCTCATAGGATAACTACATCGGCCTAAGGTCCCTTTTCGCTGGGACTATGTAGGTAGTACTTTGAGGGCATGGGGCCCCTAAGACGTTAGGTCAGCCATCCTCTACCCTAAACAATGCATCTTCCATGTGCCTCACATTACATCACAACTCACTTCATTTACCTTTTTATACCTAGAATTGGAAATTAAAACACATACATAACACGTTGTTTCATATTTTAAACATTATCACAACATACATGTATTACACCTACCATATCTATATCATCACTATGCATAGATTATACCACATCTCACATATAACCCATAGTATCATTCATTGCATAACATAATGAATTCTAACTTGACCTAACCAATGTTAGTTACCCTTGATCGGCATCGGTCGCATGCCCTACCTACACTGTCATCGGTTGACCTATCACCGATGTCGGTTATCTTTGTCGACATCCGTCACCCTTCACCCCGACCATTTACCTCACCTTTTCAACCCTCATCATTTACCCCACCCCACCTTAACCCCTACCTTGGCCTTACCCGTGTCGTGACCTAGATATTTGGACTTGGACCATTGCTAGTGACCTTTGACCTCATGTGTTCACTATACCTTACGGCACTATTACCTATGTTGATTGACCTGATGACCTTACCTAGCCTATTTCGTGACCGTTTATCCTGACCCTACCTTTGGTGTACTAGAACATACCTAAATGTTCCTGCACCTAACCTACATTATGTTTCCTGACCATATCCTATACCTTGGATACTGGAATCACTTCAACCTTGTTTGGATAAACCTCTCGACCTTAGATGATGTAGAGTTTTCTGCTCTTCAACCCGGTAGTGTGTTGTAGTTTAGACATGTGCATGTGTTTGATTGTTGTTATCTTTGACCCTAACCCATTACCTAGAATGGCCCGAGTAGACCTTTTACCCTTTTTCCCTATGCCCACCTGCCTTTTCCTCACATTTACCTTTTATCAAACCACTCACCAATTCTACCTGTTGCCTCATCAGTTCTTGGTTTAAGGGGGATCACCTTCACCCACACATGGGGAAACAACATCTTATTTTTTTAGCATCACTTGCCAATACAAGCTACGCAACAAAAAGGGGCAAAATGTAGACACTAAAATTAGGTCACACTCCCCTTTGGTCCCTCGACGAATAAACACCCTTCATCACATTCACCTAGCCATGGCCCCTTTCACCTCACTAATATTAATTTAATTAATTTAATTCATTATCCTCATTATATTTATTATTTAAATATATTATTTTAAATAATATCCACACATACAGTTCACTTAGACACCTCACCAAGCCAACTCAACCTAAGACCTCTTCTTCTTAGTAATTTGTCATAACTAACTAAGACTTTCCCAAACCCTAAAAATCAATCCCTACATTCCCTCTAACCACATTCCCTCATGCTTACAATAAGCTCCCAGTCTAATCCGTGGGTTAACGACACGAGATCTGAGGAAATCAAGATGATCTCCCTAGTTTAGTAAACCTAGGAAATCCCATCTTGACCGACGCTGGTTACCCCTAACTATCACCGGTTAAGCCAGAACCACTGTTGGTTACCCTTTTAACCCCAAAACAACCTTATTCTCAAGGTGGAAGGTTGAAAAAAAGAAGGTTGGCGTAAGATTGGAATAATATTGGACAAGTTGGAAAACATTAACACATCCCAAAGAGATATCACATCTTCTGAGAATGAATTCCAGTGAGAACACACATGTAAGGAGATCAAGCATCTTTTCTTGTACAACCATCCTAGCCATGATCTGATCTAACCAAGCAAAGAGGAATGTACATGCAGCCCATCCTGAAAATTTCCTTCAGTTAGTGATCACTTGTAGCCTTCAAACCTCTCATCAGCACCTCCATCCCTCAATCACATGCATCCAGACTAGAATCCAAGTAATTATAATGTCATACTTCTCTAGTTTATTTAATTTCATCATTATTTTATCATCTATTGTTTACCTACCAACATATTGACCTTCTCCAACACTTCCACCTCCATATACCCATTAAAATCTCAGCAAATCCTATCCAAGTCACCTAATACCTCAGCCCGACTAATAAAATCCTTTGTGCAATCACAAAGGAAACCCAAAGCTTGTTCTGTGGCATTCCCATATTTCCACAATAACTGGCATCGGTTACACCTAACCGCCATCAGTCACCCTTAACCAAAATTGGTCTCTATATTTTCCCATACAACCTAGAACAGAGACCTACCCACCTAATTTCATCTCACCCTCATCCATCTACGAATATACCTGAGACCTCTATCAGACTTGTAGAGATCCAGAACTAGTCACTTGAATTTTGGATCCTATTCTAACCTAGCATGTTAGATTAGATCTATTTTTTTATTGTGTTTTAAGTGAAATACTTAAATCATTTCAAAATACAATATGATTAACTTTGTTTACAACATTAAATTGTTTAAAACAGTGGACTGACAGCCATCTAGGAAGTATCACACTTCCCAAATCTAGCATATGCTAGGCAGTTCACTACATATATAGTTTAATTCCTTCGGTGGTCTTGATTTTCATTACAGGTAGTTCCTTCTAGCTAAAAGGAAGTTATCATAATCAACTGTGGATTCGGAAGTCATACACACGCAACAACCCATTAACCAAAGATTTGAATAGGTATTCTTCCTACACCCGTTACCTGTTTGTTTTTTCAATACTTCAAAGAAACGATCTAGAATCAAGTGAAACAGATTGCGGTGTGGTAATCGAGGAAGGAAATACTTTCAACTTCAGATGTAGAGACCAGAGAGCAGATGACTACATTGTAAGTTGTTCACCATTGGAATCTTCTTCTTCCTCCCATTTAGTTTTAGATTCGAGTAATGAAGTATTTTGTTTGTTTGAAAATCATAATAGAGGTATTAGATCCAAACTATTAGATAAAATGGGATTTGATGGAAGAAGCCTTAGTAAAAATGCCCAAGGCATTTCTAACCAAATATAGGATGAGGATCATCCTCATTTTACAGGTTTAGGTTTTCCTAATGTGGTAATGGAAATTAGAGAATGCTCTAAGAACGTTGATGGGATATAAGCTTCTAAAAGCAAAGTGAATACCCCACTAGTCTTGCAAGAAGATTCTGAGTAGGAAAGTTGTGCTTTGTCATCACCCGACGGGATGTGGTATGATAAATCAGCGAAGAGGTAATGAGATTCCACCTCCAATTTCTTACCATAATCATAAGCACAATAAAACTTTTGATCCAATTTTTTAGCTTAAGAAGTATGGTTATGATTTTCAGAAGATGTGGAATTCCTTTCCATGTAATTTTTGTGGATTTCATAATCATCCAATGGTAAGATGTTGGAAGAGAAGGACACTGATGAAGAAGTTGATGTCATTCGTCAAGAACAAGGAAAATCAGAAAGACCAATCTCGTCATGCAGAGTCGAGAAATGGTAGAAAGAGTTCCTCATCCCAGAAGAAGGATATTAAGAGGAATTTTTGTGCTCATTTCTAGAGGAATGGGCATCAGGTGGACAATTTCTAGAAACTATATCCATCTCACCATCAAAGTAATGGCAAGACAAAGATGGAATGGAGGTCTATTATAATTGTAAAATAAGTTTCTACTCCACCACCTGTTGACAATTCAACCTGTGACCGTGTAATACCCGAAAGTGAAAGTCCTTCACAATTGGTAAGTCAACAATTTTTCAATTATATATTGCATAATTCAAATTGATGAATAGTGTACGATATTTGTTTGGAGATTAGATTATGTGAGAAAATACTAAGAGAAAGGTTTATAATACTCAATGGATTTTCTTACTTACAAAATTTGATTAAATGCTCCTAACCTATCTCCTAATCGCCACTGTGAGTACCTATTATAGCTTGGATACAAGAATTGACTCATAGAAAGCTTGGAGATTGAACTTTCATTTGTCAGGCAAACAGTAGAGTTTGTAGGAGTCACATCATAACTTCATTCTATGTAGAGGCATTATGACTGTGTAGTAGAATGGTAGTTGAATCACCATTGGCATTAACATTGAGTTGAAACTTCATTCTATGTAGAGGCATTGTGACCGTATGCAGAGTGGTACCTGATATTAGTGTGTCAACAAGAGGATCTCTTAAGAGATCAGCTCAAAACTTGATTTGATGTCAAGGCATTGCGACCACACATTTGAATGGTAGCTGATCATCAGACTTAGCATCATGCATTGGAGGATTGAGGTCTTGAAAGAGGATTAGCATCGTGTATTGGAGGAATTTGGGTCTGAAATATACTTAGCATCATGTATTGGAGGTGTTGAGGTTTGTAATAGACTTAACATCGTGCATTAGAGGCTTGAGGTCTTGAAAGAGGCTTAGCATCATGCATCGGAGGTGTTGAGGTCTACAGAGACTTAGCATCATGCATTGGAGGCTTGAGGTCTTGAAAGAGGCTTAGCATCATGCATCGGAGGCATTGAGGTCTAAAAAGGGACAAGTCATTGTCCATCATTGACATCGATTGATCATAGCTCTACATAACATGGAGTTCCTCTAAACTAGTCTAGATTTTGTGGAATCAAATCGAAGCTAGGAGTTTTGTTATAGAGTAAAATAAGATCCTTATTGTTAGATATCAAGAATCCTAGCACTAAAAAGAAGGAGCGTTGAGGTTTCATTTAGAAACTTAGCACAATATAGTGGAGGCATGGATGTCGTCTTTGGATATCGAAGTAACTCATTAGAAGCATCATGGGCCCATAACCCACACTCTTAGGATCAAAGAAAAGTTGTCAAAGTGAGAAGGTTACGAAGAAGAAGACCCGGGGGTCTACTATAATATAAATTTTGAGGGGGTAGTAGATTTTCTAGATTCAGACAACATGGCAAAGTGTTCCAATATAAGATTTTGGGAAAAAATCCTTTCTCGGTGGGGATGTGTGATCGGGGATCATTTTTGAATTTCCTAAACATCCTCAAATGGTTTCAATGTAGAATATCATTTCGAGATCTTTCCAATGACTGTGAGAATGTGAAAAATAGACATCGGGAGCTCTAGATATGTTCGGTCGAATTTCAGTCAACGGGAAATTCAACTTTGGTCAACAAGTCAATATTAGACTAATGGCACTGTGACACATGGTGAAAAGGAAAAGTGATTCATTTGTTGATTTTCGATCTCTGGTCTTTAACAATCATAAAAGATTGCTTCGCATAACAAGAGGCTCAACTTGTGTTACGAGAGGGGAGCTTGGCCGCCATGTGGACTATGGTTTATCACGATGTGGTGGGTACACAAGCCACCACGAATAAAATACGATTGATTTTCCTATCAAGGGTCGACATCAAGATAATTAGCTGATTCATACATGGACTGAGTTACATTTTACTTTGTAATTCTTTACCATACTTATTTCTAAATGTCACGCATATATATATATATATATATATATATATATATATATATATATATATATATATATATATATATATATATGTTCAAACATTAGTATTTAGCCCACATAAACCTCCAATTACCCACATAAGCCGCCAACCAAACATACATGCCAAGCTTCCACGTGAGGAATGGGAGATATAAGGTTTATTAAAACCTTCCCTAAAGCTAAGGCTACCTAATGTGGGATGAATACCCACTTTAACATGCAAAACCACTCCCACTCACCTTAACCGCTAAAATGGATTTTGATTCTAATAAAAATACATGCACTCAAATTTGGGATTTAATCCCACTTCACATGCTACGGGAAGGGGATATTACTAGCCTTAGGATAATATTTGAGGCATTATTTTGAGGGCCCTATTCTTGTATAAATAGGGAACCCATTTCTTTGTAATGGACACACACACACATGCAACAGAGAAGCTCATTCCTATAGCTTAGAAAGGCACAAAGTGAACCAAGGAGAGTTAGTTGCCATGGGCATAGTTTTGTGAAGACCTTATTTATTTAGGCATTATCATTTTAATTATTATTGACCTATTATTTTTCGGCAATAGTAAATTAAAATTATTGTGGCTAGGAGTTATTAATACTACCTAGTCAGCCCAAAGGGCCACACCAAATTATTGTGAATCTTGGAATATTAACCAGAGTGCCATAGGGTGATATGAAGTCTCGAAAGGTAGATCAAGAACTAGAGGTTTCCGAATAGTGGATCTCGGTGCCATTGAGCTTGCCGAATACGCCAAGAAAGGGGAAGGCCGAGTGTTATTTTTCACCCTTATCTTCTGAAGGTCTAGTTATTCTTCTAAGAAATTTCTTAATAGTTTCCATTATGTTTTCTTGTGAAAGTACTAGTTATAACTTACAAGTTTTGACTAGTGGAACTATTTGATAAGAACCCAGAGACATAGGAAATTGCCAAACTCTGTAATCAATGATTGTGTAATTGTCTTTATTGTCTTGCATTAATTTTTAAATTGATTACTGGAGAAGGATAAAATTATCATCAAATAATTAAAGCCTATAAGGGTCCGAGATCAGGTAGATAAAAACTTGATTATTTTACGATCATGTAATTTTCAGATCATAGAAATTTCTATATGATTCTTGGCCAAAAATAAATTCCAACATGTAGTAGCCATCATGAGAATCCATCATGAACATTTTCCAATGGGATTCGGAATCCGTGCTCTAGAACTTCTTGAATCTGATTGCAACAACTCCTTATTAATAAATGCATCTTTATTATGGTATTGAGCCTAGAGGCCTTAGAATATCCTTGATGGCCTATGTCTTTGTAATCACCACCTACATTTTTTTACCCTTGATGGTGTTAGAATCGGGGTCAAAAGAATGTGCATACATTTATAGAGCTCGGATATGGATGCATGAGAGGCACCATGTATTGGGTGAGTATGGAGGCCTAAATTCTAGAGCCAAATGACTCAAAATCACCCAAATCTAGGAATCTAGTGTGGGAAGTCTCTCTTAGAGCCTTCATTGCTTGTTTAGGATGGGGTTGAAGACCCCATCCATGAAATCTATGACCACGAGAACCATCATTGACTTGTGTTCCTTTGTGTTAGGTAATCTCAGCCTTGGGTTGTGAGAGTGATGTGGCAATGGGTGTCTGCGTAAGATTTTGGATGAGGTAGGGAGCCGGAAGCTGCCATGACTACTCTAAAACGAGGAAATATCTGGTTCATCAAACCGTGGACTTGGGAATTTGGGGAAAGAGACTCTTAGTGCTCGAATGAATCTTTGGTGACTTTAAAACTTGCCTCAAATATCCCCTTGGATCACATGAAATAAATTCTTGCACACATATTAGATCACATCATATAATGGTACCTCGGTTGCATGACCCTTAGCACCATTTTTTTCTCGTTTCCCAAGAGATTTTTGAGAAATAATCTGATCCTTTTCATTAACTATTCCAAAATACCATTAGGATCATTTACTTTGGATAAAATTATGAAGGTACATTACCTTTCATAATTTCAAAAAGGGACAAAAGGTTCTCTTTGAAAGACACGTGTCCAAAGAAAATTATTCAAAGGGGCGACACCACAAAACAAGGAAAAAGAAAAAAGAAGGGGACTATACATAATTGTAAAAATTTACAATATTCAAAAAGATTCAATGGAAAGGTTTAAGTTGGATCCCATTTACCAAAATTTTCAGGGGCTTACCTTCCATAGTCTCAAGATTGAAAGCAAGTGTGTTATTTGCATGCAGTGATCTTGAATGGTCCTATCCAGAGAGGATCAAGTTTTCCATGATTTCCGGGCTTGACAACCCTCATGTCCTACTTTAATACTAAGGCATCGGCTTGGAATTTGGGCTCTAAAGTCTTCTGATCAAAGAAAGTCTTGACAACTTGCGATGGTTGATCATGGATTCATGGGGTACCTCCATTTTTTCTTGAATCTCTATCATCTCAACAAGTCTTAATTGCATCAATCCATGTTCCTCGAACTCAATTTACTTCAAAATAACTACAAGGTTGGGACCTCCATGGTGATAGGCATTATGAAACATTTACCATATACCAATTCATATGGTGAGGTTTACAAGATTTTTTTGGGCATGATTTGATCATCCTCTAAGGTTGTCTTGACATGCTCGTGCCACAATCACTTATGTTCCCCCCCATCCTTTTTATGAGTCGGATTAGATTTTTTTGGTTGATTCTTCTAAATTGTTACCCTACGGTAGTAGTTGGAAGACTTCTTCGAGATAGATGGCATGCCTCATTGCAAATTTAGACACTTTGGCCCCCATAAAATTCTTGGCATTATCTAATATGATCATGCGGGGGGTTCTGAAGCTAGTGTGAATATCTCAGATAAGTTCCATGATCATATTATTTATGTCTTCCTTGAATGCAATTGCTTCCATCCATTGAGTGAAGTAATTAGTGGTGGTGAGAATCCACATATGACCTGCATGTAAAACTAGATTAACCATTCTGATGAAATCTAAACCCCATTGAGTAAATGATTCCTCAACTAGGATAGGGTTAAGGAGTAGTGCTGTATTTCTTCATAAGCATGTGTGGAACATGAAAATGTTACATTTAATCACCATCACATAGCATTAAACAAACAAAATAGGATAAAATTACCATGCCTATAGGAATTTTATGGTTGTATCTTTAGCTAAGAAGTGGCCTCTTCACTTCCATGATGTAACTCATGTAAGAATTTTATGGCCTCCTCCCTTTCTAGGCATTTAAGAAGGATCCCATAAAACTTATTTTTGAATAGGAAATTATCAATTATGAAAATTCAGATCCCTGTTATCTATAATATCTTATTTTTTTAAGATTAAGGTGACTTTGATACTCATCTGTCTACATGAAATTCATCCTATCTAATACCCGTGTTTCAAATTCATCCTCTTGAATACGGAGCACCACCTCAAATTATTCATTTGTTGGGGTGATTGGATCTTATGCAAGATATTAGAATAGACATCTTCCTCTTACCAGCTTTGTGGGATTTATTTCAATTTCATATTCTAAGATCTTAGTAATCTAGTTAGCCCCTTTTTCGGTTATCTCATCTTTTGTGATGTATTCTTTGAAATTGGAGTGTGCCACTAAGACCAAGATCTTACTATTGTTAACGAGGTGTTCAAAATTCTTTAGGACTTTTAAAATAGAATAATCTTGTCTCTCCATAAAGTTTTACCTTGTCTCATAATCATGAAGAGTTTTCTAAAAGAAATAAACTAGAAACTCCTCTCCTTGTGCCACCCCTTTCCGTGTATCAAGCATGGATATTACACTGTGTTTTCTCCTATATATGTACATAATGAAATACTTGGAGAATTTTGGGTTGTATAACACTAAAGTAGATGAAATTTCTATTTTTATCCCCTCAAATTCTTGATGACCTTCAGTGGTCCATTTGAAGCTTAGATTCTTGTTTAGCATTAGTGTGATCGGGTGGATCATTCCAACAAAATCTGAAATGAATCGGCTAATGAATTTAATCTTTCCTAGGAAATATTGTACTACCTTTTGTTAATAGGTAGAGGAAATTCCAAAATTTCACTGACTCTTTCTGGATCAATTGAGATCCCATCCTTTGAGATAATGTGTCCCAGGAGTTCACATTGTGGTACTCTAAAAACACACTTCTTCAGATTCAAATAAATTATGAATTCCTGACATTTCTTAAATATAGATTCTAGGGCATAAAAATGATCCTCCACTAATTTTCATAAATAATGTGAGGTCATGCAAGTATATTAGGATTATCTTATTAATCATTTCTCCAAATGCGACATCTATGGATCTTTGAAAAGTTGACCCAACATTGGTGAGTCCAAATAGCATCTTTGCATATGTAAAGGTTACCCACTTCATCGTAAAGGTTGTTTTATGTTGGTCTTCCTCCACAAGCCATATTTGGTTGTATCCTAAAAAACCATCAAGAAAAGAAAATGTTTCAAAATCCACTAATTTTTGTAGTATTTGTTCCATGGAAGGTAAGGGTAGTGATCCTTAAGGGACACTTTATTCAAATCTCTGAAATCCACGTAGAGTCTGATTTAACCATTTTTATTCCTTAACGGTACCAAATTAGACACCCATGTGGAGTGCTTTATTGGGAAGATTATTTTAGCCTTTAGGATCTTCCCCGAGCTCTTTTCTTGTGGGAGACGCTATATTTGGATTCACAGTGTCTCGTACTTCGACACATGATTTATGTCCCCTTTTCTAGATCAATAGTATGTTGGATGATATCCTTAGTATAATCATGTAGATCTTCATAATTCTAGGCTATTACCTTATCATACTCATGGCATAGAGCCAAAAGTTACTCCCTCTCATTCTAAGTGACTATTTTCCCAACCTTTAACTTTTTCCCATTAGCTATTTCCTTCTCGGCATAGTCTTCCTTGACTTCCAAAACTGTTGGTGTAGGATATTTACCATGCACATATTTTAAGTACATGGGATTCCTCCACAAAGGTGATTCACCATACTTAGGTGTCCTAGGGTATCATTATGGCCTTACACATGTCATAGAGCATCATAGGAGTCACATTTGACCAGCTATTCTAGGAATATAACTCCCACCTCTTGATGGCTACATTTATGGGGAGTTACACACCCCAATACTATATGTACACCCTTTCATATTGAGCAATAAAATGGAATAGAGTATGGGTTTTGAGCCATTTTTCCCTTAATGCATGCACATTTCTCTCATAGGTGATTTCTTGCTATGATCTTGAAGCTACATCATTTTGTGGTCGAGTGCAATGTTTTGATGCTAAAAATTCCCTCCGGATATTCATCATTCCTTTGACATGGTATCGAGTAGGTTTTTGTAAAATGTGCACTCTTCGTTTATCAAGTTGCTTATTACTTCTGGTTTCTTCTTATTTCCTCGTGCAATTTTTTTCGATTATTAATTTAGAATTGTATTGTTCACCTCGTATTGAGGTTTCAATAGTTATAAGTTTGAAGGTAATGGTTTGGTTAGAGAATCCACTTAAGGGCCCAACTTAGCCCCACTCGCCATGTTGGGAACCGAGCTGTCCCTAGCTCACTCTACCTTGCTCACCATTTTTCCTTCACCACTCATTTTAACTCACCTGGTTGTTTTTGTATTGGTTTTCATTTTCTCGACACTCACGTTGTTTGCATTGTTAACCGAATCATGTCTTGACTTTCTAGGGTCCTACAATTTGTTTTGGCCCACGACCGAGGTTTTCTCACTTCTACATCCTTGGCTCAAGGTTTGTCTCGATGGATCACATTTTACACTAGTTTTTGTATCCCGCCTTACCACCGGTATTAACGTTGTGTGCCTCGTTTTAGCCACTTTGCCAATATTTCCTTAGCTCGTGCTCATGCTTAAATAGCTCTAGGTCTATTTTTAGGCCTTTGTGTTATCGTGACTCCCGTTGTTACTGTAGTAAATCCTACTTCCCATGAGTTGGTACTTCCTTGTGCTTACCATAGATCCTTGACGTAGCTCGTCCCCCACCTCGGAACCATTGGCAACTCGATTTTCTTTACTCTTACTTTGTGCTTTGATTTTGCATCGGGTGCATTGGATCTTTAGCCTACGTTGTTTTTGGTCTTTACATCTAGTTTGTATACCTCGGCCCTCTGATTCCACATTGGTATGTGTGTTAGCTTCGACTCTAGTTCGTTTTCAGCCGTATAAACTCTTCCACTTCCTTCTATTTACTTGGTTGTGCCTTGTACTCAGGTCTCGCTACCTGCATCATGGGCTCACATCTGGTTCATTGGCTTGTTCATCAGATCCCTCCATTACACTACTCATCTCAGGGTGGAACTCCACTTTGACATATGTTTCAGCACTAGACAACCGTTTCGACCCATTTTGTGCTCACTCGGTGACATGTGGTCACTACTTTGGTTGGGAGCTCGACCGGTATATGCCCACTTGGTCTACATTCAAACTGATGACTCGAAAGGGTACCTTGACCCATTTCGGTAGATTTTACGCTCAACTCAAGCCTACACATCCATTACACCTACCATTTTGAACGTGATCCTTCCTCTCGTAAAGTCCTTGAGTGCTCGAATACCTCTTTTTGGCCTTCTCCTTGATTTGACTTAGCACGGTGGGTCACTCCCAAACAACAACTCGGTAGAATTGGTGTTAGCTCGCATAACACCCATCAACTCGGTCCATGTAAATCCATTCCTTTTAGAATTATTTGGCTATTAAAAAACTTTTTTTAATGTTTTAAGGAAAAAACATTCTTATTATGGCATTGTAATAATTTTAAGGCTTTATTTTGCTTGTATTATTTCCTTCATTCATATCTCGAAGATGAAGGGCGAGGTCCATGGTTGGTAGGAGGCTAATCCCCCTCGTAAGGAAAAAAAAACCTTCTTTAAATTTGATGCCATTTCTAAAGAGTACCCAAATGACACCCTTTGTACCCATTTTGGGAACTTTTTTAATCGGTTTGCAAAGTTCATTAGCATTTTTCATCGGTTGAGAGAATTGTATTTTTGTTATAACTTTTGACTCATTCCTCGCCTTAAGAGCACTTCTTTAGTCTAAGTTTCATGTTTTTTCACACTCTAGATGATGTGATTATAAGATTTGTAAAGAGACTATTTTATAAAGTTCCCCCGTCACATTTTGGGGGTTAACTAGTACTCTTGGGTGTTCACATGCAAACACATTATCAGCCGAGTCCGACATCTTACATTTTTACACCTTGCACTTTTGATTCCACATCATGAAGGGTGCTCTTTCTAGACTTTAGTGTCGTAGGATCACTTTACTGACCTCTTCCACTTCTTACTGGGAGAGAGAACTATTCATTTTGGTGTGCTTCTATACAATGTTACTTCACCTACAAGGGTCTTTCACACTTCTTTTTGGGCCGCCTGTACTCCACTCATCATCATCATCTTAATGACTTTCTCAAAACTTACGACCATGTTTGTGGTCAATTGATGATACATATATCCTCATTTCAATGGGATTAGGCTAAAGGCCTACTGTAAATAAGTCTTCCTGGTGTTTGTAATAAAGCACTGTTTCCAGTTAGCTTAGAATTTCCCTTTATGTTTTTCTTTCTTTTGTTTCCCTTTCTCATTATTTGTTCCCTTCTTTTTGTTTCATTTTACACCTTGTGCACTAGTAACCACATTATTTTTCCAAGGTTGTGTATGTGCAGAGGACCGCACATCTATTTTAGTGTGGGGTGGAGTAATGCAAAACAAAGTATATACCTATGCAATAAAAGTCTAGTGGTTTAGTAGAAGGAAGAACGTAAGGTTATGAAAATGTGCGAGGAAAAAGTGGATAATGAGTTATGGTGTCAAAAAGGATGTGACAAAGACCATTTATAAAGGATGAAGAGTGTAAGAACAACATGAGGTAGGTGAGGGAAAAAATTAGGTAAAGGATAGAAAAAGTGCCTTTGGCGCTATAGATGGGTGCATAAGTCTTTGGTTAGATTTGAATTTTACATGCCGGAAGGTTGCAAAGGGAGTTTTCACGCAGGATTGGGTGCATGCGTAAGGGTGCTTGAAGTCAGCTTAGCGGAAAAATATACATTTAATGTTAAAGTATGTTGGTAGGTGGCATAACATTTATTGTGGGGGAAGAAAAAACTATAAATACAAGGTCAGGAAAGTCATTATTCTATATTTTTATTACGAAGTTGAAGCACTCTTGTAAACTAGGGCATCCAGAGAGAAATTTGTGTAAAGGAAGAAGAATCGAGGAATTTAAGTGTGTGACTATAGTGGATTTGTAAACCAGAGGAAGGAGTACATGGGCATGAGAGAAGGTTGTTTGTGGTGCATCATCTTGTGGAAGGTTTTCCTAGTTAGGGTTTGGAAGCTAGGGCATGGAGATAGAAGGATTTATTCCAGGAGTTGATATTTGGAGTTGAGTTTAGAGTGTAGTAGAGTAGCAGAGAAAAGTAATTAGTTCATAGTTTATCCCGACATAAAGCATGACACCTAAGAAAGCAATCATTTCACCAAAGAAACTAAAGGGCAAGGGAAAAGGAAATAAAATTGTTGCCGTTGCAAGCTCCAATGAAGAATGGTATGTAGAAATGCAATACCCAAATGGAGCATTGCTAGGAAAGGAATGAGTATTGCATATAAGACAAATGACTATGTGTAATTTTAACAAATGTAGGAGCATAACTAAGAAGGATATGGTGATAGAGTTGGTCCGACTAGATAACAAAAGGACACCATATGGGATGCCCATATATAGTGATGAAGTGAAGGTCAAATTAGAGAAGGATTATTGCAACTATATGAGTTGCCTTACTTTGGTAAGCCTGAGCGCCTTTATGAATGGTTGATGTCACTCATGCATGAGGATCACTTTTATTTTTTAGGTCGAAATATACGCATAAAACCACAGTTGATATCCAATTTCATGGATCTTATTTATGAAAAGGAGAAAGTATAAATGATAATCTAAGCGACAAGGAGGATATCAAGGAAATTGTTGCATAGCGTATGACTACAAGAAGGGTTCACGATACTTTGACATCATAGAGATACCAGACCCTATTATGAGGATGACCATGTGTTTGGTAACCAAGCTCAATGATCAGGAATGACAGATGCAAGTGAAGGAGGCATGGCTAAATGTATGCCAAAAGATATCAGAGGGAACCATCTATAACTTGTCTGATTTCATTATGGATGAGATCATAAGTAGTGTGCACGAGGGAGAGAACCTATTATCCAAGAATTTCCTCCTCACTATTGTCTATTTGGAAATTGTAGTGCCATATGGGCTGGATTTTTTTTTTTGGGAGTATCCAGATGAGGATCCCTTGCTGTAAAGAGATTTGAAAAATACAGATTACTGAAACCATGATGGCCACTCACAAGGTACACCTGGAAAAGTGGTATAAATGAATGTGTGATGCATTCGGAGTAAATTGGAGGATCCCAGAGTAGTTTCCCATGCTCATGGATGGGGAAGATAATTTTGTAGTATACCAACATTTCTACATTGGTAGATTTACTTTAACAAATGGGATTAAGGGTCCATGGTGCAAGTTGCCCTTCTCCTTCACCATGCAATACGTTCGTAAGGGTCAATAGGTTCAAAGAAGCCAAAAGACTAAGGTTCAACCTTAGTGAAGTGTACTAAAACCACCGTGTGAGCTGCATAGAAAGCTTTTGTACCCTAAAAAGTGCATGTACATGGAGAAGTATATCTCCCACAAGGTTCAAATGATGAAACCAATGATGCTACCAATCACTAGAAGGGCTATAACAAGGATATACCTTCACATAAGGCAAAATTTTGAGAAAGGAACATGCCTAGATAATGATGTCTCCATCTCAAAAGACCCCACAAGAAGAAATAAGGTCATGCTGAAGAAGAGAGAGAGAGAGAGAGAGAGAGAGAGAGAGAGAGAGAGAGAGAGCACCAAGTGTGTAGACCACATAATCAATGGGCGACTGAAGTAGTTGTAAATCCTAGCACTTACTTATGAAGAAAGAAGTCCCCTACTAAGGAAAAGACCCCAAAAGAAGAGGCACCAGAGGATAAAGAGAACCTCACCCATGAAGATTCACTAAAGAAGACGTCACCTATCAAGGAGAAGGAAAGATAAGAATCACATGTACTGGAATCGATGACGACGAGCCTAAAGGACATGAAGACCATCTAGTCTATTATATACATGATTCTAAGGAAGAAAGAGATGAAGAGGAATATAACAAGACAGATGAGGAGAATAATGACGAGGAAGAAGCTGAGGCTTAAGGAAAGGGGGTGAGTAAAGAAGTAAGCACCAAGAACCAAAGAACCCCAAGCCTCACCAAGGAGAAAGTAGAGATAGCCACTGAGAGAGAAGTGGCATGCATCATGAAGAAGTTAGTAGAACAAGAGTTGAACATGAAGCACATACAAGATTATAAAGGAGATAGAAGAAGAAAGCTTTGAGAAACAAGATGGTAGTATGGGTGGGGATCCCAAATTGGTAGTGAGCTTCCCAAAAGCTGTGTAAACAGGTGGGAAAGGTGTAGTGGTGGCACAAGGGTGGGGAATGGGATACATTGATGATCCTAACAAGGTGTTACACGCGCACTTCTAGAGCACTCGTACTCAATAGAGTAATTCCTCACTATGTCCTCATTTGATGAAGAAGGTGCGTAGGAACGGACAAGAAAGATGATATCTTGGGCATTTGAGTCCCATGTGGATGAACCAAAATATGAGGTATTTCGATAGCACTAATCAAGGTGCCATAAAATAAAGGAATAAATCCATTAGTGAACACTCAAAGCAGCCTATCGATGAATAGGTCTCGCAATGTGCTTAACAAGGTTTTATTCAAAATTGAGGCCAGACTGTTTGGGAGAAATGATAGAGTGAGATTCCTAGAGGAGGAACTGGAGAAGAAAAAGAAGGAGCTTGTGGAGAAGAGAAAAGACCTAAAGCAAGAGGAGCTAATCAGTGCTCAGTTGAGGTGTGAGATGAAGGAAGAAAAAGCTAAGGTGTGTGAAGTCTCCAAGAAGGTGGAGATGATTACAAATGCAATTTTCCTAAAGCACCCCAATTTAGCACCGCCCGATCAAAAGTATGAATCAGCCTTGCAATGTCTAGAGGATCTGACTCACATTCTCACAATGGAGAGGTGACCACTTACTTTAGAATCTATAGAGGAGGTGCAGGCATGCCAAGAGAAAGAAAACAAGAGGAAGGTTTTCGAGATTATGGATCGACACACTAAGCTTCTTGTAGAAGAAAGGCTATCATGCAATTACTGAAGCCGCATATGAAAACTGCACTGATAGGGATAAAGTGGTAAGCATCTTGGTTTCCACCCATGAAATGGAAATCAAGGAGTTCCAAGAGAAAAATAAGGGTAATAGGGTGAAAAGAGATAAGATCTTGGCCGAGGTGGAAAATAAATCAGAAGAAATTGAGACCTTGTGAGGCTCGATTAAGAGCATCCCAAGGTACCAGTGGTTCATTTTAAGAAGACCCCTCTGAAAAATTACTTTCGAATAGTTGGAAAATCTCAAAAATAGACTTTTGAATCATTGGTGAATATTTGAAAAAAAAGTTTCATGAAAAGGTGATTTTGCAAAGAGCATTTTTCCTTCATTTTGCAAAGTTGGTCAAGTAGGTTGGTCGGGGGGTTAGGTGGGAAGTTGGTCGGGTAGGTTGGTCAAGGTTGGGTGGTTAAGGGGTTGGGAAGGTGGGTTGTATAGGTGAGGGGTTGACGACTATTGGGCGGGTGGGGTTGAACGAGTGAGGGTTTGGACCGCTAAGGGTTAGGTAGGTGGGATGGATGGGTGAAGGTTAGGTGGATGAGATGGACGGGTGACGGGTAGGATGACTAAGTGTTGGGAAAGAAAGTTGGAAAAGTGAGGGGTGGATGACGAAGGGTTGGACGGGTGGGTTGGACAAGTGAGGGGTTAGATGGATAAGGGTTGGATGGGTGGGTTGGAAAGGTGAGGGGTTGGATGGCTAAGGGTTGGGCACGTGGGATGGATGGAAAATCATTATCTTGCTAATGGTTTGACTCTATAGTGTTGGATGTCTAAGGGTTGGGTGGGTGGGTGGGTTAGACGGTTAAGGGTTAGTTAGGTGGGTTGGTCAGCTAATATGCACACGATATGCGCATGATATGATTCGAAATGGTGGTGAATTACATTCATAAGCTCTTATATATGTGTAAAATATAGGTGAAATAAATAGTATAAGGGACATGTCGGTTGAATTTTTCAGAGAATAAGTCAGCTACAAATCATAGAATATTTTCCAATTTGAATTTCCATAATCCTCAATTTTTATGAGTTTACAAAAAAATTCACTAAAAATTTCCTGGAAGGAACTATACCCCTAGATCACTTGTAGGATGGATGCGCTTGAGGAATTGGAAAGAAATTGGAGGGTATTGTCATCACACCATGAGAGTGCCAAAGGGGGAGCTGAGTTTTGAGGAAGTGAGCACCTGGTTGGTGGTATTGTTGTTGCAAATCAGCAAGCACCCCGGATGTAAATCGGTTTCTAAGTTGATGTTTGCATCCAAAGGTGATTGCACAACATTGAAACCTCTCTCCAAGTGTGGGACTTGTAAAATGAGAGAGGAATATCAAAATTAGAGGTTCATTCCTCAAACTCCTCTAATCATATCTCATTATTTACACAATCGCAGAGGTTTGAATCCTAATCCTACTCTAAATTCCAAGGAGACAGAGATAGAAAGTGCAAAAATTGAAACTAAACTAATAGGTGATACACCAAAGGAGTGGTGAACACTTCTTGTTCATGAAAATTGACACAATTTCATAAAATGCAACATGAAACATCATACACAAAGCTGATAAGATGCAATTAGAGGTCCGAAATGAAGCAAGACAATACAAACAAAGGACTAAAATTGATCACAGTAGTCTCGCACTGCCATTTTTCATCACAAAATCCTTGCATTTGCAACATCAAAGAGGTAGAAACCTATTACAATCATGAAGAAGGTCTGATACTTGCAAAAATCACTTGTTGAAGGTGAAAGAAGAAGCTTGCTATCCAAAAAAATGTTCAACCTCAAAAATGAGCCAAATCTAGCTTTTACAATGCATGGGTCGAGCCCAGGAGAGAGAAAACATGTAAAAAATGTGGAATCCATTCCCCATTGAATGAAGATGCATTAAAATAGCATGGGCATCCTTACAGACCCATGCCCTGACATTTTTGGCCATGCTGAAGAAGAATGCGACCCATTTTGCATTAAAACTGGTTGTTGAAACGTCATTTCTGGCCATTACCACGTGCTAGAGGAATTTCTTGATTTTTCTTTCCAAACTCAACCAAAATGAAAAATTTACCCCCGGAATCATGTAGATAATTTCACCAGCTTTCCATTGATATAAAGAACGTGAAAATATGAGCTCGATCAAAGATATGGTGATTTGAAAATTTAGGGCAAAAATGGCCAAAATCGGATCGGCGGGCAAAAGTTTGAATTTTTACCCGTTTGGTCTTTGGAAAAATTTTCAAATTTTCCCATGCTCCGCCACTCTAGGTGCCACGTGGTGGCTTCCTATTGGCCATGGGCCTCCTAAGGGAAAATTTCCCACAAAAACTCCGCCGAGCCATAACTTGAAAAATATGAGGAGTTAGGAGGAAAACTTTACCTTTCTGGAAAGCTGAGAGAGAGCTCTATCCAATGGTGCCATTTTTAGAAAGATTTGAGTGCCTAAAAATAAAAAATGGAGACTGAGGCACAAGAGAGGTAAGAACACAAGGAGTTAGCCACAAAATGAGCAGGGGCACATTTTGGATAACAATTTTGGCGACTCAGAGGGGTCATCTAGCCTGCTAGATGAAGATACCAGTTGCCTGAAGTAGCCCATTGGGCATGGAGTCATAAAATTTTCTGTTCGGAACCCCAACTAACTTAGAATGTTGTAAGGAGGAAGATGGAATATCACCTGATGGAAGCAAGGACTACAAAACATCTCCAGGGACAGCAAGCCTGTGCCAAAGCACTTAGGGAAAGCAAAACAACCTACAACAAAACAATGTGCACAAGCACTTGGAGGAATGAAAACCTAAGCTAATATTTACAAGGTGGAGAATTTCCTTTAGTAGTAATGCTTTAGATAGATTCCATTGACTGGAATCTGTAGTTCTTCGCCATCCAATGAAGACAATTGGAAGGCATTGTTGTCCTTACACTTTGTGACCATGTATGGGCCACTCCAAATGGCATCAAATTTTGAATGCCTTCCCGGTTTTTCTCTATCTGCATCCCATTTTAACACTAGATCTCCAACTTGGAAAGATCTACTCTTGGCCTTCCTATCAAAGGTCTTCTTGATCAAAGCTTGATCCTTCTCCATTGCTTGGGATGCCTGATCTCTGATCTCTCGAGCTCCATCAACTCGCATATCTTACCTCCATGGGCCCAAACTCTAGCAACTCTAATTGCTTCATGAGTTCCAATGTTGGCAACTCAAGTGACATGGGCAAGATTGCCTCTCTTCCATAAACAAGCCTGAATGGAGAGTTACCTGTGGATCTCTTGGGAGTTATCCTATCAGCCCATAAGGCTGATTTCAGTTTGGTATGCCAAGACCTCTGATTCTCATCAAGAGTCCTCCTAATGATCCTCAACAAGTTCTTGTTTGTAGATTCAGCTTGGCCATTACCCTGAGGGTAGTAGTTTGATGAAGTACTTAGGTAGATCCCATTCTTGATAGCCCACTCAGTCACCTTGGATCCAATGAATGCTAATGCATTATCTGAGATTATTGTAGCAGGTATGCCAAATCTGGTTACTATCCCCTCATAGAAGTCTAAGATGCTAGACTCATTTGCTTCCTTGAGTGCTACTGCTTCAGTCCACTTGGTGAAGTAGTTTGTGGCTGTCAAAATCCACTTATGCCCTTGGCTTGAATTGGGATTAATGACTCCAATGAAGTCCAAACCCCATTGCATGAATGGCTGGTCAACTGAAATTAGATGCAATGGAAGGGCAGCAAGCCTCTCTTTACCTGTGAAGAATGCACAATTCTTGCACCTTTTGATCCACGCAAAGCAATCACTAAAAATCTTGGGCCAATAATAACTAGCCTTCATGATTTTTAGAGCTGTCACTCTTGTGCAAAATGACCACCACTGGTCCACCATGGAACTCTTCCAACACCCTATGAATCTGATTTGTGCTAATGCATCTCAAAGAAAGACTCCATTCACATCTTTCTTGAACAAAACACCATCTACTATGGCATATGGGACAGCCTGTAATCTGAAGTGTCTTCTTTGGGTTTTGTTCATCTCTGGAGGGCATAGGCCTATGCTTAGGAAGTGCATTATACCTTGGGTCCAGCAAGGAGTGGGGACAACATTATCCTCTTCTTGAGTGCTACCTTGCACATGGCTGTCTTGAACTATCAAAACAACCTCTTCTTTATTGCATACTCCTTTTTGCTTGCCTTAATCAGCTGCTCACACAATCCTTTTCCTCTTACCAACTTGGTGACCTTGATCTCAATGTCATACTCCATGACACAAGTGATCCAACCTACCCTTTTCTCATTCAAATCCTTGTTGAGGAGGAAGTCCTTTACTCCCGCATGAGAGACCAACAACTGAACCTTGTTGTTTGAGACTAGATGCTTGAATTTCTTCAAGCTTCTGATTACTGCAAGTACATGCTTCTCAATAAAAGAATATCTCACCTCATAGTCATCTAGGCTTTGGCTGAAGAAAGCAATTGGCTGCTCATCATTGTCCTTGTTCTGCTGTACCAAAATGGCAGAAATGGTATCATTACCCCCAAATGCATAGAGGATGAAATCCTTGGAGAAGTCCGGGTTGATGAGAGTTGGTGCTTGAGAGATGGCTTCTTTGATTGCTTCAAAACTCTCCTTGCCTTCTGCTATCCATTTGAAAGCCATGCTTTTCTTCAACATCTTGGTGATAGGTTTGACAAGGGCTACAAAATCTGGGACAAACCTCCGAACAAAATTTATTCTCCCCAAGAAACTCTGAAGTGCCTTCTTGTGGCTTGGCAATGGTAGTGCTCTTATGGCTTCAACTCTCTCTAGATCAATTGCTAATCCTTCTTTGGAGACAATATGGCCAAGGAGCTTTCCTTCATGTGCTAGGAAGATACACTTCTTAGGATTCAAAGACACTCCAAATCTCCCGCACCTTTATAAGACTTGTCTCAAATGAGAGAGGTGGTCTCACATGTATTCTTTGAAAAAATAGTGATATCATCAAGATATATCAGCACCATGTTGTTAATCAAACCTTTGAACGCCATGTCCATTGCTCTTTGAAGGTAGCTCCAGCGTTGACAGCCCAAATGGCATTTTCCCGTATGCATAAGTTCCCCATTTGGTTGTGAAGGTTGTCTTGAACTGATCTTCTTCCTTCACCATAATCTGATTGTACCCGAGTAGCCATCAAGCAATGAAAACCTTCGAGCCAGCAACAACTTGTAAAATCTGCTCCATAGAAGGAAGTGGGTAATGGTCCTTGAGAGATGCTCTATTCAAATCTCTAAAATCAATGCACAATCTGATCTCTCCACTCTTCTTTCTGACTGGAACTAAGTTGGCAACCCAACTAGAATGCTTGATTGGGAATATGATTCTTGACTCAATCAACTTGTTCAATTCCTTCCTCATGAGAGGTTCCATGTGTGGATTGACTGGCCTTTGTTTCTACCTAATGGGCTTAGTATTTGGATCCAACTCAATGGTGTGCTGAGCTAACTTGGGATTAAAACCTTTCAAATCTTCAGTAGCTCCAAGAAAACACATCAGGGAACTCTTGACACAACTGTATGAACTCATACCTTTCTTGTTCAGTTGTCATCTTTCCAATTTGCAATGGTTTGTTCTCTTCCACCAAGATGGATACTGAATCTTCTCTCTTGACCTGAATGTTTGCTTTCTCTTTCCTAAACTGATCATTGGGATTGAAAATGGACTCCAAAGTGATAAGTCCCTTGGGCAGCTTGTTAGTTCTCAGCTGTACCACTTGGTCACCATACTGCTGTTCCAATTTTTCCTGATTTTTAGCTGAGAACTCAGCTTCTTCTTGTAAGAAATGGATGATTTGCTGGTCATTCTCAAACACTTGCCAACTTACATTGTTATCCGGCACTGAAGGCCTCACAATCACATGGATGTTTGGTTGTACCTTGTCCTTTTGAATGCTTTCCACAATATCAAAGGCTGCCCCAACTGCTGCAAGCCTGTCAGCAGCTTGGTTTTCTTTTCTAGGAATGGATTTTATGCTAAAGCCCTCAAAATCTTCAATGAGGTCCCACACCCTATTCTTGTAGCACTTGAGTAGATTATTCTTGACAACATGCTTCCCCTTAACTTGGTTTACAATCAATTCACTATCACCAAAGACTTGCAAGTTCTTTATTCCTCTCTTTATTGCCCAATGCATCCTCGCACCAAGGCTTCATATTCAAGCAGTTGTTATTGAGCATGCAAACTGAAATCTAAAAGTTGAATAGTACTTTACTCCTCGAGGTGAAATAAGCATAGCTCCACCTCCCGCACCTTGTCTACTCCTTGATCCATCAAAAACAGCTGCCATACCTCATTGTCATCCTTGTGGTTTGGCTTGGTGATGCTAGGAATGGGCTGATCTTCTTGATGTATGCAATAGACCCCTAGCTCAGATTCTTCTACTTCTTGATAAGGATCAAAAGCATGCACCTTGTTTGCCCATTCATCAAGAGTTAGATCCGGGATGCTTCCAACCTTGGTGTCAGCTTCATCAGTGCTTGGGTGATCTTCTTGATCAAATGCCAAACAGTTGGCATTGATCTGACTTGGAGTGTAGGGCTCAATGTGGAAGTTTGCAATAGGTTCAGACCTGATTGTAGCTTTGGTTCCATACCTCGTTCTGAATAGCATGTGTGACCAATCAGCAGACAAATATCCTCCAATCTTGGCTATGAAATCTCTTGACAAACATAGGGCAAAGAGTGGTGGAAGGTCTATAACTGATACATCTTGTAAAACAACAACATTTGGACATGCATGCAAGGTAAGACTCAAGTTTCTAATCACCCCAACTATTGTTACTACGCTGTCCCATCCAACTGCACTACCCCTTTGGATATGGTTTCATATTGAAGTCCTAGCTGATCAGCTATTTTCTTGGGCATCACTGAGCTACTTGCCCCGAATCAATCATGCAATTGTGCACCAATTGGTTTCCAATGATTAATGAGACATAAAAAGGAGGGGGCTTCAACATTTTACCTTGTTGTCCTCCATGATTCCCTTCAGGCTGGGCAGCATTTGTGAGCACCTTCTCTTACATTTGGACTTGCTGATTCAAAGTTGGCCAGTCCTTCATGGCAGCTTGTAGCAAATCTCTCTGGCCTGGGATAGATAGGGATTCCCACATTGATATATTTACATTTGTCTTCTTCATCTGATCAATGATACTAAATGGTGATGAAGGATCTCTTTGCTGTCCCTTGGTTTGCATATTCATCCCTTGCATGTGGGGCAAAACAACTCGTATTTGAGTTGGTCTAGAGCTGTTCTTGGCTGCCCTTGTGCATTTACAACTAGATTTTGTTTGCCAACCATTTGTGGAGCCATAAAAGGTTGTGGATTGGTTGGAGCTAATGGCTGTTCTTCACCCAAATTCCTTCTTTTTGACCTTGTGTTGGCTGCAACACCTTGAGAGACTGCTTTGATTTATGCCACAAAAATCCTCTCGCCCGCCAGCCACAAGTGTGGTGTCATTTGGAGCTGATTGCTGCTATAATGTTTCTTGTTGTTGGTTGTTTCCTTGACTACCCTCACCCTCCACACCAGTAGTTGTCACCATTAATGCTTGATTCAAGGCACCGTTGAAGCACATAGATTTGTTGTGAGGTTCATTGCATGGAAAACACCAATCATACTCCTGAGCAACATTGTTTTGTGTTGGCACCAATGCCTTAGAGGTAGATATAGCATTTGGATTATAGGGCTGAAATGGTCTCATGGGCAGAGGCCTTGCTTGATTTAGATTTGCAGATGGATTGGGTGGTCTATGAGGTTGATATGGCTACCTGTTAGGCTGAGCTTGAGGCTAGAAGGAAGGTCTAAAACTTTGGGCTTGTTGCCTCTTGAGAGTAACCAGCTCATTACCTAAATTTTGCAATTGCTTCATGACTTCTTGAAGCTCATTTGGGGCACTTGGAGATGAAGTAGAAGCTTCATTTGAACTCTAATTTCTAGGAGTGGGAGAAGGAGCCAAATTAGGTGCTTGATTAGTGTTTGGGCTCTCTAAACTTGGAAACAATGGCATGGGAGGTCTAGGGGCTAGTTTTCTAGCTTGGATCAAACAATTTTCAGCCCTAATGGCAATGCTATAAGCCATAGGGATAGTTATGCCTCCCATGGACTGAATCAACATAGAAATATCAGAATTTAGAGCTTTGAGATAGTAAAGAAAAGCACCTTCTGTTGTTGTCCTGACTGCCACTGGAATTCTCTCCCAAGTCCTTTGAAATCTGAAATTAAAATCACCACCGCTTCTCATTGGGAGCTCTTTTGATAGTTGTCAGCTGCTCCAAAAGGGACAAGTTGTCTCCTTTCTCCCCAAACTACTCATGGAGGGCTATACATAGCTAATTCCAATTTTGAATAGAACCTGAGGCAAGACTCTAACCATCGCAAAGCTTTCCCTTTGAATGAAGATGCCAAAGCATTTGACAAAGAACTTGCATCTCATTGATCTCATGGATTGCACAAATGTTAGCAATATCCTTAACATGATCACCAGTGAGGTCTGATTTTCTCCAAAGAAGTATGGAATGTTCTTCAATGCTACAATCGGGATTGATTTTGTGCATTGAGAGCAAGTGGGCTCTGCCAGTGAAATTGACATAGGGTTGTTTTGTGCCATTCTAATTGGTCTTAGAACCCTTATTGATCTAATGAAAGGCCTACTGGTGGAGGAGTTGAGAGAGTTCTTTTGGTGGAGATGGAGACCTTTGGATTCTCCTCCCACTTTGCCTTATTCTTGGAGATAACTACGATATTCAAACAACACCTCTTCCTCTCCATCTTGACCTTGTGTTGATTCTTCTCATGAGTTTTCAGGTCTCGCACTCTAAAAACCAGCCGATTCTTTCCTCGAGTCACCAGATGTGCAATTTATAGCTCTTTTTTAAGCAAGAAAATTGTAGTAGATGCACATCAACTTTGTTGTAATGAAAATGAGACCTCTAAGGTCCCACCGGGCGTGCCAAAACTATTGTTGCAAATCAGCAGAAGACCCTTGGATGCAAATCAGGTTTCTAAGTTGATGTTTCAGCATCCAAAGGTGATTGCACAACATCAAACCTCTCTCCAAGTGTGGGACTTGTAAAATGAGAGAGGAATCTCTAGATTAGAGGCTAGTTCCTCAAACTCCTCTGATCAGATCTATTATTTGCACAATTGTAGAGGTTTGAATCCTAATCCTACTCTAAATTCCAAGGAGACAGAGATAGAAAGTGCAAAAATTGAAACTAAACTAATAGGTGATACACCAAAGGAGTGGTGAACACTTCTTGTTCATGAAAATTGACACAATTTCATAAAATGCAACATGAAACATCATACATAAAGGCTGATAAGATGCAATTAGAGGTCTGAAATGAAGCAAGACAATACAAACAAAGGACTCGAAAATTGATCACAGAGTCTCGCACTTTCATTTTTCACTCACAAAATCCTTGCATTTGCAACATCAAAGAGGTAGAAACCTATTACAATCATGAAGAAGGTCCGATACTTGCAAAAATCACTTGTTGGTGAAAGAAGAAGCTTGCTATCCAAAAAAATGTTCAACCTCAAAAATGAGCCAAATCTGCTTTTACAATGCATGGGTGAGCCTGTGAGAGAGAAAACATGTAAAAACATGGAAGCCATTCCCCATTGAATGAAGATGCATTAAAAAAACATGGGCATCCTTACAGCACCCATGCCCCGACATTTTTGGCCATGTCAAGAAGAATGCACCCATTTTGCATTAAAACTGGTTGTTGAAACGTCATTTCTGGCCATTACCACGTGCCAGAGGTGTTTCTTGATTTTCTCTCTCCAAAATCAACCAAAATGCAAAATTGACCCCAGAATCATGTAGAGAATTTCACCATATTTCCATTGATATAAAGAACGTGAAAATCTGAGCTTTGGATCGAAAGATATGGTGATTTGAAAATTTAGGGCAAAAACAGGCCAAAATCGGATCGGCGGGCAAAAGTTTGAATTTTTACCCATTTGGTCTTTGGAAAATTTTCAAATTTTCCCCGCGCTCTGCCACTCCAGGTGCCACGTGGTGGCTTCCTATTGGCCACGGGCCTCCTAAGGGAAAATTTCCCACAAAAACTCCGCCGAGCCATAACTTGAAAAATATGAGGAGTTAGGAGGAAAACTTTACCACAAAAATGTACAAGAAGGTACGTGGGCATGTAGGACCTGTTTGAAGAAGGGAGTGTGGGGTTGAAGGCACATAAGGAAGGGTTCTAGCAGGGTTTTCTATAACACATGACATATACGCATAAGGAAAGACAGGTTTTGGAATTAGCCATATTTGGCATCCCAAGTAGCACACAAGAAAAGTGTGACCCTTCTTGTAACATTCCCATTTTAAGACTTAGAAACAAGGATTTTTTTTTACGAATGTACTCTATTCTAAATAATCATAATTTAGAACACACATTCCATGCCAATCAATCTCATAACAGATAACCATGTGTAGCTGTAATGACTCGGTGTAACACTGATATCTCATTTTATGACTTGGTATCATATTGATCTCTCATGTTAACTCGTTGAATTATATACTAGGTATATTTGGTTCTCTTATCCTTTTCTAGGTATTATGTGTTCTATTTAAGAGGGCTATCTAAATATTTGTTACCAAAGTATTCATCTAAAATATCACTTCTTAAACTAGGTGACAAAGGACAACGTAACTAGCAACTTGCAATACTTTGGCGAAATATTTCCAACATATTGTTCATATTACTATTCCTAGACAACATACTCATCAAACAAAATATGTCCTTCACCCCACTTCATATATTATCTATAATTTTATTTACTGACTTATGTCACCACTTATTCTAGGTTTTACCCTAACCAAGGGTAGCAACATCGTTTAGTGTAGAGGACTACTCGCGAGGACTAAGGATACATAGGCATACTCGATTGACCTAAGTCAATCGCAAGTGTCTAGTTATTCTAATTCTTTGAGAGTCCCTAAAACTAAATAACTTTTTTAACATAAATTAGGGTATAGCTAAGAACAAGTCTGAGTTATGTAAATCTAGGTGATTTAACCTTGAAGGGTGTTTCAACATGTCAATTGCAGCACAATATCCTTGCAAAGACCCAAGTCATCACAAAGGTACTATTCAACAGGTTGGTGTGTGATAGCATCCATCTCGAGTCATTCCATTTGGATGTATTTATCCCTGAAGAAGTTAATTACTTAATTATTTTCTATAATTAAGGTCTAATTACAGAAACCCTAATGAATCCCTAATTTCATTAACCCCGAGATTTCCATCTAACATTGAGTTGTAATTTCTTTGTTGAAACATCAAGATTGCTTCCTTTTTTATTACCTTCCTACTTTAGGATTTAGTTTAATAAAATAGAAGCAAAAATCAAATAATATGGTTCACTCAATTTACTCATCCATTCTTAGCTTGTTTAAGTTCCAAATTAGATCCCTTTATTTTAGAATTCATTGAGATGAAGTCTACTTGTTAAGTGTTCATGTTTATCTTTCAATTGTATTATTTCTTTAAAGGTATTGGTCAAGAGGTAGTTCATCTTCCTCTTTCTTATTAAGAATTAGGGTTTATTACAACCCCCCTTACATTATTCAAGATAACATAGTGAATTTGCACTAATCAGTAACATTCTCTTTTTAAGACTTTAGAAATAAAGAAAATTTTTCATGATTAATTTCTCTGTTCTAAATACATAATTTAGAACACACATTTTATAAAAATCATTTTTATAACAGAGATAACCATATGCACTGTATGTGACTCGATGAACAACCAATCTATTCATTCCATGACTCGGTGAACTACCGATCCATTCATATGTAACATTGATTTTTGAGTATTCTATTGAATACTTCATATTCTTAGTTCTCTTACCCTATTTTGGGTTCTGAGTGATCTGTCCAAGGAACCTAACTGAATATTTGTTACCAATATTCATCGGCATCACGATCCTTAGACTAGGTGACATAGGACGATGAAATCAGTAGCTTGCGATACTTTGGCCAAATATTTCTAACATACTTTGTTCAGACACTTATTCCTTGATGACATCTTTCGTCAATATAAAATATGTCCTTTACCCCACTCCATTGTTATCTAGAATGTCTTACACTGACTTCTGTCAGTCCCCTCGCTCAAGGTTTAACTCTAGTCCAGGTTAACAACATAGGTCATGATATGATGTGGCTCACAGAGACTTAGGGTAAATTGGCATACTGGGTCAACCTAGGTTAACCCCATGTGCCAAGGTACCCTGAGTCCTAGAGGGCTACTTCATATCCTAACTATGATACTAACTAGTCCTATAGGGAAATCTTGATCAAGTTCAAAGGTGTGTAGATCTTGATAATCAATGTAGAAGGGTGTTGTCACATGTTAACTGCACTGTTGTATCCTTGAGAAGATCTTAATCTTCTCGAAGGTACAACCTTGTATTTGACATGTGTCAACATCCTATGGAATAGCCTTGTAAAGATGTACATACCTCCAAGAGTTTACATACGTTAAGTTAAATTTGGGTTATAAGACAACATATTTTGGCAGCCCATCAAACCCCGAGTCCAACACTCTTTAAGTTCTTTTTACATTTCAGATTCATATAATCCTAAGAACTTTAATTAACTTAAGATTTCTTCCAAATTTGTTAGTTTTGACCTAACAACCCATTATCCAAACATAGAACAACAACAACTTATGTTCCTTTATTCTAAATAACTTAACCAATTAAGGAAGTGTAACAACCTACAAGGATAAAACATATTAAACTTATTATAATTAAGTCTTAATGAATATCAATCATATCTTCCTCTTTTATTTAGATCATTACTAGAGAGGAATGGTATTCCTCTTCATAGTTACATTCTAGGGCTTAGGACGCCCTAGAATTCCCTTTATAATTACAATAATGTTTATTATAGTTTTATTTCACATCACATGATATAATGAATTACTTAGGTGAGAATGTTGTATTTTGCCACTTATTTAATCTACAACTTACTTAGGAAATTTATCTAAATTCCTTTTTATAATACCCATCAAGAACACACATCCAAACATATAGATAATAAGAAGAGTATCCTCCAAACAAGATAATTTACTCAATCTATGCAAGTAAATTCTCATCTTTCAATTCATTTTCAAACTTATACATTTACAACTTATGTATTTTAGGCATACTGTATGATAGTAGCCTTTATTTAAAATAAGGTAGCTTTTCTTTTTCAATACAACTTAAGAACAAATCAAAATTCTTCTCAAGAATCAACATAGATCAACCAATGCATCATATAAGTTTTTCCTTCTCTTATCACTTATGAAGTCCATCTACAAAAATTGCTAGCATGGGTCAGTTCAACAAACTAAGCATGATAAGCACTAAGCCTTAAAATGAAGTGCATTCCACTAATTGTTTCAATAAAACAACCCTGCTTTAATGAACAACAAGTAATTTATACTCCCAAGAATAAGTAATACCAACAAAAGGAAGAGCAATACAAAACAAATTTTAACACAAAGAGGAACAGGATATAAAATATAATACCCCCTATATAAATTAAAGTATAATTGATTCCATCCAATATCTTTACCAAAAACAAAAACATATTATATCATTGTTTCCAATTTTATCAAATAAAATATAACACATATCTTTACTATAAGATACGTAAGTGTCTACAACATATTCCCTTTTGGATATTTCCCTAACTTTCAAGTAAAGAAGAAAATAAAGTATTCCATTGCCAAAGTACATAATCATCAGCAAGGCTGAAACCAATGTATGCCATGATTTAAACTGTTCCTTTAAAGTAATTCTACTTTAAAATATAACAATATAATGTATTTATCAATAGATCCAAATGAAAGAAATCCAAGGAGAAGTGATGGATTGATAGTCGTCTACAAGTTACAATTTCATTTTCCAATCTAACTTTAATCTCATTCCACTTCACTTCAGTCAAATGAAAAGTATACAAGATTAATAAACGTTGTTTTCCCTTTTCAATAAGAATAGGAATCAGGAGGTTCTAATCAATGTACTTAACCCAACTGCATTATAGAAGGAATCTTACCAAAATATGATCCCAAACTCAAATAATTTCCTTCAACATAATAAAATAGTTTTACCTTCTCACATTCATACAGTTTAAGTTCATTCAAGAGTTCCAAGAAAGGAGAACAATGACCATTCCAAAGAAAGAGAGTACTAAAAACTATCTTCCTTTCTAAACCATCCCATTCTAATGCATAAATTTCTACTTTCCGTTAGAAATAATATAACAATAAAGCTCATACAAAGTCCATGAATAGTAAGCTTCACAAAATATTTCTTTAAAGTCCTAACATTCTCCCATTGGTTCAAACAACCACAAATAAGAAGAAATCATGCTAACATTACCTATTTATAGAACCATATAAAATCAACAGTGCAGTTCAAAACATTCAAAACAAGTTTAAATTACAATCAATCTTCCAAGACATAACATACCCTTATTAGACCCAACAAGAGGTAAGAATCTAAGTAATTGCTAACACTTAAGACTACCCAATAGTTCAGCAAAAGTAGAACCATCTCAATGGTATGCCAACAAATCACTACTAGAACTATAAATTGGATTTCCAACAAAAGGACAATATCAAACAACAAAAGAATAATATGTACAGTCCAAGACTCATTTACAATTCTAGGTGTAATGCCAAGCATAAATTTCATTTAAGGATCAAGACCATTCAAATACATGTAACCAAGTTAGGGTATTAACATGTTCCCTTAGTAGTTACTAAATAATAAAAAAAAAAATACTTGAACCAACACAATGTTCAGGTTTCTACTTCCATTAAGAACACCAAGTATTAAACGGTGTGTACAGTGAAGGCTATCAATATCACAACCACAATTACATAATATGCCAACATCCTAAGACTAGACCAAGAGCAGTGAAATTGTTTGCATACGACGAAATAAGAAGAAATGCTTTCATTCTTCATTAACATCCTATCAACCTTATTTCTAAACAAAACGGAATGTAAGATGCTTAGACAAATCTCATAAAGGATGAATCACAGTTTGGTTCATAAATAATATCCAAATACCATTAACGTAGTCAAAAGAACAAGATTCCATAAGCACCATGCTAGAGTGACTTGAGTTACAATAAGTTATCCAAAATAATAACAAACACAAGTTATAAAAACAATAAAGTTCATAGAATGAAATACAAACTAAACCCTATACTGCTTTTCCCGTGCTTGTAAGTTTCCATAACAGTCCATGGTTTTGCAAGGAGAAACACATAGACCAACTATATATGGTTTTTCCATGCATTTGAACTTTGCTATCATCAAAGTTCCACAAGGTAACATTTAGGGCCTATCATGCCTGGTAGTGTCATTGAAAAATCAAAGAAGACTTCTAGCTGAGCTCGCTTCTTCCCTTCTTCTCCACGAAAGACCAAAACAACAAAATACTTCCTCCACATTACCTCATATACTCTCCATGAAACAAAAATAGATTTGAAACCTCAAAAATAGCCATGAAATATAGTTTAACTACTGGTTAGAAAAACTAGAGTGTAAGTAGAACAAAAATCAAAAAGCATGCAAATGAAACAGCTCAACCAAAAATCTAGTGGCATGCCTACCAAAGCGGTTCGGGCTTGTCAAACAAGACAATTAATTGCATTAATTTCCTGATTTCCCACCCAGGTCTTCCTTGCACACGCCTACCAAACTAGCGAGTCCCAAATCAAATAAAACATGAATTTCCATTTCTAGTGATACTGCCACCTAGGCCTCCGCCAACCAAACTAGCCCCTGCCAAAGTTGGTAGTCCGTAGGAATTTACAAACCTTATCATCTTCTTAAATGCTTAGAAATTGTCACCAATTTACATGCGACCCCCTTTTAGTTCCCCATTCACATCCATTAGTTTAGGATAGGTTAGATTCCTTAGGTTATATCTTAGGTAGGATTTACATTAGTACCATAGGATGTAACACTAACCACTAACCTCCAACACAGGTCTTTAGCAATCGGGTTAGGTTCTAGTTTAGTACTATTTAACCCTTCTAACCTTTAGTATCAAGTTTAGGTTAGCAACAAAATTATATCAAGTAACATAGCTTAGGTAGGAATACTTTCACCTAGCTTAGGGTTCTGAAGTTAATCCTCAATAGGTTCCTAGATATCTTTCTCTGTCTATATGAATAGCTGCATTCCCATCATTATTAGCAATGACCTATCATGGTTGATCTTCAAGGACCCAAGCCATACAACCTACTGAATGGAAGTGCATTTACATAGAATTCAAAGAACTTGCAACAACAAATTTCAATCCAACGTGTAGCTTGACTCATGGAATGTCGATTTTACCATTCACTTCAATAGAACTATTTTAAAACATTCCTTGGATCACTGAAATTGATCCAAGGATGAGTCGAATATAAGAAAATTTTACAACTCTTAAACTAGACCGCAAACAACCTCCCGAAGTGAAAAATGAATTCAAAGAAGTCATACCAATTCGATTAAAGGATCTTAATAATAGAAAAGACTTATCCATATCAAGCATGATTTCCAAAATCAGAAGAACATATCCTTATAAGGAAAATCACATATCAACACTTGAATGCAAAGGAGGAAAATAACAATAGTCAAGGGTGTTACATGCTTCCCTCCTAAAAGAATCATCGTCCTGATGATTACCTCTTTTAACAATTTACATCAAGGACAGTCAATTCATTCACTTCTCTTATCCTAAGTCAAGTATTTCCAAACCTTATAGTTCCAGAAATCAATAATAAATAACCTTTTATTCAATTCAAGTAAATATCTGCCCAAAACTGGCTTACTTAACGTCATTAAAGAATAAATTCATATAATTTTATCAGCAAATGATTCAATTCTGTTCAAATAGATATGGAAAGGTAGTTTTCATATCCTCCAGATTTTCCCAAGTTACACTCTCCTTGTTAAATTGGTCCCACTTTGGACCTTACATTGACTTATTTCTTTATTTATTAGATTTAATCGATGATTTTCCAAAGACCAATGGGCTTAACCATGATTATTCCCGGGTCTTAGACCTACAATGAATTCCAATTTAACACATGTGATAAATCGAGACGTATTTCTTAAGCAAAGAAATATAAAAACATCATGCATTCGTGACAAAGCAGGTGGTAGTGCTAAACGATAAGCTACAGGGTTGATTACTTCAACTATTTCAAAAGGTCCCATGTATCGAGGTGATAACTTGGCAGCCTTGCCAAAAGTTATGGAACTCTTTTTTGGTTTAACCCGAAGAAATTTTTTTCTCCAAGTTCAAATTTCCTATCAACCCGCTTTAAGTCAGCATAACTCTTTTGCCTATCTGCTACTTCTTTCAAGCATTCACGAATCATTTTAACTTGTTGTTCCATTTCTCGTAAGGATTTCAGGTCCAATTACCTCTCTATCCTCAATGCTATCCCAACTAATAGGGGTTCTGCATTTCCTTCCGTAAAGTGCCTCAAAAGGTGCCATCTTAAGAGAAGCATGATATGTATTATTGTATGCAAATTCAACTAAGGGAAGGTACTCTTCCCATTTGTACTGTTGATCCATACAATACATCCGTAACATATCCTCCAAAACCTGATTCACCCTTTCAGTCTGTCCATCCGTTTCCAGATGATATGTAGAACTGAAATTCAATTTAGTGCCAAGAGTTGTGTTAAGCATTTGCCAAAACCTTGATGTCATTCTAGGGTCTCTATCAGATATGATTAATTTAGATACTCCATGTAATTTAAAAATTTTGTGTACAAATCTCTTAGCCAAAATATGAGAATCATCCTTTATATTTCCAACAATAAAATGGGCTACTTTCGTTAGTTTGTCAACTACTACCAAAATAACATCATGTTTATTTCTCGACATAGGCAATCCTTGTACAAAGTCCATGCTTATTACCTGCCACTTGTATTGCGGTATGCTATGAGGATATAACAGACCAACTGGATGCATATGTTCCACTTTTACTCATTGACATTCTAGACAATGAGTCACAAAATCTATAACATCCTTTTTCATCCCCTTCCAGAAGTATTGTTGTTTTATATCAGCAAGCATTTTTGTAATGCCAGGGTGTCCAGAAAAAGGTGAATTGTGAAACTCTGTCAACAATTTCTTTCTCAAATCATTAAGCAAGGGTAAATATACTTTGTTTTCATATCATAAGATTCCTTCATTATCAAAGTGAAAACCTTTTTACCTTTCATCTCTTGGATCTACAAAGAAGCGTTGTTTTGACTTCTGAAAGTAAGAGTCAAATTCCATATCACTTTTTACTTCATCCTTAAACTGAGTTCTTAGTGTTATAAGAGTAGAAATGTGCTTCCTATGACTTAGAGCGTCAGCCACTCTATTCTCTTTTCCTTTAATGTAACTTATTTCAAAATCATACTGAGACAAAAACTCTAACCACCTTCGCTATCTTGCATTCAGATTTGGCTGAGTAAAAATGTACTTCACTCCAAGATGATTAGTTTTCAGCTCAAATGGTTTACCAAGTAGATAATGCCTCCAAAATTGAAGTGCATGAACTGTGGCAGCAAGATCTAAATCATGTGGAGCATACTTTATCTCATGTAACTTAAGTTCTCTAATTTCATAAGCTATGACATGATCATTTTGTAACAAAATACCTCCAAGACCCTCCCCAGATGCATCTGTTACAACTACGAAGTCTCAATTAGGATCAAGTATAGCTAAAATAGGTGCTGAAGTCAACTGACTTTTCAAATTTTTAAAAGTAGATTCACATTTATCATCCTAGACAAATTTCTTATCCTTCTTCTGCAATGAAGTTATTGGTGCAACCACCTTAGAAAAATCCTTAACAAATTTTCTATAATAACCTGTAAGGCCCATGAAGCTTCTAACTTCATGTACATTCTTGGGTGTAGGCCACTCGACTATAGCCACAATTTTGGAAGGATCCACAAAAATCCCATCTTTACTTATAACATGACCCAAATAGTGAACTTTAGTGTCATAGAAAGAACATTTGGACAACTTACCATATAACCGTCTTTTTCTCAAAATTTCCAAAACTATTTTCAAGTGTTCATGATGCTCCTCCACATTTTTAGAATATATGAGAATGTCATCCAAGAATACAAGAACAAACTTGTCCAAGTATTCTTGAAATATATTATTCATTAAGTTCATAAAAGCTACAGGTGCATTCATTAATCCAAAGGGTAAAACCGTGAATTCATAATGTCCATACCTTGTCCTAAAATCCATTTTATGAATGTCCTCTTCCTTAATTCATAATTGGTGATATCCAGATCAAGGTCTATCTTAGAATATACCAACGCTCCATGCATCTGATCAAATAGATCATCAATTCTAGACATGGGTATCTATTCTTGATCACAGCTGCTTTGTTTAACATCCTGTAATCAATGCACAATCTGAGTGTTCCATCCTTCTTTTTCACAAAGATCACTGGTGCTCCCCAAGGTGAAACACTTGGTCTAATCAAACCCTTAGAAAAATTTCTTGTAATTGAGCCTTAAGCTCTACTAACTCTGTGGTAGTCATTTGATAAGGTGCTTTAGAAATAGGTTCAGTACCTGGTTTGATTTCAATCATGAAGTCAAACTCCCTTTTGGGTGGTAATCCTAGTAATTCTTTTGGAAATACGTCACCAAAGTTCTGTAATAGTGGATAACATTCCATGAAATCATTGTTTCCTTCGTAGATTCAAAAATTTTACTGCATATAAGGTACAACCCTTATTTTTGGCCTTTTTAAGTTGCATAGCTGACAATTTCCTAACTAAAATTTCTTGTTCTACACCTTGAATCTCTGCTATTTTCTACAGATCATCTAAACAACTAATATGTTTTTCAAAATAGTCTACCTTTGCTTTATGATCTGCTAACCAATTTACACCTATGACTATATCATAAGATCCCAAAGGTGCTACATAGAGATCAAATTCTATGGAAAAGCTAGGTAAGTCAAGGACTACTCCGAAAAGACACATACTAACTGTATGAACAAAATTATTACCATAATGTACAGTCCATGATTTATCCATTTTTCCATCTTTTCTTTTAAGTTTTGAAGTAAGTTTACTAGAAATAAAACATTCAGTTGCTCCCGTATCAAAAAGAATAGTTACAGGTATGCCAAATAACTTACCAGGAACTTCTATAGGTGTAACTTGCTTTTCAGCTTGCTTGTCAGCTACTGCAACATGTATCTTGTGCTGCTGATTATGATCATCCTTCTTCAAAGGACATTGATTTACGTAATGATCTTTGCCACAGTTATAACAGCCTCCTACCGGTCCCTTTTTGGGCTCAGAATTATTTCCAGCCTTGAAGTTATCATTCTGACCTCCATAGGGTTTTCACCCGTTATTATTATTTCTGGCAAAATTGTTCCATGTATTACCAACAGTCTTATTCATTGTTGTTTTCTTATTATTATCAGTTGGAAACTTACTTTTGTTACCAAAATTTTTCCATGGTCCTTTCTTAGGTGCAAGAGAAGTTGAAGAAGATTTTGGAACTTTCTTAGGTGCAAGAGAAGCTAAAGAAGAGTTTGGAACTTTCTTAGGTGCAAGAGAAGCTACTGGAAATTCTCTTATAAAAGGAAGTATATAACCCCTACACCAACATCACAATCCAACCTTTCTAGGGTTATTGAGCTAGATTCCAGGTCAAATCCTTGACCGCATCTTCTTTTTTCTTGCAATTCATGTGCAAGCTACCCGTCTCTATTTTTGAAGAACGTAAATTCACTTGAAGCATAGTAACCTTTGTTTTCTTGGAATCAATCTCCTATTGAACGATCTTTTCTCATGATCAAATGAAGTGGCCACAATTTTGAATGTTTCCATATTGAATTCTAATCTATTTTTCTTTACATGGGAATCTACAAGAGCTTCTTTTGATGCTTCCTTTTTTAACTCCATGCGGAGTTGTTCTATTTCTTTTCCTTTGCCTTTGATTTTGGCATTTAGGCAGGCCACAATATTATGCATCTATAGGAGGCTAGCCTTGTTGGTCGAGAAAAATTTGGCACTTAGCAAAAAACATATAGAAGGTTCATGTGGAAGATCGAGCACATTCAAAATTTCAGAGGATCGAAAAGCAAGTACAAGTTGGGGATAGAGAAAGATTAAGGACTTAGTCATTTTCACGATGAAGAGCTATTTTTGGAGATAGTGTGTAGAGCACACAAACTAGTTAAATACTCACATGATGTGCATTAGATACTTTTGGAGGATTGGTGTTGAAGTTCTTTACATAGAGACAGGTTGAGAATAGATTTACTACTAACAATTAACTAGAAGAATTCTATTGTTAGCACGAGCTACATGTATTGCTATTATTGTAACAATGCATGGCTAATAATAGCATGCAACCTATTTTGGGATTAGATAAGTGGTGAAGGGAAATCCCCACCCTTATAAATATGTAGTGAACTATGTAACATAGGGTGGCATGTGAGAACTGAGTTATTATGAGGTTATGCTTCCAAATATGATGTCCACATAGACTATGGTATTGTTTATTGTAATAAGATTATGTGATGTTTAATATAATGGAATGTGTTGTCTGAATCAAAGTGTCAAATCTTGAGTATAATTGGTTTGTGCATGCTTGATTTCATCATAGTTATCTCTTAAGTCTGATTATTATCTAGATCTAGATCTGAATGCTTTAAGTCTTCATCATGCTAACATCCTACAACAACAACCCTAAAAATGGGCTTGGTATCAATATGCACTTTGGGTGAGCACTCGGTCTAGGCTGAGTGATGTGACTAGTGCTCTTGGGCTTTTATTGGTCAATTTTAGGCTGCATCATTGGTTCCATTGCTGATACCTCTTTTTCAGTTTTTTCATGATGGTTCATGATGAAGACATATCGATTGACCCTAGCAAGTGTTGAAGAGTGGATACATGACCTAGAAGAAGAATACGCATGGCGGTTCAAAGCAATGGATCTAATTTTAACACATGCACATGGGTGGAGAAGAATTTATAGGATTATTTGTATGAGATTTTCCTTGCTATGTTTTTGATATAACTGCATAAGTGGTGGTTGTTTATGTGTCTAAACAGAATTAGAGGTATCACACACTTGTCTTGATGGAGGAAATATTTCAAACCCTTAATGATGCTGATCTAATTTGGACTCACACTATGGATGCGTGGTTCCATGGTGTTTTGAATAGTTATATCTTAGAGTAATCAATTTCCACTTATGCGTGCAAAGAGGTAACTGAATTCCAATTTTAAAGATATCCTGGGAACTTACCTATAGGGCATTCCACTGGTGATCAATTTTTATGGTAAATTTGAATTTAGAGAGAAAACCGATGGCTAACTAAACCCCACCATGCGTGGGGGTAGGAGTAGGCTTGGTGAAAGATGGAAGACCTAGTGGTAGAGAGGTAGAGAGAGAGGAAAGGTGGCTTAAGTATAATGAGGTGTGCGAGAGGGCGGTAGAGAAGCATCGATAAGTTGTAGAGAAAATGGCGTTGTGGAGAAAGATAATTCGGGAAGGAGTTGAAGTTCACATAAAAGATGTCGAACCAAAGCATCAGGAACTCCCAATTTGGGAAAGCCTCGACAGTGGCCTCATGTAGAAGCACACCACACAGATGATCTCTCAGGACACGGGCACACATATGAACCCACCTTGTAACCTTGCCTGGTTTTCCAAAATATAGAACACTCCTCGGCCTCGATAACCATAGGAAAATTTTGACAAATCTCTTAAAATTCCTTTGAAAGAGATTTTCTTAGAGTTTTCGGAGACTATTGGGTTTTTCACTATGCATGAAAACATGTTTCTTGCATGTTTAAGAGGTATATGTCTCATGTTTCTCGTTTTAAACCCAAAACCCGATTATCTAAGTCCATTATGTGTTTCAGGTTTTGTTTCCCAAACTTCCAAAACATTATCTAACATGCTTTTTTTGCGAACCAAAGCATGTTTTTCTATGCCTCATGTTTCCAAAACCCAAAACCTGATTTCTTAACCATTGTGTTGGGTTTTTGAACTTCCAAGCATCAAGAACATGCTTTTCCCAAAGCATGTTTTATGTCACTTATTTCCCAAAACCTGAAAACCCGAATTGAATCAAATCCTTTGTATCGGGTTTTCGATGCTCCAAGCATGATGACATGTCATTAATGTCCAGTTGTTTGGCAGTTGGCACACATGTCAAGTGAGGTGTAATTAATGCTAGGTTATTATAAATAGTCAGTTTTTCCACGTCATTTGTTACCTTATCATTTTTGTTGTTGGATTTTCATTGATGCTTCTTCTACCTCCAAACCCGATCGAGCTTCCCGATTGATTTCACCAACCATTTTTGATCATTTTTCAAGCTAGTTGAAGGTATTCTTCTCTTCTTTCTTTTAGAAGATTTTTGGGTTATTTGTGAAGTGTTTGCTTGGGGTTTCCATTTCTTTTCCTTCTTCATTATTGTTTTAGGGTTTTGGGTTGTTTTCCTTGTTTCTTGTCTTTTTCCCATGAGGGTTCTTGTTTGAAATTTACCCCTAGGTTATTTACTTATTTTTCATAGGTTGTAACTTGTAGATTTCAAAATGATTCTAAAATTCCTAAGTGATCATGAGGTGGGAATTTTTCATGTTCTGACACGTCAAAAACCCGATATACTTGTTTCAGGTTTTACAGGGTGTTTAACATCTCACTCTTTTTCCACCTTGTTTTGGGTTTTTCTAGGTGCTCGACATCCATCAAGATCCATAGTGTGTCAAGTATTTCTACCTTGCTCAACATCCTCTAGTTTCCGCCATTGTGTCAGGTTTCCTACTTGTCCGACACTTCCTCACTTCCGTAGTGTGTCGGGTTTTCATTGATGCTCAACATGTCCTAACTTCCGACATACACTCCATTGTGTCAGGGTTTCAAGGTGTTTTGCAAATTTCAAAATTCAAACAGTGTGGCGGGTTTGCACACTTTGTCCAACAAACTTTCAAGCCCGATTGCTCTTCCAAAAATCATCAAGGCATTTCTTCTTCGAGACTCCTCATGTCGACCCCACAATCTAAGGATAAGTCAGAAAGATGAAGTATAAATATCAGAAGATGGAGTCTTCTTCTTACATAAGCTACAATTATGACATTCGGGACACAGAGCTCGGTAATATAGATATGGAGGACTTCTGAAGAGAATTGAGGATTCTTCTCAAAATTCTTAGATGAAGTCGATAGCAGTAAAGTGGTCTCCCTCTTGTAGTAGGATTTCCAATATCATCTCAATGCCCTGAATTCATCCTGCCTACACTTCTAACTATGACTCAGCCTCCCACTCAGTAAGAAATCAAGTAGGAGAGTCTATAGTGAAATTGGATGGAGGTTACTTTGATCAACTCCTAAGGTTTCCCGACTTTGTGGAGTATGTTGATTTAGACCTTAAATCAGCACAAAAGGCCTGGGAAAAGATTAGAAGATTGCATCAAGCATGTAAACAAGAAGTTCTTGATCAAGGCTAAGCTAAGCTGTTTCTAGGTTTCCCAAGTCAGGTCCCTAGAAGTGATTTTATTCTCAAAATCAGTGATATCATCACCCTGTTGAGTCGATTATTTGGGCTCCCAGAGTCAAAATAATTCCAAGGGTGGATGTACTAGTTCATGGTCATCATAAAGAAGAATGACCAAGGGATTGATTGGGGTAGCCTAATAAGTGACGAGATAGATTCCCAAATGAAAATAATCTTGTCTACCAACAAGTTCTATATGATGTCATATGTCACCTATGCAAAGAATAGGAATGAGAAATTACCTAGGGCTAGATGCAAAGGGAAACCAAGCAATGGAACACATATATCGATACTTCCCTCAACTGACAATAAAAGGGTCTGAAGACCAATATAGAAGAGTGAATGACACCTTCTTCTATGAAAACATTTGTAGGTTGGATCCTGATCTGAGGAAGAGAAGGGTTTCTGATGAAGCATGGGCCGAAGTGTCAAAATGGGGTTGCATCTTCTTAAATTCAAGAAGTTTACTTATCTTCGGGTGGTAAGGTTCCATGGTAACCCTTTCCATTTTCCCAGGTTCCTAGGTGACAAACTGATCCTCATGGAGTTAGTCAAATAATTGTTGGATTTTCACAAATTCCAACAAAGTAGGCACAAAGCCATTGTTGTCTCCTTCCCTATTTCCATTAGAAGGTATACATGTTCTATAGTGGTTAAGGCCAAGAACATGGTGCATGAGCTTCAGAAAAATTAAAGAAACATATGAAGCTCAGGGAGGGATTCACATCCGAGGAGTCCTCAAGTCATATGGAACCTTGTATCTACATGTGCCCAATGTGGAAGACATCTGGGTTGATCTTCGGGATGAAGTTTCCATCCGAAGAAAAGACAAAAATAGACTGACACTTGAAGAAATTTAGATGTTAGATCTAGCTGATATCCCCAAAGGCACCATGGACAATGAAAGTGTCCTGACACTAGATACGAACAGTCGGATGGAGACCAACATGGATTCCCAACCATTGATTGGTCTGTTGCTGAAAAATCTTCTATCACTAAAAGAGCTGCTCAGACTCTTGTCCATACCAAGGCATGGCTCATTTCTTGGGAATGAATTATAAGGAAAAGATATTTTCAAAAATAGCTACTTTAGAAGTGGGACCCTCCAAGGGAGAGAGGGAAGAGGATAAAATCCCTACCAAGAGGTAGATAAAATTTAAGTTTGTCAAAAGGGGAGAAAAGCAAGGAACCACATCATCTACCACTCCTTCACAAATAGTTGAGGTACTAGATTCACCTCCTCCACCAGAACAAGGAAAAATTCCTTTAAGATGAGGTTGTCAACCTCTCATTTCTCCTTTTGTTGATTGCTCATCAGAAGTAAGTCTCTCTCTTGCTTCTCAAGCTTTGACTTTAGAATCTTTACCTCCTCTCTCCCAATCTTCCTCACCTCATATTTCTACACCACTTTCATCAGCCATGGCCAACATCTTCTCCAACCTCTCACCTCTCTCTCGCTGGACCTAAGATGGCCATAGATATGCCTCCTCCTTCTACACCTTCATTCACTAAATCTATCCCCACAGTCACCACACTTGCAGTCATCACTACTCCACAAGTAAACCTTCCTCCACCTACAAATGTAACCATAACACCTCCGATAGGGGAAAATTCTTCCACTTTTACCTCAATGGTTAATTGATCAGACCTAAGGAAGAGGAAGGTGGTAGTTCCTCTACCAGCCTTTGACTTTAGTTCACTCAAGGCCTCTCCTACCAAATCTACCAAGAAACCCAAAATGGTTTCAAGGGTTTTAGTGGATGCCTCAGGGCATAAGTTTGTAGAGATTTCCACTCCCGTGGCCAAAAAACTAAGGAGGATATAGCGGTTACTAATTATCAGATTACAAGGGTTGATCTGGGAAAGGTAATAATAGAAGGAGCACAACAGATGCCCAGATGCCATGAACGTGTTGTGCCAGAAGTTGAAGGAAATGAAGGTGAGTAGAGATGAGCTTAAGGAGAAAGTTGAATAGTTGACAGAGGTATTTCTCAAGCTCTCAAAGCCTTCTCAGTCAATACCATCATCTTCTACCCCTACTCCTATCAGGTTTGATTTCTCATCGGTACCTATGATTGAAAAAATCAATGAGAAGGGGAGAACGGTTGATGAATGGATTCAGAGGCTACTCCTACAAGGAAGAGAGGTCATTGATGACACAGTGGAGGTTTATAAATCTATGGAGGAAATAAAGAAAGATGGTGATAAAATGGATGATGAATTTTCATAGGAAATCGGGAACCTTGAGTTAACTTTTGAGGCTCTCAATGCACTAAAATAGGTTCCATCTCGTATCTTGATGGAAGAAGGAATCATTCCACATGGGGATAAGCATTTCTAGCTAACCAAAGCCATCGATTCAAGGATAAAGATTCTCAGTGAAGCTTGCAACAAGTTGAGGGAATCTAGAGATCAGTTGGTCGATGCCACCAATGACATAGAAGAGGAGATGTCCAGGATCTTCACCAAGGTGTTGATGAAAGCTCAAATATTCTACCTACTGACATCTCTATAAAAAAATTCAAGAATCAATTCAAGCATGAACCAACTTCCATCTTCAATCTGAAAACCATTGATAAGTTCATAAGGATTGAGAATGTTTTGGAATCACTAAGGAAACTCAACAAGAGATTGAAGAAACTTCCTCAACACAAGCAAGTGACACTCAAGAAACTTGTGAGGTTCTAAGTGATTATTCTAGTGTGCTAGATGAAGTTGAGATGCAGGACATAATAATCCAAAAATTCTAAGAATTTTGAGACAAGAAGGCTTCACTGGAGGAAGACAAGGATGATGAAACAAAATAAGCATAATGTTTCATGTCATTTCCATCTAGAGATTGACATGTCTTTTTCATTTTCGTTTCATCACATAGGAAGCAAATTTTGACTTGTTCTCCTACGTGAGAGTCAAGCAAAATAGGATTCTTGTTAAATGACTATTTTCTAGGATTTATCCTATTTTCTCTCTACTCTTTCTATTATAAATAAGGGATGCTTGTGCATTCCAAAAGGAGATTTTTAGAATATTAAGAGCTATTGTGAAGAAGAAGAAAAAAATTTATTTTTCTTTTTAATCATTGAGGAATAGAAATAAGTGTTATTTTGCAAACTTTGTGTTGTGGGATTCATCTATCTTGAGAGATTGTTCTTACGTCCAAGATCTTAAGCTATTCTTTGTTTAGTGTTCTTGATTATTTTAATCATTTCAAATATTACACTCATTATCTAAAACTCATATAAGTATTTCTTGATCTCGTGTTTTCTTGAAAGAAAATATGTTCCTCTCATTCCCTTCCCACTTTGTTTCATCTATAATAGTTTCCTTTCTAATCCATTCTATTTCTAAAACTGTAACATCTCCATCTCGTGTTGATATGGATTTCGGGATTGTATCCCAACCCCAATGGTTAGAATAGTGTGAATATTGTATATATTATTTCTATTGTGTTTTAGATCAGTAATAAAAATAGCTCCTCACCTGTCTTTGAGGAGGGATTTAATCCCATGTACTATGGTTGAACCTCATATTTTGGCTTGAAAAAATATCCAACCAATAGTTTTTGGTGACTCTACTGGGGAATACAGATTGATAAGACTAAGCTTATCCTATTGGTGTCTGGTGACTCTATATTTGCCTTATTTTTGGTAGATCCATTTTCCGGTTCAAGCTGGCCATAAAAAATCTTCACTCGGTTAAGCCGAGCCAAGGGTGAAACTAATCCGTTCTTTGATCTACTTCAACAACACAATTTTAGACTTTCCCCCAACAGTGTTATATCTAGCCGAGAAAGAAGTTCTTCACCTATCCAAGAACTCGGGTTCCTCAAGAACAAGAAGCTTCTACAACCTGTTATGCATTATTCTTGTCTGATACTTAGATTCTTGTGTGCACTTCATTCAGAAGAATGGCAACACAACCTGTGCCTTGGGGTGCGGCTATTGGTCCTCTTTCCCTAACTCCATTGTTGCATGATCTACCACATGGATCTCATAAGAATATTCCTAAGTTCAATGGTGATGGGAAGCAACACCTTGATGAACACATCACTTCATTCTTTATCACATGCAGCATCCTTGGGGTGGCTCATGAAGATGTCTCTATTCAAATTTTTGTTGAAACATTGCATGGTGTGGCAACAAAATGGTTCTACCATCTTCCAATGCATGCATTACCAACTGGGATACCATGAGATCTATATTTGAAGCAAGGTTCAAACCAGCTAAATATTCTCATGACTTGTTAGCACAACTTACACATATGAAGAAGGAGTCTCATGAGCCCATGCGGACTTCATGGAAAATTCAACAAGATGATTCGAAGATTTCGGTGCTAGCCATTCCCACTCTTGAAAATCAAAAGTGTTTCTTCATCAACGCTCAGCCCCCTTGATGTGAGCTTCTTATTAAGAAGGTCTATTATCCCTGATTTGCTACTACTCAAGCTACAACCACTGAAATAGAAGATGATCTCATCTTGGCAGGAAAGATCAGAAGAGAGTCATCTAAGCCTAAAAATCAAAGTTCTTCTCAAAGTACTACTGACCCTATGATTCAGAAGATGGCCAATGACTTGATCACTTTGAAGAAGAAATGTCTCAACAGGTGACCAACATTCCTTATCAGGATATTCCTAGATGGAATTTCAACAATACCAATGGCACTCCCACAAGAGATAGGAATCGGTTGACTGTTACTCCAACAAGGCTGGCCATTGAAGCTCCTCCTGATCAATGCAATAGTGGAAATAGTTGAGGAAGATGAAGAACTAGAAGATCAAGATTCTCATGAAGCTTTTGAAGCTTCAGGATATGCTTGATGAGTCTTTTGATGATTCAACTTGGTGACTCCAACATTGGGTACTTGGAATACGAGGAAGACCAATGTGAAACATGATGGTCAGTCATTTGCATTCTTTACTCAAGCTCAATCTCAAAACCCCAGAAAGCTAGTTGAAGGCTCTAAGGAGAAAGGTAAAGAAGCTCCCATGGTTATGGCTAAAAGAGGCTCTCCTATCTCAATGCACAAAACTAAAAGGAGACAACTAAAAAGGTAACTTCTTCTTCTAACTCTCTTTCTCCTACCCCCAAGACTAGTACTTCTCGCTCAGACCAGTGTAACCAAAACTAAGCCCACCATCATTCCTTCATATACCACTTTCAACATTATTGATCATGCAAAGAAAACTAAAATCCAAATGTTGGAAGCCGAGTACCTCTAGTCAAATCCTCGAAGCAATTTGAGAAACTTGTCCAAATTCATTAGAAGAAAGGTTGTTATCCCTTCATCTTCAAAAGGCATGTTACCTAATCCCACTTATCCTTTACCTCAGAATAATATGACCTCTATTACTTCTTCGGGAAAGATTGAACCATTTTATTTGTCCTTACTTATAAATGGGTTTAAACTCAACAATTGCATAATTGACTCAGAGCCTCTGATAATGTGATGCCCACAAAAGTAGCCCATGCCCTTGGAATTACCTTGACTAAATCTTATGGGTGTTACTCCATGGAAACTAAACAAGTCCCCTTGATTGGCCAAATCAAGGATGCACAGTTTGCATTTGTCGCATTCCCAGAAAAGAGAGTAAAAATGACTATCCTGGTTGTTGATATCCCAACTACTTATGGTATTCTCTTAGGAAGAGGTTTTTGCAAAGATGTCGAGGAGAAATCAATATGGACTAGACCAAAGCTAAAATTCTAGTGAATGGAGTTCCTCATGTCCTCCACCCTGAAGCACAAGCAAAGTACCTGGTCACTAAATCAGATGACCCCAAAGCTCAAATTCTCTTCGAAGATGCAGGCTTGGGAAATTATTTCATGACATCGAGGTGCCTTCTATAGAAATCAAGGAAGAAGATCCTAATGCTATTTGGACCCTCAAGTTTGATGGGAGTTGTTCAACTACTGGATCAGGCACTGGTGTGGTTCTTATATCTCCAAATTTTGAGATCTTTCCCTTCACCTTCAAGCTATAGTTTGACAATACTAATAACACGGCCAATGAATATGAAGCTTTGTTATTAGGATTAGAAATGGCAAGGAAAAAGGGAATCCAAAATCTTAAAGTGTAGGGAGATGTTGAGTTGATTGTAAATCAAGTAAGGGGATCTATCAGGTAAAAATGATCACCTAAGGCATTACAGAACAAGGTGTGGGACAACATAGAATGCTTTGATGATTTTTCCATTAAGGTAGTTTTGAGAGATTACAATGATAAAGCTGATTCTTTAGCCATGTCTACATCTCTTCTCCTTCCTCACCCAAAGTTCAAACAGACACGTATACCATTGAGATTGTGTATCGTCCAAGTGTTCTAGATAATTCAAAGGTTCAATGATGATCAACATGTATTGTCTTTTCTTGAGAAAGTTTGATAATTTTAGCGAGCTTTATTTTGAAGGATCAGAATCAGATTTCCATGTGAGTCTATCTCAAATTCATATCAAGAGATTGATGGTGAATTCATCCAGCTCAAAGGTAATAAGATTCCAAAGGGATTAGTTTCTCTCGAAGGTCTATTTGAAAACATGACCATTTTATTTAGGATAAAAGGAAAGTTGAAGGTGCTTCCTCATCAGAGGTAGATCAAGTTAATCTAGGATCTTCTGACCAACCATAGATGGTAAACATCAGAAAATGTTGTTCTCTTGAGGAGAAAGGAAGATTCACTTCACTCCTGAAGAGATATATGGACGTCTTGGCATGGTCCTATGTGGATCTAAAGTCTTTCAAGCCCAAGGATGTGCAACATAGCATCCCTTTGAAGTCTGATGTCAAACCCTATAGGTAGAAGCAAAGGCATTACAACCCAAAGATCTCAGGGACTATCCTTGCAGAAATTCAAAAGATGTTAGATGCAAGGATTATCTTCCCAATCCATCATTCTACCTAGGTTGCTAACATCATCCCCATCAGAAAGAAGAATGGTGAGATTCAGATTTGTGTTGACTTTCTAAAACCTTAATCAATCTTCATTAAAAGACAATTACCCATTTCCTATCATGGATCAAGTATTACCCATTTCCCATGCTTGATGGATTTTTGGGGTATAATCAGGTCAAGGTGGCCACTGAGGATCAACATAAAACAACATTCACCACCCCATGGGGGACCTTTTCTTACAAGAGGATGCCTTTTGGTTTGATTAATGCTGGAGCCACATTTCAAAGAGCTATGGACTTAGCTTTCAGAGATTTGATGGGAAAATCATAGTTGTATATTTGGATGACTTGATGGTCTTCTCTAAGAGGAAGTGATCATTATGATCACCTAGGAGCAGAGTACTCTTAAGATGCAGGCATCATGGGATTTCATTAAATCCTAAAAATTCCATGTTTGGAGTAATAGAGGTAAGTTATTGGGTCATATCATGACTAAAGAAGGAACCAAGATCGACCCAGAGTGGGTGAAGGCCATCCAAAGCCTTACCCTACCTACAAGCAAAACTGGGTGCATTCCTTTTCAAAAGGTCAATTTCCTAAGAAGATTTGTACCTAACTTTTTCTTGATAAAACCAAGGATATCCTTAGGATGATGAAAGGTAAGACTCCATTTTGATGGAGCACTGAAGGGAAGATTTCTTTTGAAGAAGTCAAAAGATCAATTTCTCATGCTCCTATTCTAGTATGCCTAGACTTCAAGAAGGATTTCATCATGTATAGCTACGCTTCCACACATACAATATCAACCATCCTGATGTAGGAGAAATGAAGAAGGAATCAAAGCTCCCATTGCTTTCATGAGCTTCCCACTAAAGGAACATGAATTGAAGATGTCACAAATTGAAAATCATGCTTATGCAAGTGGTGAGAGCAGTGAAGCATTTCAAGTATTATGTGTTGAGTTCTCACACTCTCGTTCTTGTTCCTGATACTACAGTTAAGTCCATTTTGACTCAACAAGAGTTGGGTAGTCAATGGGGTAATTGGATAGCCAAATTCCAAGAATATGACTTGGACATCAGACCTACTAAGTTGGTATGAGGAAGAGGCATGTGCCAATTGATCGTAGAAAATAATTCTAAGACAAAATGCAAGGAAACTAAAGGTACTTCTTCAGATTTCCCATGGTGCTTTTTGTAAGCACAACCGATGAATGGTATGTAGATATCACTTTCTTTTTAACTTATGAATGTCCCCCACATTTAAGCCAAAAATAAAAGAGGACAGTTAAATTAAGGTCCGCAAGATACATTCTATGGGATAATGGTATATACAAGAAGGGTATTGATGGTGTATTCCTGCATTATGTCGACAAGTCTCAGTAGATAAGGTTTTAGAATCCTTCCACAATCTAGCATGTGGAGGAAATTTCTCTTCCTCCATGATAGCTTAAAATATCTTATGGGCTAGGTACTATTGGCCTACTCTCTTTCGAGATTCAGAGAATGGGTGGCTAAGTGTGAAGCTTGTCAACATTTCATTGGCCATCCTAAGTTGACAGCTCTTCCCTTGAAGCTTGTGATAATTAAAGAACCTTTTCACCAATGGGGAATTGATTTCATTAGAGTATTGAATCCTACCTCTAATGTCAGTCATAATTATGTGCTCACCACCATGGACTATTTCACCAAGTGGGTGGAAGTTGCGCCAATCAAACAGGCAACTTCTAAAGTTATGTGTAACTTTCTCAAGGAGAATATAATTGTTAGATTCGGCATACCTCACAAGATTGTTGCTAAAAATGCTTCTAATTTCTCATCACATGAGTTGAAAGAATTTTTCTATGGATTTGGGATCACATTGGCTCATTCATCTAATTATTACCCCCAAGGCAATGGTCAGGTTGAATCAAGCAACAAAACCTGGTGACCATAATCAAAAAGATGGTTGATGAGAATCAGAGGACATGGCACAAAGCATTATATGATGCATTATGGGAAGATCGGATTACTCCTAAGTGAGCTATTGGAATGTCCCCATTCCAGGTGTTATATGGAATTGATGCTGAGATTCCTATCTCTGTAGAATTTCCAGCCTTATGGTTGGCTAAAGCAATTGAGGATGAAACTTTTCAAAGTTCCATTGAGAAAAGGATAATGTACCTAGCTAGGCTAGAAGAAGAATGAAGCAAGGTGGTGGATTGCATTGCAGATCATCAAGAAAATGCAAAAGATATTTGACAAAAATCAAAGAAACGTGATTTCTAGATTGAGATCTAGTACTTCTCTGGGATAAGAGAAGGGAACAAAAATGGATGCATGGAAAGTTTGATTCTTTATGGAAAGGTCCTTTCAAAATCCATCAGCTAAATGGTGAAAATAACTTCTATCTATCATATCTCAATGGAGAGTTTCTCCTCTACCTTTAAGTGGTCAACATCTAAAGTTGTTCCATCGCATGCATGCAAGATGCTCTCTTACATTGTATTATAATTTATTTTCTATTATGTGTTTGCTTTATTTCTTTCTTTCTTTCTTTGTTTGTTTTTGGTTTTTCTTCTCCCGAATCTCCGTAGCCCAATGGATAAATCTTTTGATACATGAGTTCTCTTCCTTTGATGTCTCAAAGAAAGTCCCCAACTGGAGCTAGCTGTTATCTCATTTTAGTGATTCCAGCTAAAAATGAGATAACCATAGGAAAATTTTGGACAAATCTCTTAAAAATTCCCTTTGAAAGAGATTTTCAGGTTTTTAGGTTTTCATTACATGAAAACATGTTTCTTGCATGTTTTATGTCTCATGTTTCCTAAAACTCAAAACCTATTATCTAGATCCATTATGTCATTTTTTCGAACTTCCAAGCATCGGAACATGCTTTTCTCAATGCATGTTTTATGCCTCATGTTTCTGAAACCCAAAACCCGATTGCCTAAGCATTGTGTCAGGTTTTCAAAACTTTTGAGCATTAGAAAATTATTTTCCCAAAGCATGGTTTATGTCGCTTGTTTCCCAAAACCTGAAACCCCAAATTGAATCAAATCCTTTATATCAATTTTATGGATGCTCCAAGCATGATGACATGTCATTAATGTCTAGTTGTCTAGCAGTTGGCACATGTGTCAAGTGAGGTGTAATTAATGCTAGGTTATTATAAATAGTTGGTTTTTCCATGTCATTTGTTACCTTATCATTTTTTGCATTGGATTTTTGTTGATGCTTCTTCTACCTCCAAACCCGATCAAGCTTCCCGATCAATTTCGCTAGCCATTTTTGATCATTTTTCAAGCTAGTTGAAGGTATTCTTCTCTTCTTTCTTTTTATAAGATTTTTGGGTTATTTGTGAAGTGTTTTCTTAGGGTTTCCATTTATTTTCCTTCTTCATTACTGTTTTAGGGTTTTGGGTTGTTTTCCTTGTTTCTTGTCTTTTTCCCATGAGGGTTCTTGTTTGAAGTTTACCCCTAGGTTATTTACTTATTTTTCATAGGTTGTAACTTGTAGATTTCAAAATGATTCTAAAAATTCCTAAGTGATCATGAGGTGAGAATTTTTCATGTTCTGACACGTCAGAAACCCGATATACTTGTTTTGGGTTTTGTAGGGTGTTTAACATCTCACTCTTTCTACCTTGTTTCAGGTTTTCCAAGTTCTTCAAATCCATCAAGATCTACATAGTGTGTCGGGTATTTCTACCTTCTCGACATCCTCCAGTTTCTACCATTATGTCAGGGTTTCCTACTTTTCCAACACTTCCTCACTTCCGTAGTGTGTCGGGTTTGCATTGATGCTTAGCATGTTCTAACTTCCGACATACACTCCATTATGTTAGGATTTTGAAGGTGTTTTGAAAATTTAAAAATCTACAACAGTGTGGTAGGTCTGTACAATTGTCCAAAAAACTTTGAAGCCCGATTGCTCTTCCATAAATCATCAAGGCATTTCTTCTTCGAGACTCCTCATGTCAAACCTTGGATAATCTAAGGATAATTCAAGAAAGATGAAGTATAAATATTAGAAGATGGAGTCTTCTTCTTACATAAGCTGCAATTATGACATTCAGGACACAGAAATCGATAATATAGATATGGTGGACTTCTGGAAGAGAATTGAGGATTCTTCTTAGAATTATTAGATGAAGTCGATAGCTGAAAGTGGTATCCCTCTTGCAGCAGGATTTCAAATATCAGCTCAATGCCCTGAGTTCATCCTAACCTACACTTCTAACTATGACTCAGCCTCCCGCTCAGTAAGAAATAAAGTAGGAGAGTCTATAGTGAAATTAGACGGAGGTTACTTTGATCAACTCCTAAGGTTGCCTCGAATTTGTGGAGTATGTTGATTTAGACCTTAAATCAGCATAAAAGGCCTAGGACAAAGATCAAGAAAACTACATCAAGGATGCAAACAAGAAGTTCTTGATCAAGGCTAAGCTAGTTGTTTCTAGGTTTCCCAAGTCGGTCCCTAGAAGTGATTTTATTCTTGAAATCAGTGATATCATCACCCTACTGAGTCGATTATTTGGGCTCCCAAAGTCAAAAGAATTCCAAGGGTGGATGTACCAGTTCATGGTCATCATAAAGAATAATGACCAAGGGATTGATTGGGGTAGCCTAATAAGTGATGAGATAGATTCCCAAATGAAAACAGTCTTGTCTACCGGTAAGTTCTATATGATGGCATATGTAACCTATGTAAAAGGAATGGGAAATTACCTAGGGCTAGATGTAAAGGGAAACCAAGCAATGGAACACATATATCTATACTTCCTTTAGCTGATAATAAAAGGGTCTGAAGACTAATATAGAAGAGTGAATGATGCCTTCTTCTATGAAAATATTTGCAGTTGGATCAATATCCGAGGAAGATAAGGGTTTCGAGATGAAGCATGGGCCAAATTATCAAAATGAGGTTGCATCTTCTTACAATTAAATAAGTTTACTTATCTTCGGGTGGTAAGGTTCCATGGTATCCCTTTCCATTTTTCTAGGTTCCCGGTGACAAACGAATCCTCATGGAGTTAGTCGACAATTTTGGATTTTCACAAGTTCTAACAAAGTAGACACAAAGCCACTTTGTCTCCTTCCCCATTTCCATTAGAAGGTATACATGTTCTACTCTGGTTAAGGCCAAGAACGTGGTGCATGAGATTTAGGAAAAATTGAATAAAAATATGAAGCTCAGTGAGGGATTCACCATTCGAGGAGTCCTCAATTCATATGGAACCTTGTATCTGCATGTGCCCAATGTGGAAGACATCTAGGTTGATCTTCGGGATGAATTTTCCATCCGAATAAAAGACAACAAGAAATTTACACTTGAATAAATTAATATGTTAGATCTAGTTGATATCCCGAAAGGTACCGTGGACAACGAAATTCACCTAGACATTAGATATGAATAGTCGGATGGAGACCAACACAGATTCCCAACCATTGATTGGTCTTTATTAAACAAGATTCTATCGTTGAAAGAGCTTCTCAGACTCTTGTCCATACCAAGGCATGGCTCATTTCTTAGGGAATGAATTATAAGGAAAATAGATTTTCAAAAATAGCTACTTTAGAAGTGGGACCCTCCAAGGGAGAGAGGGAAGAGGATAAAATCCCTACCAAGAGGTAGATAAAATTTAAGTTTTTCAGAAGGGGAGAAAAGTAAGGAACCACATCATCTACCACTCCTTCACAAATAGTTGAGTCTTGTATTCACCTCCTCCACTAGAATAATGAAAAATTATTTGAAAAGAAGTGGTCGGTCAACCTCTCATTTCTCCTTTTTTTGATTGCTCAACGAAGGAAGTCTATCTCTTACTTCTCAAGCTTTGAATTTAGAATATTTACCTCCTTTCTCTCAATCTTCCTCACCTCATACTTCTACGCTACTTTCATCATCCATGGCCAACATCTTCTCCAACCTCTCACCTCTCTCTCGCTAGACCTAAGATGGCCATAAATATGCCTCCTCCTTCTACACCTTCATTTCTACCGAATTTATCCCCACTATCACCACACTTGTAGTCATCACTACTCCACAAGTATACAGATGTAACCATAACACCTCCGATAGAGGAAACTTCTTCCACCGTGCCTTAATGGTTAATTTATTAGACCCCAAGGAAGAGGAAGGTGGTAGTTCCTCTACTTCAGTTCACTCAAGGCCTCTCTGTCAAATCTGCCAAGATTCCCAAAATGGTTTCAAGGGTTTTAGTGGATGCCTCAGGGCATAAGTTTGTAGAGATTTCCATTCTCACGGCTGAAAAATTAAGGAGGATATAGTGGTTACTGATTATTAGATTACAAGGGGTTATCTGGGAAAGGTAACAATAGAAGGAGCACAACAGGATTCCTAAATACCATGAACATGTTATGCCAGAAGTTGAAGGAAACAAAGGTGAGTAGAGATGAGCTTAAGGAGAAAGTTGAACAGTTTATGGAGGTATTGCTCAAGCTCTCAAAGCCTTGTCGATTAATACCATCATCTTCTATCCCTACTCCTATCAGTTCAATTTCTCATCGGTACCTATGATTAAAAAAATCAATGAGAAGGGGAGAATGGTTGATGAATAGATTTAGAGGCTACTCCTATAAGGAAGAGATTTCATTGTTGACACATTGGAGGTTTATAAATTTTTGGAGGTGTATGCGATGGAAAGTTTCAAAATCTATGGAGTGAGGGTAAAGAACCTCAAAGCTTTGCTAACTCAACTATGCACCATCAGATTAGAGCCAAACAAGAGAAACTAACATAAAAGTAATATAGCTTTGACAAAAACATCAAAAACTAACATGTATATTACTCTCTACTCTATGAAATCTTATTAAAATTGAACCTAGTTTAGATCCTAAGCAATCAAATTATGTGTTGTTTACTCCCAAACATAGTGAAGAGATCTCTCCAAGTTGGCTACATGGCCAAGATTTAGATCTTCCCTTACTAACTATATTTGGAATGGATGGATGCAAGATGGAGGAGCTCTTAACAATGGATTATGGCCAAGATCTAAATGTTCTATAGCTTAAAGCTATCACAAATGGTTTCTAATGCCTTTCCAAAGTGTTTGAGAGTAAAGTTGTAAGTCTGAATGGGAGGGGTGACCCTTCTATTTATAGTTTTCCACTTGGGAGAATTTGGAATTTGGGTGCATGTGGGACTAAAGCTCTTTTAGATTAGATTAGGATAAACATGCTTTAGGCTTAGTTAAGCTTGGTTTAGGCTAGTTAACTAGGGTTTAGGCTAGTTAAAATTGATTAGCAAGTGATTAGAGACTCGTTGAGAGTTAGGAGGGGTCTGGATAACCAATTGTGACTGATAGATAGCCTAGGAAGCCAATAGAAGTGGTCTAGAGAGAACTAGGGAGATTCTGAATGGTCGAAAGGAGGAATGTTTAGCTAATAAGAGAGATATTAACCAAATTAGATTATTATAAGAAGAATACAACCAAGAAGGTTTTGTAAATGGGCATCCAAGAATGGAGCGAAGAATGTGGAATTAACGAACTATCATTAATTGAATGAATTGGAGGAAATGCTAAGGGTAAGCATATTTTAGGTGTCTACATTTGGCCCTCTTTGGGGAGGTGTAAGTGACGTCACTTAAAAGCAAGTAGACAAGCATAAACAAGTAGAAAATTTTAAAGGGATAACAGAAAAATTGATAGGATGATGGATGCCCCCTCAAGTGTCGATGGGGTGATGAAAGAAGTTGATCAATGCTTGAAATAGGTGAGATATAGATAGAAGAAAGAATAGTGTGATGAAGAAGAAAAGAAAGGGGATATAGAAGAAAAGGAGTATGAGGAAGGGGGAATGAGCTAACATCCATCCAATTCCTTTTAAACGACTATATTTTTCATAATATTGCTAGAGATCTTCATCATCGGTCCTTATTAAAAAGAATGAATAAAAGTGTAGTATGACATGAAAATCCATTTATGAACAAATGTCCATTGCTAAAAAAACACTAACTCCATGCAACATACAAAATTCAATGCAATACAAGAAAGTAAAATATGCCTAACTCCATGCAACATACAAAATGCAATGCAATACAAGAAATTAAACAAGCTAACCTAACAGAGAAACATAATGCAATATTTTGTTATCAAGAATTAGTTCCAACCTATTTGAATTAACGACAAGGGTTAACGATGGTGCCCCAAGCAAAGATACATGCGAGGGGAATAATGGAGGACACTTCAGTCCAATGGAAAAGTAATGTGCACTACGAAATAGTACCAGATAACTCATTGTGCCCCATAGTACAGACAAAGTAAGAAGCCTAGCTTTTCTTGATGGAGGTAGATCAAGATGATCCGTGACTCGTGCACATGAACAGGTGAGAACCAAAGAGTGACATTTTGTAAGCTGATTTATATTATTTTTGATGTTTCTTTGAACATATTTGAATGTTTTTGTGATTTATAATTTTTTGAAACTATGTACAGGAAGACAAAGAAGCATGGATGCCCCAATGATAGATGAGATGTACAAGGGAAAAAGGCCAAGCACATGCGAGAAAGGTGAAGATGTGAAAATGCCCCAACGATTAGGTGGGAGTATTCAAGGGAAAACTCTTCATGGATATAAGCGGGACCCAAGGTCATTATGGATAGGTTCAACATGATGATGAACGTAAACCAATGAAGTGATAAGAGGAAGCAAGGATGCCCCCATCGTAAGTTGGCCTAAAAGCACATGATAGAAAGGAAGGAGATGATTGTCTTTGCGAAAGGGGAAAAAGGTGTCTACAAACATGTCAAAAAAGGAAATCTTATACACATGGATGTTTTGAACAAAGCAGAAGAATGATGTGAGTGATATGAATGTAGTTGAGAAGCCTCGGATGAAACGAGTGATTAGCCAAAGGCAAAAATCGTGAGACGAGATACATACTAGAGTAAGAGTCTAAACAAGGTCCAAAAAAAGACACTTGGTAACATACTAATCCTGCATACTCATAGAGATCCAGTGTGTGAACGTGGAATTAAATAACCTCTTGAAGGAAGATTTAATAGACAACAAGTGAAGACACCCTAGCCAATGTGTAGGAATGATTTATTTTGAAAGGTGATTTGTGAATGGAGGGTGGAAGGATAGTCGTACATTGCTCCACTTTGCCAGCTAGGCATCCATAGCCTCGACAGAGATGCATTTGATTCTAATCACAACATTTCTCTACTACCAGTCAGGTGTCCATAGCCCCAATAGAGATTATTGGAAATACCCCAAGAGAGACTTATATATCAATTTTCATTTTATTTGTAGCTTTTAGCTTTTGAATTTTGATTGGTTTTGATTCATTTTCTTTTTTTGAAAAACATATTTCAGCTCTCTTGTTTGACAAGGGTTAAGAGCCACAAATGTCTTGATGGAAGGAGGTGGAAGTGATTGTGATGACAACATTGGCTAGTGTCAACAAATATGTCCAAAATTTCTTTGCAAAAAGTTTATTAGATGTTGAATGTGATAGGATCTCCATGAGGTCAGTTGTTCTTTAATTTACCAAGGTGATAAAATACCAGGGTCAAATGGATACCATAGAGATAAATATCACAAAATACATGCAAATAGGCTAACCAAGATATCACCGAAGGGATGAAAATGGTAGGAAGACTTACAGAAGAAGAGAAAGAAAGGGAAGAAATAACATCCATGTGTACGTAATACTTGATTGCAATGTTTGATCTTTGAACCTTTTATTTTTATTTGAAATGTTTCCTCATGTTTTTGTATTTTTACATTGTTTTGATTTTTAGATTTTTTATAGTTTTTGGAAAGGTGGGACCAAAAAAGTCACTCTACGTGGTAAGATCCAACAATGATGTCTGTGAGTTTCTTAATAAGGGAGACTAAGTGTGATTATTTATCAAGCGTCATGTTATCTCTAATGTCGATGATTGTGGTGAGCTCATACTCAACAAAAAACTGTGATTTATCCTAAAACATGGATTTCGTATGTAGGAGTTGGAGTTCCCTATCCATAGGTTTATGCACTTTGCACCATACTTGATGGTTACGTTGATGTGTATTTTTGAATCATGTTTTATTTTTAACCTTAAGATCGTTTACTTTGTTGGGAGCTTTAGAGCTCTTGGAAGTTTTGACCTGAGCTTGATAATGAACCTATTTGGGTTTTTTATAAGTTGACGCATGACTTGTCTGATCCCAAGAAGGAGAAGAAAGCAAACATTTATGATTGATGAAAGGAATGATAGAAATGGTAGTGGGCTTGCCACAAACATTGATAGAAGAAATATGTGATAGATGAAAAGGATACGGTCCAAGAATTGAAGAGGATGGGCTACTAGGAGGTGAGCCTCGATAGCGAGATGATGAAGGGCTGCTAGGATATGGCCCTAAGATGGAAGAATTTGGGCTATGAGGACATGGTCCAAGAATAGAAGATGAGGGTGAGGGACTACTAGGGTGTGGCCCAAGTATTGATGAGTAGGGGCTACTTGAAGGTGTCCCATAGATAGAATAAGATGAAGGGCTACTAGGACGTGGCCCAAGAATAGAAGGTAATGGGTTACCAGGAGGTGAAGCACAAGAAGAAAATGGAGGGATACTTGGACGTGGCCCTAAGATAGAAGAAGACAATGGGCTACCAGGAGGTGAGCCAAGGTAAGCTTTTGATTGAGGAATGATGATAGATAAGGAATGATTGGGAAATGAGAAGATAGGGCATGGATCAATGCTAGACCTCAACATCTCATCATGTTCGAGGAAGGTGAAGATGTAATAATAGAATATAATCAAGTTCCATGACCTTAGGCTATTCCTCTATGTTCTGATAAAAGGAATCATTTTCTTCCTCCCCATATGTGAGCGTATCGAGTTCAAGAAAGAAACCTTGTTTGTAATCCTCTAAAGGGATATCTTTGTGTAGTCTGATTGGTCCTTTATCTTGAGATAAATCAATCAGTAGAGGTTGTTGTTCTTTGACCATGGGGGTTGACTAGAAGAAATGGATCCACTAAGTGGGGAAGATTGATTGACAGAAGAAGATGACTCAAGAGAGGAAGTAGGCTTGGAGACAGGCATTTCATGAATGGATGATTTGGATTTGGACCTAGGTCATTTTTCTAGAAGACAACGTAATGTAGGTTGGAAAGTAGGATCACATAGCCATCCATTAAGTTGCGATGTAGGAGTCAAATTGGATGAGTGACTAGAGGTAACCCGAGTCGTGGAACTCTTTGACAGAGGAAGAGGTCATTGAGACGACTGATGAAGGAGGCCCTACAAAGAAAGGGAGGACTATGACTCAAGAATCGAATTAGATGTTCGATCGATGGAACTTGGAGTCACACGAGTCTTTAAAGGAGGAAGACATCATTAAGGTGAGTTGGAATAAAGGTCCTGCAAAGGAAGGGAGGACCGTGATTCAAGATTTGATCTATGGGTATCCGAACAATAGTTGGGATCTGAATCTTCCGAAGAAGAGTGGGAATCTGAATGGTAGTTTGGATCTAAATCAGAAGAAGAGTGGGGGGAACCTGAATAATAATTTGGATCAGAAGCATCCAAACCATAGTACCGACTATGAGCTGAAGGTGGGGAACAAGGTACCTAGGTGGGAATTCTAGCATGAAGAACCAAATGAGGCTTAGTCGTAATGGGAATCTTTTGATGTGAATTCCTAAACCTAGGTTTCACATTATCGTAAGCATGAGGAACCATGTGATAGTCAGTCATGGTTGGGGTCATTTAAGCACAAATTTCTAGACCTAGATAGTGCAATCAAACTTCTTCAAAGTGAAGAAGGCCCCATGCCAATTTGGGTAGCACAATGGTAGCCAACTAGACATTCAGTACATATGGAGATGCGTGTGTGATTTTCTGAAGAAGGTCTAAGGAAAATAGACATCATGATGATGTAATATTGATGAGATCAAAAAGGATTGTCCTAGAAAATAAGTTTTCTAAATGAATAATCACAAGGAACAATCACGCAAGTGTGAAACACAAATCCAATCAATAAGGAAATACTCCCTATGTAAAATGTGTGTGCAAAATGACAGCCCAATGCAAAGATGATCCACACAATGTCAATACTTACATCAAGTTTGAAATGAACAAGGTGTAAGTAACAACAAGGAGCCAATCGCGACCTCCACACAAGGTATACCTAGTACTAACTTGAGTATCGATGAAAGCTAAGTGTTTTGAAAAGTGGACATCGCAACTAGATATATCGTAACAATGCTATCCAGATATCTCAACCAAGCAAGCAAGGTGTTGATATCAAGACAACATTATGGTGATATATATAACGTGGTATCAACACTCATCAAGAGACCTAGATGATGTCTAAACTAAAATCAAGTAGAAGGTATAACAAGAAGTCTGTGATAATGCAAGTAGCATAACCACGCAATAGAGGGATTTATACTACGTACCCAAAGAATGGGAGACACAATGTAAATACCAATACTAAATGACCAGAATGCAAGCAAAAGTCAACAAACTAGGGGAGAGATAGAATGATAAAATTGACCCATAACAATGATGAAGATCCTGAAGTCAAGATCATAGGACTGCTAAAGATGTGAAAATGTACCCGCTCGCTTTAGTCGTTTAACACCCCAGCTGCAAACATGGATGGGTGTAAATGTACAAAAAAGCAGCTAGCACTATCTCTGACACAACACGTAAAGTGTGCCCCTGTTCAACTTCCAACATGGAAAGTACAAACACATGGGTGTAGGTCAAGAATATGTGAAAATAGACTTAGTTTAACTTTGGGTAGAGCTTCGCCTCGTTTGAAAAATGAGAAGGAAGATAAGCTAAGTAATACATTTGTCTAAATTCATGATAAAAGACACTCAGATCAAACTTGGAATGAGTTCATTACCGTGTTCGAGAAACATGATGCTGAATCCAAACAAGTTATCACTTTGTGATGGCAAAGACATGAAGGACTAGCAAAGTTGGCCTCTAGACAAAATGGTCTCCTTAATAAGTTCTCTCAACTAGGTGTTACAAGGTTGTCTAAGAGCGAGGCATGATTTACCAAAAATGTTGCAATGACTAGTTTGGGAATATCTCGTCTTTGTCCCCCTTCAAGTACAGTGGGTAATGAATGCATCCATCATGTACTTCTACTAAGGTCATGATATAGAAAAATTATAACTCTAACTCACAAGGCATACTAGTCAAGTGGGTAAGCGAGGCACTTCCCATTTTGTCCACGAGGTTACTCAGCGATGGACTACTTTTGGGTTCCTGGAACCACCCCCATTTTTATAGCTTAATGCGTTATGCCAAAGGGGTTATGTTCCAGTTAAGCGGAGAGGGACTTACCCTTTTCCGAAACTTGCAATACAGTGTGTTGAATATGGTGTGTTTTTTATCTTTTTTAATCTTAATGTGGTTTCAAAAGTGGCACACCATTTGGCAATCTGAAAACTCATGTGTATGAGAAGTTTTGCTTCGTTCTTAATAACTTTCTTTGACCAATGTTAGGTCCTGTAGACAACAAGTTGGTTAGTAGTTTTCTCGGTTTGCCGATTGAGGTAAAAGAGAACTCACACTTTCTTTTGATTCCTAAGATCACCCAAAGGAATGAAGGAAGAGCATACACAAAGTGAAAATACTACTAAAAGCACATAAAAATGTTACTTTATCCTTTCAAAAGTAAGTGTTTTTAACATAAAAAATAGAATTTGTGCAAGTGTTTTTGATCTCCAAGATCACTTTGGAAAGCGCGAGGAGAGAGCATACGCACTTTTTACAAATCCCAATTCAAGCTAAGGAATGAAAAACACTTAACTAATTTAGTCAAATAATGACCAAAATAAACCTGCAAACAAATTATTAGTGTCACAAAACCTATCAATTTGTTAGAGTGGTAAAAAAAAAACAATTTTTCAGACTTTAAGACATGCTAGAAAATGAATATTTACCTAATAATGTAAACCATAAATTTTTCTGTAATTCCAAATCCTAATTTTATTATTTCACTATGTATTTCTCTTCAATACCTTTCCAACGCAATGAAAACGGAGTCGTTTCGATCTCGAGAGAAAAAGTTATGGCCTCCGGAAGATTGGTGGTGAATGCAATCCGACACAGACACGCCTAGTATGATGGGTACACGCCTGTTTCAACAGGTACGTGTGCGCGTAGGCATTTTTGCACCTAGAAACATAGAAAAACATAGAATAGCAACGTAGACGCACCTAGAATGATGGGTACATGCCTGTTTCAATGGATACATGTGTGCGTAGGTGTTTTTGTGCCTAGAAACATAGAAAAACACATAACATGATGCAAACGTGCCAAGAACGATGGGTACGCACCTGTTTCAATGGGTACGCATGCGCATAGGCATTTTTGTGCCCAAAAACATAGAAAATGTAGAAATAATAATGCAGATGTGCCTAGTATGATGGGTACACACCTATTTCAATGGATACGTGCCCCTTCACAACGCCTACGTGTGCCCTGTGAAAAACCTACAAAAAACATGGATTTTCAAATTTTCAAGAGCAAACAAGTTAGTAGTTAGTCAAAGCATCCTATTTATATATCAAACCCACAAAATGTATGTAAATGAAGGTCATTTATCCAATGTTTAAAACAGAAAAGAGGAAATAACAAGTGATTTAAACTAAAAAACTTGAAAAATGACTTTGAAGAACTCAAAGGACCTCCATTAATGGAGGATGGACATAAGTGTCCCACTAGGCATGCCAAATGTATGCAATGGAAAGTTGCAAAAGCTATGGAGTGAGGCTAAAGAACCTCAAAGCTTTGCTAACTCAACCATGCACCATCAGATTAGAGCTAAATAAGAGAAACTAACATAAAAGTATTATAACTTTGACAAAAACATCAAAAACTAACATGTATACTACTCTCTACTCTATGAAAGCTTATTAAAATTGAACCTAGTTTAGATCCTAAGAAATCAAATTGTGTGTTGTTTACTCCCAAACATAGTGAAGAGATCTCTCCAAGTTGGCTACATGGCCAAGATTTAGATCTTCCCTTACTAACTATATTTGGAATGGATGGATGCAAGATGGAGGAGCTCTTAACAATGGATTATGGCCAAGATCCAAATGTTCTATAGCTTAAAGCTATCACAAATGGTTTCTAATGCCTTTCCAAAGTGTTTGAGAGTAAAGTTGTAAGTCTGAATGGGAGGGGTGACCCTTCTATTTATAGTTTTCCACTTGGGAGAATTTGGAATTTGGGTGCATGTGGGACTAAAGCTCTTTTAGATTAGATTAGGATGCTTGGTTTAGGCTAGTTAACTAGGGTTTAGGCTATCTAAACTTGATTAACAAGTGATTAGAGTCTCGTTGAGAGTTAGGATTGGTCCTGATAACCAATTATGGCTGATAGATAACTTAGGAAGCCAATACAATTGGTCTAGAGAGAACTAGGGAGATTCTGAATGGTCAAAAGGAGGAATGTTTAGCTAATAAGAGAGATATTAACCAGATTAGATGATTATAGGAAGAATATGACTAAGAAGGTGTCGTAAATGGGCACTTGAGAATGGAGAAAAGAATGGGGAATTAACAAAGTATCATTAATTGACTGAATTGGAGAAAATGCCTAGTGTAAGCATATTTTAGGTGTCTACAGGGAGGAAATAAAGAAAGATGGTGATAAAATAGATGATGAATTTTTGCAGGAAATCGGGAACCTTGAGTTAAGTTTTGAGGCTCTCAGTGCATTAAAATAGGTTCCATCCCATATCTTGATGGAGGAAGGAATCATTCCTCATGGGGATAAGCATTTCTAGCTAACCAAAGCCATTAGATTTAGGATAAATTTTCTCAGTGAAGCTTACAAAGCAAGTTGAGGGAATATAGAGATTAGTTGGTTGATGCCACCAATGACACGAAGAAGAGAGCTGTCGGGATCTTCATCAAGGTGTTGGATGAAAGCTTGAATATTTTACCTACTAACAATCTCTACAAACAAATTCAAGAATCAATTCAGCACAAACCAACTTCTGTCTTCAATTTAAAAACCATTAATAAGTTCACAAGGATTGAGAATGTTTTGGAATCACTAAGGAAACTCAACAAGATATGGAAGAAACTTCCTAACAATGCAAGCGACACTCAGGAAACTTGCGAGGTTCTAAGTGATAATTCCAAATCGTCGAGATGAAGTTGAGATGCAGGACATAATCTAGAAATGCTAGGAAGTTTGAGACAAGCAAGCTTCCCTAGAGGAAGACAAGGATGACGAAACAGAATAAGCATAATGTTTCATGTCATTTCCATCAGGAGATTGACATGTCTTTTTCATTTTTGTTTCATCACATAGGAAGAAAAATTTGACTTGTTCTCCTGCGTGAGAGTCAAGAAAAATAGGATTCTTGTTAAATGATTATTTTCTAGGATTTATCCTATTTTTTCTCTGCTCTTTCTATTGTAAATAAGGGATGCTTGTGCATTCCAAAGAGGATATTTTTAGAATATAAAGATCTATTGTGAAGAAGAAAAACTTTGTATTTTCTTTTTGATCATTAAGGAATAGAAACAAGTGTTATTTTGCAAACTTTGTGTTATGGGATTCATCTATCTTGAGAGATTGTTCTTATGTCTAAGATCTTAAGCTATTCTTTTTTTAGTGTTCTTGATTATTTTAATCATTTGAAATATTACATTCATGATCTAAAACTCGTATAAGTATTTCTTGATCTGTGTTTGCTTGAAAGAAAATATGTCCCTCTCATTCCCTTCCTACTCTGTTTCATCTATAATAGTTTCCTTTCTAATCCATTCTATTTATAAAGATGTAACATATCCATCTCGTGTTGATATGGATTTCTAGATTGTATCCCAACCCCAATGGTTAGAATAGTGTGAATATTGTATATATATTATTTATATTGTGTTTTAGATTAGTAATAAATAGGCGCCTCACCTATCTTTAAGGAGGGATATAATCCCATGTACTATGGTTGTTCTGGAGGTAGGAAACATAAGAGGTTATGGATCAGGTGGGAAAGGTACGCACCAACCCCAAAATATTTACATGGATATGTCTCTTCATCTTTAATAGTATAGCGGCATAAAATATATTGTTGAAGATGTACACATGTGTGAAATACTGTGGTGTGCAAAATGGATCATGACTTCTAAGTATAGGACAAGTCAATTTGCTACTATGTTATAAGGGCATGCACATATCTGTACAAAAAATTTGACCCTAATAAGACTTGCGTAGACTATGCAACCTTAAAAGATGATTTCCTTAAAGAGTTTCACATGCCCGATTTTGAGCGAGAAGAGTATAAGTGTGCTCAACGATATCAAGCAAGGCACTACTGAGAGTGTCATAGAGTATGATGCTCATTTCAAAATGATGTTATCTAAGTTATCTTATGATATTCACATAAACTAGCATGAATAATGTTTTTTTGGAGGTTTGTTTACACATTTTAGAGGGTGCTCTCTCATAAAACATATACCAATCATGTGTGAATCACTTAAAACTGCCTTTACGTGCTAAGGAAGTTGGAAGTATAGACAATAGGGTGAGCCTATTTTTAAAAGCACATATCACAGCTATGGAAAAGTAGTTAGAGAAACTATCGGAAAATTCAGCACATGAGACATGCACAGGGATTTGGTGCATAGATTGTGAAGTGGAAGGTCACACAAAGGATATTTGCCCCACATATTAGTGCACTAATTGTTGTTGGACTGTGAGATATGCCATCTAAACCATGATAGATGCTAGCCATTACCCATTACTAAAACACGTGATAAAGAAGAACGTTTCATGTTACTTGCAAAAATCAGTAGCTCCACGACTCATGACATGGAAGAATACCAGGTGATTGGTCTAATCCATGATGCTATAGATATTGGAGTATGACAGACAAGAGTTTCATATAACTCTAAAGGAAATAATGAGCATAATGATTAGGGACACAATTAGGTGTGCTCTGATTGAAATGAAGGGAATTTTGAAGGCATTTGTGGCTAAGGTTGAGGATACTATGGTGGTGGAAGAAGTGAGATCCCTCGTGAAACATGTCATACATGCAGATATCCTAACCACTACAAGCGTGAATGTCCTCATAATATTGCATGTTCTTTCTATGGAAATAATCATAGTTATGAGGAGTGCTTGTACTTATATGATCATCTTAGCAAGCAACATAAATAGGAAAACAAGGGCACAGGGATGGTTAGGATACAATGCACTATGGATAATCAGTGGATGCCCAAGTTAGAACTAGAATCCAAGACATTGTAGGTAAATATCATGACCCGTGCTAAAGCAGCACGTGCCAAAGAAGAATTGCACTAGAGGCCTACCATCACTAAGGAGGAGGTTCTACATACATGGTACCCACATCCTGCCCATCAGAAGGAGGTTTACCAAGAAACCAGGGAGGTACTCAGGAATCTCCAGGGTGAAATACAATATTTAAAGGAGAAATCATGAAAGATGGAGAAAAAGAAAGCATCAGATACGGTCCAAACTGATATAGATGACTTGAGAGAAGTGTGCAAATTTTTGCATCAGAGAATATCATTCCACCATTGGGGGATTGGTTAAAAGGAAATACTCCACACGTAAGTACTGAGACTAGATGAAAGATCCTGCATGCAAATATTCCCCCTCATAGCCTAGATTATGACAAGGAAATAACTTTGAATGTTGTTGTGGATGGGTGGCTATTGAGTAATATATTGATTGATACTAGCACGAAGTCAATGTTATTACCTTAGATACATGGGAAAAAATGGGGAGACCCTCATTGTAGCAATCCTCTAATGTATTGTTCATGGATAATTGGATTAAAGCCACTCCCATCAGAGTTTTAAAAGATGCATCCATTGCCATACAAGGAGCCAAGTTCATTAGAGACTTTGAGGTTTTAGCATTGGCGAGTCGATAGCTTCCCGAGTTCTATTGGGGTATCCTTGGTGATATGTAAATAATGTTGATATTTGGTTCAACAAGGGTTATATCAATTTTGAAAAGAAGGAGGAAAGAATTATTATCCCTTTAATAGATCGAAAATTCGTGCCCTATGTTGAGCCCTTGAGTGAAGAATACCTGAATAGGATTTATGTATGCACCATCCAGATCTAGAGGTGCTTGAGCCATGTAAAGAAGGAATCCTTCAAAGGGGAGAATTCACAGTCTATTAATGATACTACAAGTGTTTTTGTGATAAATGGGCTCATAACACTTATGATTTGTTAAGGCACAAAGTAAAGAGAATATTTCCTAAGGGCGTAAAAACTGCATTATGTCAAGAGGATAGGTAACAACTCAAGACCTTGTTACACATGTGAAGGGATCCCAGTGCCATGGAAGAAAAATTGATAGACCCACTAGAAATAAGAAATATGCTAGCATATACACTATGTGGGACAATAGCATGCTGGTGGGTGGTCCATAGGGATAATCTTGTTGGATGGAATGCACTTAAGATTTCTATTACTAATAGGTTCTTTAGGAGCAATGCACCTACTCAAATATCTATTTATCACGGTAATCTTCCTATTCATCACCATGTTCGTAAGTGTGAGAGACTCTGAATGTAAGGGCAAGAAGCTTTACCACCTTCACTCTAGTTGCACAAGTTTTATTCTCTCATACACGGTTGCACGCGTGCTTGGTATGTGTATGCGAACTCTATAGAGAGACCTGAAACCTGGTAGGATTTAATTGTGGTGGAAGAAGCATTAAAGTTCATAAAGTTCTTAACTATGGGAGATAGTGCCAAAGCTGAAGAACTCCTTCAAGAGTTATTTAATGAAGAAAACTCAGGAGCATGTCTTGTTGAAGAGGCAGAGGCGATGCCACACTACTTCAGCGTGCTTGCCTTGAGAAATAAAAAGGAAAAATGGTCTACTTAGTAGATGATGAAGAAGTATAAAATCTATATATAAACCATTCAACGGTAGGCATGAGGTGTTGGACAGTGTAGATAATACCACATACACCTATCATAAACCTATGAAGACACAGATGGTGAATATTAGATCGATGTTGAGCCTAAGGAGGCCATAATTGGGGATTATTGGTCGACTCAAGTGGCCAAAATCATAGAGTTACTACAAGATTATAGGGATTTATTTCCTCGGGGCACCATGATCTTAAAGGTTTGCATGAATCATTGGGAGAGATGCGATATAAAGCTTAAGGAGGGTGCGTGTCCAGTTAGAAAGAGACCCTACAGGATGAACCCCAACTTGTGTGAAAAGTTCGAGAAGTGATTGACAAAATGTTGAAGTCTGGAATCATCAAGCCCCTCAATGAGTCAAAATGGGTTAGTCCAATGGTGGTCAATATTAAGAAGGATGGAAGGATTAGGATCTATGTGGACTACAAGGATCTAAATTCGCATGTGTGACTGATCCCTTTCCTATGCCATTCATTGAGGAAATACTAGAAGGTGTTGTAGGGTGTGAAATCTATTCATTTATAGATGGGTTCTCTGGTATCATCAAGTTAGGATTTCCCAGGAGGATCAGGAAAATACTACTTTTACTACTGAATGGGGTAGCTTCACCTATATTATGATGCCTTTTGGTCTGAAAAAATGCATGCTATATTTTTCATGCATAGTTGTTCAAGCATTCAAGGAGTTTATTCACAACTTCTTACAGGTTTATTTGGATGATTAGATAGTGTATGGATTAGTTAAGGATCATCATGACAATCTATGCTTAATGTTTGAAAGATTTAGGTAGTTGAGTATCTCTTTGAGCATCAAGAAGTGCTTATTTTCTATAGCAATTGGGATAGTGTTAGGACACATAATCTGTAATGAAGGTTTTTGGTTGATCTAACTAAGGCTGCAATCATTATAGGACTAAAATAACCTACCAGTCAGAGTGAGGTGCATGGATTTTTGGGTCATACAGATATTATAGGAAGTTTATTAAAGGATATGCCAAAGTTTCCGCACTATTGGAGGATTTATTGAAAGGGAAAGGTACATTCTACTGGGGATAACAATAGTAGCGCGCATTCGATACATTAAAGGAGAAACTTACTACCACGCCTATTCTATGTTTTCCTTCATGGGACCAACCATTTCATGTACATGTGGACGCCTCTAGCACAACCATTGGTGTAGTATTGGCTTAGCCTAGAGAAGGTATTATAGATCATCCTATCTATTTTGCTAGTAGAAATCTAACTCTTGCATAACATAACTACACAGCCTACAAAGCACAAAGCTTTGTCAATGATCTATGTTCTACATAAATTCTGATAGTACCTATTGGATACACCATTTTTCTTCTATATAGATCACATAAGTATTTGGTAAACAAGCCCATTTTATAGGGGAACATATGAAGATGCATACTTTTATTTCAATGATTTGATTTCACAATTGTGGTAAAACTAGGGAAAAGTGATTCTTGATTAGAACATTTATCCAAAATACACTCGGGAGAAGAAGCATAGGAAATTAAAGATACCATGCCAGATGCACAATTATATAGGTTACAACGAGTGCCATCGGAATTAGAGGACATTGTTGTCTTTCTATGAACAGGCATGGCACCAGAAGGAATGAAATCCTTAGAAAAGAAACAACTTGCTATACACGTAGCACCCTATATGTTAATTAGCGGTGACTTGTACAAGTTAGGCCGAGATGAAGTATTGCACCATTGTGTACTGGAACATGAGCACACAGATATCATGGAGGAAGATCATGGTGGTATTGCAGGTGGCCACTATGTAGGTGACGCCACTACACACAATATTCTACTCACTAGATTATGGTGGGAGACCCTGTATAAATATTGTAAGGATTATTGCAAGGCTTGTGATCATTTTCAACGTCTTGGGAAACTAGGTCAATGAGATGAAATTCCTCTAAGACTTATTACTAGTGTAGAACCATTTGAGAAATGGGATATAGATTTTGTGGGTCCTATTTCACTAGCATCATGCGAGAACTAGATCACGCTATATCATCAATTGCATAAAACTATCTAATAAGGTGGAAATAAGAAACAACTATAAATGATTGTACAATAGCTACAACAACTAGGTTTCTATGGGAAAATGTTATTACACAATATGGATGTCCTTTAATTTTGACCAGTGATAGGGCCACACACTTTAAGAATGAGACAATTAAAATTTTATTGGATGAATTCATTATTGCACACCATAACAATACACCATATCATCCTCAGGAAAATGGGACTATTGAGGCTTTCAACAAAATTTTGAGCTAGACATTGACAAAAATTTGTGATGTTAGAAGAAAGGATTGGGATGATAGAGTCTATGTAGTAATTTTGGCATATCGAAAAACATATAAAAGGTTGAACAAGGCCACACCATTTCAGTTAGTGTTTGGTGTAGAAGTAGTTCTTCCTATGGAATTCATGTTACCATCTTTTGTATTATGTGCGTTGGAGGTCTAGATGATGAGAAATAATTAGAATAACGGATTGCAAGATTAATCCGACTAGATGAACAATGAGAAATAACATGTTGGATTTAAAAACAAGAGAAGGCCAGGTAGAAAGCATGGAATGATAGGCATATCAGGGATAAAAATCTTGAGATAGGACAAATGGTGCTCCTTTATGATTCTAAATTTTTGTGCCATCTAGGAAAACTCAAGGTACATTGGTTGGGGCCATATGTTATCACTCACATACTCGAATCAAGCACTTGTCAAATAGAGGTGATTGATGGCACATGGTTACCCAATTACTTCAATGGGAGTAATTTGAAGCCTTACTATAAATAAGTCTTCTTGGTATTTGTAATAAGGTAGTGTTTCCATTTAGATTAGGTTTTTGATTATGCATCTCCTTAATGTGTTTCCTTCTTGTCAAATTAGTTGGTGTTTTTGTGTAATAAGCACATTTATGTGCCGTTGAAGCTAATTACTATTAAGAGAATTTTAATGTACATAGGACTGCACATACCCTTAGTGTGGGGTGGTTATTGATATCCAAGTACATGACTATTAAAAATAAGTCCACATGAAAGGAACAAACTGCTATAGTGCTATTCAAGTTGGATAATTGGAAAAAAATCTTCTAGAAATAAGGACCATATGTGGAGATGAGTGAAGAACCAAGTATAATGCAAGGTAAGTAGGGGCCATGAGAACTACCAAGGGAAGGTGCAGTGGCAAGGTAATCAGTGCATGGAGGCACGTTGAAGAGAATTCTATGGCTAGAAGGTAGGAAGGCATGCTAGAAGGTTATAGCTTGGGCACGAAGATGTACCACATGGAAGGAATGAAAATGGTCGATTAATGAGAGGATTGTTGGTAGGTGGAGGAGCAATAAATACACTAAATTTTTGAAAATCTATATAAGGACAGGATGTGAGTTCATTTTTACTGTTGTAATTAAGAGAATTTGAAAAGAGCTAAGTGTGAACAAGCTGAGAAATCATTTAGAGGTATAAAGAGTGTGAAACTAGATGGGGAGAGAAGGTTTGTGCACAAGAGAAGCTTGTGTTCCCATAGGTGAAGGGTTTGAGTGAAGAATACATGTTACAAACAAGCTAGGGCACGTGATTTCAACTAGGGCATGGATATTTGAACTAGGGTTTCAACTTTCTTGATTACAAGGGGTAGAAAAGAGAGAATTTTTAGATGGCACCAAGAAAGAACCCACAACAAGATTAATAGGGAAGAAGAAGGTTGAAGTGGAAGAAGAAATTTCTCCCGAGAGTAATTTCTCATAAATGCAGTATCTAGAGGGCATGATCATGGGAATATAATAGGATTCCTACAACTATCAATGTAAAATTAGTGATTACAACCATTGTACATCAGATAATAAGAAGGAGCTTGATCTGTTGTTGAGCATAAAAATGAACAAGCACACAAAAAGATATGCCAATGTATGATGACATTGGTGAGAAGTTGTTGGTACCCAAATTTAATCTCCTTCACAACTTGAGCTGCATCATGGATTTTACAAGACACTCAGAGGTAGATAAATGGTTTATATGTCATTTTGTAGCCAGGGAAGCAATTTATCTGACTTGTTAGCACTCGGATTTGAAGAAGTGGGTAACACCTTGGAAGGATTTGATCTAATCCTCACTATTTTAGGTTGTGCCTATCAACCAAGGTAAGAGAACCTATATTGTAGCCTCTGTTTTGTGAAGGAGGTAAAAATATCCTTGTACTATGCATATTTTATGGAGATGGCCTTGAGAAAATATGATCAATTTCCCATTATTCAAAATCAACAGAGCTATCACTACTAAATGATGGAAATGCTTTCAAGACAAGGCTAAGGCTACTAAAGACATGGTATGATCCTGATTTTCTTTGTGCATTTTTGTAAATGGATTGTATTCTTTTGTTGACACACAATACAATGTAGGGGTATTATAGGTAGGATGAGTTAATTTGAAATGAATTTTGGGGTGGGAGATATTCAGACAAGACTAACCAAAATTTTCCAACTTCTTTGAGGACCTTTGTAAAACTTGAAAGACTCAGACAACATAAATGCTTCAAAGAGGTTAAGGTGTTCCTTCAACCAGGATATGTGCATCAAATGGAAGCCTAGATCTACACTCTTCCACACAATCTCTAATGATTTATCACAAAATCTTGAGTTAAATGAATCAACAAAGCATTTAGAAATTTCTATTCTATTAGACCTAAGGTACCCCCAAAGGTTTACAATCAAATATGTATCAAGGAAAGTAGACTGAATTTAAGTTTGTTTATCCCTTCATCAGATGAAAGATCTTCTAATTCTAGAATTGTAAATGCCACTAAGCTTTTACTGCATTAGATCTGCACGATCAAAAGGAAATTCCAAACACCAGTTACAACAGGAGTAAGGAAGACAAATTAAAAACATTCTGAAACATAAGTAAATGTAAATTTTACCAAGAGACAACAAAAATAATCCAGAATGACCAAATTTATCAGTAGGGGAATGTTATAAGAACAATCTCATAGCTTGTTAGTGGCTATACATCTACAACCAACCTAACATGATACAAATTTGATGCAAAAAGGAGTTAAAATGGTTCTCGGTGGTTTCTTAGAGAATGGGCTTCTTCCTAGATTTTCCCGTGAAAATTCTAAGTTTCTCTAACCATTTGCATGAAAAATTCATGCAATATATATCTTTTACTCACTCACTCACTTTGCCCCTCAAATATTCCCTCTAAAAGTGGAATATTCGAAGCACCTTTGCTTTACAATATTTCTGAAAATGACATTTAACAAACTCACAAAAAGTTGCTAGTTGTTCTTTCAAAAGGTGAATCATTACAAAACTTTCATCATTCTTGAAAGTGGAAGCACGTTTTTCATTCCCCACGCATGTAGACCCCTTTCATTTCATTATTTCATCTTTTCCTTTCCCAATTTTTACTCTGCAACTTTGGATCTATTAATTCATGTTTTTCATGAATTAGAGTAAACATTCATTTGAAATGTGCTCTAGATTCACAAATTGAGCCCCCAATTTGATCAATTCGGACCCTATAAGCCAAAACGACACGAATTGGAAAAAAATTCAATGAAAATTGATGTAAAAATGCATCTCCAAACTTCCTGGAGCTCAAATGGCAGCCAAATTGGTGAAATGCATAGCTACCATCGATCTATTCTTATCTTTAAATTTGAGCCCTCCACATGGCAGCTACGGGAAAAACGGGCCTCATGTACACTTTTGACCTTTCTACAACTTTTTGAAAATTTGCAAAATTTCTTGATTTCATCTCTTGCTCCACCTTTGCAATTTGGGTCCAAACATGGTGCAATATGACTAGATACGGAGTCGCAGCTCAATTTTACACATTGTGCATCTTTTTAGACAAAGGAAATTTTTTCAATTTTCCTCTGGGGCTCCACCCTCCTGCAAGACACATGTCCTCATATGATTGGCTAAGGGGAAGCACTCTGATTTCATATTTTAATCTTATTTCACCAAAGGAATTTTTTCAACATTTCCTCTACTATCCCACTCCTCCGCCATGACTCCTCGATGAATTTTGGCTTTTTACCTTCGGGCTTTTGTCCATTCGATGATTTTCTCCCTTTTTTCCAAAATGGGCAAAAATTCTAACTTTCCTCTAAAGATCCATCTTCCACTTTGTGCTCTGATGCTAACACATGTCTTCATCCCATTGGCTATGATTCTGCGGTCCAATTTTATACTTTAACTCTTTTTCACCAAAGGCCGAAAAGTATCAAACTCCTCCGCCTTTCCATCTTCCTACCTGCCACGTGTCCTCCTTTGATTAGATGCGAGACTTAAGGGATTTTATTCATTTCCACGCATTTGCTAAAGTTCCCTAAGGCACAAAACAACCCACCCATCCACCTTCATTTTTCCTATGACATGTGTACCTCCTCTGGGGCCTACGGAGCTACGGGAGCAACTTGCACATTTTTCAAAAAACATAAAAATGTTAAATTTTTAGAAACGAGACATCAATCCTTGTCCAATTACAAACAACCATGTATGAAAAAGTATATGAACTATAATTTGATGGGTAAAGGATGCCTGTTTGACTGTAACAAATGCAGAAATTGCCAGCTACCCCCAAAATCAATTTTTCTTCGTCGGTGAAGAATTTTTCGATCAAAAGACAAATGGAAAGTGTTTTTAGGCAATTTACGACCACGGCAAGGTATTTGTGAGGGAAAATAAGTACAAATAAAATGATTTCAAGATCCAAAGGCCAAGAAAAAATGGCAGAGGCATTTGAAACGGAAAAATTTAGGGAAAAACACAAAGTAAACTTGGGGATTCCTTCAGAATGGTGCAAATGGAGGAAATGCAAACAACACATAGCACCTAAACAATATACCATCACTTTTACATCACGTGGTTCACCATGAAGGATGGGGCTTGGATCTCATGGTGCAAATTACCATATGCCTTCACAACGTGATATTTACATGCATCAATTCACTAGTTTTCGATGTGTGCTTTGCATAAGCTTCAATGAAAACAAGGTAGATTGCAACTACCACACTCGAGAAAGAAATATGTATATCCAGGGTGGAATGCATACATTGAGAGGTTTATCTCAGATATTATAAGCATGAATCCTTTAAGGTTGGTAATTGGGGACACCAGTAGTAGTACTTGTGTACTTACAACTCACTCCAAGCTAGAGAACAATAAGTATGTGGTAAATGAGTTTTCTCTCCCAGGGTAACAAAAAGGTAAGCATATAATGGAAAATGTTTGAGTACCTAAGCCCATAGAGACAATAAAAGTATATGATGAAGAAGATTAGAATGAAGATAGTGGTGGTTTTGAGCACAAAGGTATGAGGAAGCCTCCAAATAGGGAAGAAGTTGAGCACACGAGTACTCCACCCCAAACACAAGAACGAGATGATGAGGACCTAGATGTGGTACAAGTAGAGAACTACTTCAAAAGAGTATTTAGGAGAACTAGGACCCGTGGTGATACTCCATAATCGTGTACAAATCACCTCGACTCTCTCCAAGAAGGAGACAACTAAGAAAAGAAGAAGGAATTTGAAGTTGAGTGAGGGTGTGGAAGAGTCCGTAAGCACACCCAATTCCCCTAGACCTCCGATAATGTGGAAGGACCAAAGGATGAATAAATGAAGGAAAGAAAAGAGGGAGAAAAGGAGGTAGATGAGATAGTGACTGATACTACAAGTTCCAAATCTTGAAGCCCAAGTTCCTAAGGGGAAAATATCAAAAAGAAAAAGTGGATAATATGTTCCACCAATCATGGGCTGAGCTAAGGACACAAGTAAAATTATCAACACTATTTTCGTGAGTACAAGTGACACAAAATGAGTTGTATGGATGAGAGATTATGGATGAAGATATGGAAACCATGCACATAGGGAAGAAACTATCATGGTCAATGCACACACATATGGATGAATCAGAATTTGATGTATGTGAAGATTCATTTGTATCAAGGAGGTTGAAGAAGACACTTTAGGCCAAACACATAATGGTAAAGCCTACTATTATGTCAGATGAACAAGTGAGCAATGCTTTATTGAAGGTCTTAACAGAGGTTGCACGGAGAAATATGGATAAGGCTACAATAATTAGGGTGCTAAGAGAAGATCTCAAAACTAAGGATGCAGAAATAGCGTGCCTAAAGAAAGAAAAAGACTTGGCATAGAAGAATAATGATGTTTTCATCAACATGACAAAGGAATTTGGGGATAATATCATGAAAGAAAAGCCACACTTAGATCCAAAGGTACCCAAAATGTTTCCTTTGGAAATGCACTATGTAAGTACCTTGGTGGAATTAGTGCTTGAAGATGAACTTTGCGTATGCCAACCAAATCATCCAACACAGAAGCAGAGTGAGAAAAGGCTTTGGTGATGAGAAAGATTGCATCATATGAGGGGTTGTTTTAGAGCTTGCAGGAGTAATCAAGAAATCGAGATCGTGTGTTGAATATTTTTATAGCCCCGTAAGTAATTATAAAAACTAGGACTATTATAGAGGACAATGAAGTCCTAAAGGCCATGAAAGATGATATCTTGGGCCACGCAGAATGATTTGTACTTGTCAAGCAGAAGCACGAGGCCCTTACAAAAGCTTAAGAACCACTCAAGGAAAGGTTGAATCATCTTGGGAAACTCATCATGCAAAAGATGGACTTATTAGAAGGATGAATGACTGCCATGTCCAACATTGTGTTGGTCTTACAAAATGAGAAAGGAGAGATTGCAAAAGATGAGTTAGAGTTAATTGTAATGGATATCCCGAGAAAAGACAGAGTTCGCACTCAATGATTGAAAAACTTTAGAGGTGGAAATAAAATAAGAATATCTAGAATTGATTCTTCAGGTTGAAGTAGAAGATATTGCAGGGTAAATACATTATTTTCATCATAAAAATTATTTATATTCTTCTATTCATATTCTTTGACTCATTTTGAAGACAAACATTGTTGGGGAAACAATGCAATTAGTGTGGGGTAATCTTTGGTAAAAAAATCTTACACTTAGCAAAGAATATATAGAAGGTTCATGCGAGAAGAGTAGAGTGCATTCAAAAGTACAGGAGGATTGGAAAGGAATCACATGCTCATGAAAAGACAAATTCGGGACTTATTCATTTTCACGATGAGGAGCTATTTTTGGAGATAGCGTGCAAAGCACACAAATCGATCCATGAGACTTGCATGACATGCATTGGCTATTTTGGAGGATCGACTACGAAGAACTTTACAAGGATAAAGGCCGAGAATAGATTTACTATTAATAATTAACTAGAAGATGTTTATTATTAGTGCACTTGCATGTGTGGCTATAATTGTAAAGACACGTGGCTAATAATAGCATGCGACCTATTTTGGGATTGGATAAGGTGAAGGGAAAGTCCCCACCATTATAAATATGTAGTGAACTTGTGTGTAGCATAAGTTGGCATGTGAGAACTAAGTTATTGTGAGGTTATGCTTCCGAATTTGACGCATGCATAGCCTATGGTACTATTTATTATAATAAGTTTTTGTTTATTTAACATGTTTAATGCAATGGAATGTCTGGCTGAATCAGAGTGTCAAATCTTGAGTATAATCGGTTCATGTATGCTATATTTCATCATGGTTATCTCTTAAGTATGTTATTATCTAGATATAGATTTGAATATGTATTCTATAATGATATATTAGTCATAGATCTAAATTATGTAAGTCTTCATCATGCTAACATCTTGCAACAATAACCTCGAAGAGGGGCTTGGTACCACCGCATGCTTTTGGTGAGTGCTTGGTCTAGGCCGAGTGATGTTCCAGTGTGCCTGGGATTTTATTGGGGAATTATAGGCTACATCAAGCCTCCATTTTCTTTAGTTTGTTTTTGAGTTTGAGATAGTCTGTGGTGACCATGACATATGTTTCATTCATCACTTTGACCTTATCCCGAGGCCAAAACTAAGTAATGTCCACCACAACAACACTAATGGAATAATCATCATGTTGGATTTTCTTAGCGAGCTTGGAGATATTAGGGTCCATCCGGGAAATGGTTAGAGAGCTCTACTAAAAGTCATGCAATGACCACATCTACCTCTCATCTCTTGCTACCATTTTATTTTTCTTCTTATTCTCCCTCCTTTTATCTTGGGACACTTTGGTCATCTCACTTGATTTAAAAGTTTGAGGAGGAAAGGACTATCCCACCTATAAATGGGAATCCTGGTGGTAGGACATAGGGGATTATAACTAGTTATGGGGGCTGAGAATTCACGAGAGTGAAGAAGGGCCCATAAAATATCAGGGAGAGAATGTGGGAATGGTGGTGGGTGGTGGAGGAAGGAAAGGGGATCCAGGGGAGGAAGAGTTTGGGTTGGGGTGACCAAAATGGGAGCACCCCTGGCTAAGGAAATGAAAGGTGGAGGGGAAAGAGATGGAGGATAGGGAGGATGAAGAGTAGTAGAGGAAGAAGAGACCTTGAACATCCTCAACATCTTCTTTAGAGGGATCGAGGGCTAGTGCCTTCATTGGTTATTTTGGAGGGTGAGACTAATGGTTGTGTCAAGGTGAGCCCTTGGGATAGGCTTGACACCGGTTGGGGTATTGTATCCAAACTTTGAGGGCCTTGTACCGGTGAGGGAGGGGGCCGATGGACTCTATTGTATTCCTTGTGAGCTGATCTTTAAATACCTCCACTATCTCCTTGTCTAGATTGGACCCATGATCTCGTGTCCCAAAATTCTTCCCACCACTCATTCGGTAGGTATGACCTTGAAATTTAGGGTAGGGTACCTGATTTCCTACATATATTTTCAATAGCCTTCTATTTCTCTATGCTCCAGATTGTTGTTACATAGGGTCATCTTCAATCCCCTCATAATTATTACGAGCGGGTTATACTTGCATGATCTTGGATGAAATGACTCCCATAGTGGATTCAAAATGTCACTCGGTTTAACAAAAATATTAGGAGTCTCTTCTTGGGGAGACCTCCTATCCTCAAAAACATTCCTATGCTCATGCTAGTAGGAGTCCAAGACTTTGTTTCGTGATAGGGTGGCATTCATCCAACCGTATGGGTCATACCTCCATGTATTTTGAATAATGTAAAATCCATAGAAAGTCATCTTTACGTGAGTATATGCTCAAGCGTTGCATTTAATTACACTAATCCCTCTCCTATATGAGGGGATCGAATGATTCATTTTTAGTACGTTGGAGCCATACTCTACTTCAAGGAGCACCAGTTGCACGGTTATCTCTAAACCCACCACTCGTGAAGCGAGGGTCCTTGGGAGCATCAACGATTCCTCTCGAATCCATGCAACCAGAGTCATTGAATTTGTTTCCCCAAAGAAATATTTGTAGGGATGTTGGGGTTCATAAGGATGGCCTAGACTAAATCATTTATTCTATTATCGACCCCTTGTGGGTGAAATTCATGCAGAAGAGGTGCAACAAAATAGTTAGCGAACTTATATGTGTCCGATGGGTGGTACAACACATGAGTCCATGCAAACACCGGCATGACATTTTGAGGGTTTACATCCATGTACCATAGTTCCGTGGTCATATATTAGCTAAATAACTAGGCATTCTGATACAAAATGAGAAGGAACAAAAAATAAGAGTTCTTAAAAGTGAATTTAATAGATAATTAGGCCAACTAATCACAAATAGAGCTTGTTATGGCTTCGGTGAAGTCAAACTAATATGCCTAATCCTTCTTCATTGATCTCATCCTAAAAAGGGATGTAATGATTAGGGGATCATTTTTGAAGTTACCTAAACATCCCTAAATGGTTTCAGTGCATAAGATCATTTCGAGAGCTTTCCAATGACTATGAGAATGTGAAAAATGAACATCGAGAGCTCTAGATATGTCTGATCAAAGTTCAATCAACGAGAAAGTCAACTTTGGTCAACATGTCAATATTGGACCAATGGCACTGTGACACGTGGTGAAAAGGAAAAGGGAGTCGTTTGTTGATTTTCGATCTCCAGTCTTCGACGGTCGTAAGATATTGCTCATCGAAACAAGAGACTCAACTTTTTTTATGGAGGGGAGCTCGACCACCGTGTGGAATATAGTATTATTGCCGATGTGGTGGGTCCACAAGCCACCACATGGCATGCCACCATGAATCGAATATGATTGATTTTCCTATCAAGGGTCGACATTGAGCTAATTAGCTGAGTCATACATGGACCGAGTTACATTTTACTTTATAATTATTTACCATACTTATTTCCAAATGCCACGCATATGTATATATGTTCAAACATTAGTATTCAAACCACATAAACCTCCATTTACCCATATAAGCCGCCAACCAAACATACATGCTAAGCTTCCATGTGGAGAAGTAGATGAAGTGGTGTTTGTGGGGCTAGGCCCATGCGTGGAAAGTTCCATGTGAGGAATGGGAGATATAAGGTTTATTAAAACCTTCCCTAAAGCTAAGGCCGCCTAATGTGGGAAATACCCACTTTAACATGCAAAACTGCTCCCACTCACCTTAGCTGCTAAAATGGATTTTGATTCCATTAAAAATGCAAGCGCTCAAATTTGGGATTTAATCCCATTACACATGCTATGGGATGGGGATATTATTATCTGTAGGATAATATTTGAGGAATTATTTTAAGGGCCCTATTTTTGTATAAATAGGGAACCCATTTCTTTGTAATGGACACACACACACACACACACACACACACACAACACAATGGAGAAGCTCATTCCTAGAGCTTAGAAAGGTGGAGAGTGAGCCAAGAGGAGAGTTAGTTGCCATGGGCATAGTTGTGTGAAGACCTAATTTATTTAGGCATTATTATTTTAATTATTATTGACCTATTATTTTTAGGAAATAGTAAATTAAAATTATTGTGGCTAGGAGTTATTAATACTACCTATTCATCCCATAGCACCACACCAAATTATTGTGAATCTTGGAATATCGACCAGAGTGCCATAGGGTGATACGAAGCATCTGGAAGGCTAATCAATAACCAGAGTATTTTGGACGGTGGATCTGGTGCCATCGAGCTTGCTGAATACACCAGAAAGGGGAAGTTGGGTGCTATTTTTCACCCTTGTCTTTTGAAGGTCTGGTTATTCTTCTAAGCAAGTTCTTAATAGTTTCCATTAGGTTTTCTTGTGAAATTACTATTGTAACTTACAAGTTTTGACTAGTGGAATGGTTCGATAAGAACCCGGAGATGTAGGCAATTGCCAAACTCCATAATCAATCATTGTGCAATTATCTTTATTATCTTGCATTAATTTTTAAATTGATTACTGGAAAAGGAGCAAATTATTGGAAAATAATTAAAGCCTAAAGGGGCATTATATTAGGTAGATAAAAACTTAATTATTTTCAAATCAAGTTTGGTATCAAAGCAGGTTATTGCCTTGCAAACTTGCTAATCTCTAAGAAAGTTTGGTATCAGAGCTAGTTTAAATCCATATTTGATTCAAGAAATCTGATTAATGAGTGATTTATTTACATTGGTGTAGTTGGTTCAGTTTGTGTGAATAGGGTACAAGTGCACTATGGGCAAGATGTCTAACCAGTGAAGCTCAAACAGATTGAAGCTTATAATCACTAGATCTAGGAAGAGAACAACCTCCTACAATCAATGTATTACTCCTTGGAAGAGGAAAATGCTCGTTTAAAATCGGAACTTCAAACTAAGGATGAGCTCTTGGCAAGGTTATTGAGACACTAAAATTAGGTCACACTCCCTTTGTTCACTTGACGAATAAACACCCTTCATCACATTCACCTAGTCATGGCCCCTTTCACCTCACTAATATTAATTTAATTAATTAAATTAAATTAGTTCATTATCCTCACTATATTTATCATTTAAATATCTTATTTTAAATAATATCCACACCTACATTCACTTAGACACCTCACCAAGCCAACTCAACCTAAGACCTCTTCTTAGTAAGTTGCCATAACTAACTAAGACTTGCCCAAACCCTAAACATCAATGTCTACATTCCCTCTAACCACATTCCCGCATGTTTACAAGAAGCTCCCATTCTAATTTGTGGGTTAACAACATGAGATCCAAGGAAATCAAGAGGATCGCCCTAGTTTAGTAATCCTAGGAAATCCCACCTTGACTGATGCTGGTTACCCCTAACTGTCGCCAATTAAGCCGGAACCACCATCGGTTACCATTTTAACCCCAAAACAACCTTATTATTGAGGTGGAAGGTTGAAAAAGAAGGTTGGCAAAATATTAGAAAAAATTGGACAATTTGGTGAACATTAACACATCCCAGATAGATATCGCATCTTATGAGGGAAAATTCCGGTGAGAACATGCATGCAAGGAAGGAGATCAAGAATATTTTCCTACACAACCATCCCAGAAATGATCTGATCTAACCAAGCAAAGAGGAATGTACATGCAACCCATGCAGAAGATTTCCTTCAGTTGTTGATCACTTGCAACCTTCAAACCTCTTATCAATACCTCCATCCCACTCACAGGCATCCAATACCATAATCCAAATAAGTATAACATCATACTTCTCTAGTTTATTTCATTTCATCGTATTTAATCATCTATTGTTTATCTACCCACCTATTGACCTTCTCCAACACTTCCACCTCCATATACCCATTAAAATCTCACCAAATCCTACCCAAGTCACCCAATACCTCATCCCAACTAACAAAATCCTTTGTGCAATCACAAAGGAGACCCAAAGCTTGTTCTGTGGCATTCCCATATTTCCACAAAGAACCAACATCATTACACCTATCTTCGGTCACCCTTAACCGACATTGGTCTCTGTATTTGCCCATACAACCCAGAATAGAGACCTACCCACCTAATTTCATCTCACCCTCATCCATATGTGAATATACCTGAGACCTCTATCAGACCTGCAGAGATCTAGAACCAGTCACTTGACCTTTGGATCCTATTCTGACCTAGCTTGTTAGATTAGATCTATTTCTTATTGTGTTTTAAGTGAGATACCTAAATCATTTCGAACTACAATAGGATTAACTTTGTTTACAACATTAAATTGTTTAAAATAGTGGACTGATAACCATCTAGGAAGTATCACACTTCTTGGATCTAGCATACACTAGGCAGTTCACTACATATATTGTTTAATTCCTTCTGGTGGTCTTTCTTTTCATTACAGGTAGTTCCTCCTAGCCAAAAGGAAGTTCTCACAATCAGCTGTGGATTCGGAAGTCATACGCACACAACAACCCATCAACCAACATTTGAACAGGTATTCCTCCTACACTTGTTACCCTATTTGTTTTGTCAATACTTCAAAGAAACGATCTAGAATCAGGTGAAACATTTTGGCATGCCTAGTGGGACCCATCTAGGGTTCCTTACATTTCATTCATTCCTAAGAAAAATTGTGTGTTTTTTTCCCTTCTGAAAATCATACACATTAATATTCTTCCTTGATAACCCACCTTTTCTTTCTATTTTCTCTACAGAAACCTTTCTTTTGGTGTAATTAAAAAGAACCATTTCTTTGTGTTTTTACATTGTAGTGAAAGATAATCCCTCTTCCTCTTCATCTCTTTGTGTCATCCAACTTCACACTTCGATTTGGGCTTAAAAATAAGTGCATTGCATTCTGATTTATCACATTAGCTCACATTAATTGAGGGCAACCTATACACTTTGGAAGTCATGACCAGCTGATGGTTGACAAATGAATCGTAGAAAAGAACTTCTTTCCTTTTCTCTTTCTCTGAGTCTTACCAAGCCTCACAAAAAATTCAAATATACACATTCTTAAACAACATCCTACCTGGAAGAAGTTGTAGGTGATCACATGATCACGATACAGTGGGCACCCAACTCGCTGCTCTATCAAGTCATACTTCAGAGTGAAGCCCACCCCCACCATAACATACCTGAAACCTCACCTTTTAGATCTCCTTCTTTCTAGGAATCCATCCTCACCAAAAACTCTATTTCACAACTCATGTGTCAGTCCCTAAATAGCATAAGCTAAACAAACATAATAGAAAATGCCACTTCTAGGATCAAATTTTTCTTAGTTTTTCTACTTGGCTTGTGTTTTGAGGTGAGAGATCATGTTCTTCATTTTTTTGTTCATCCTTGCATGCTCCTCATCACAACTAGTGTATTCTAGCTTCACCTGAGTGTGCCTAGGCCATATCATCATCATTCTCATAATTTTGGGTTTGATTCTACATCATATTTTAATTCACAACCACTTTTCTTTCATCACTATTTCAATTTCACAGTAACTATCATCGGTTACCTCGACCATCATCGGTTATACCCAACCAACATCGTTCCAGGTCCTTTTGCTAACCTACCCAAAAGGACATTTTATTCATCATCTTCCACTTTTCACAGTCCCTGTCACTACCATCATACCCATTGACATTGTAAACATCATCAAATTTGGCATACCTATCAGATTTCACCTTCTACTTTATTTTTCACTCACTGTCCATTTTTTTATAGTGACCAAAGAACGGTTACCCCGACCTGAAGGTGTTGGTTTTCCTATCTAGAATTGGTTAGCCTATTTCACATTCCAACCATCATTTGGTACCGAATCCACTTTTTGCCACCGATTCACTGTTCTACTATTCTCTCGTGTCATTACAGAGAAGTTGTCCTACCCGATTAATCTTGGTTCACATAGTGCTTGACCCACCGACAAGCAAGCACACTCATATTTCATGTCGCCAACCACTCCCACATAGTCCTTCACCACCTTCCATTTTATCACCGACATGGATCCCATCCAACCTATTACTATAACTAACGGAGATGAGGAGTTTGCATAACTCCTTGACCAAAACCCTACTTTGCTTTGTAGTTTTACCTTTCCCATTTGTCCACTCGAGATGCCTCGGGTTAGTTGATATTCAGCATGCTTGTATCTATCTCCATGACTATCATTCCCACTCCCGCATTAACCCCATCTCGGCTCTATACTACTCGCACCTACCTTACCCCGGCCGTTTCACGCCTAGGTCCTATACCCTCTATGATTACCACATCCGACATCTCTGTCACACCCGTTACATCCACCATACCCTTGACAACTACCCCAAACACAACCTCATCTACCCCTAATGTCTCACACATACCCGTAGCTACATTACCACCTCCCGTGTCGGTGACCCCTACCCCTTTTCAAAATGTGGTTCTTTCCATTCCACAATTATTAGCCCCTATTGCCACTAGGGTTACCATGACCCTTCCACCTCCCTATACATACTACCAACAACCTCCCATTTCATCCATTATTCACTCTAGGTACATACCCCCTGTTTCACTACCTTCTTCTCAATCAACCTACATGGCAGCCCCATACACTAGAGTGCCACCCCTATTATATGCCCAAAACCAATCCTCTCATGCTATAGGAGGCACCCAATCATCACAACCCACCAACAACCTAATTAAATTGATGTTGGACAAGATGCAGACATTGGAGGCATCAATTTGTGCTCCCGCAACACTCTCACCTATGACGAGATTTGTAACGAGCCCATCCACCCATCCATTCCTATCCTTTCATAGCCCTTGCATTGGGAAATGCCTATATTCAATCATATCAATAGCAAAGAAGACCCGCAACAACATTTGCGATAGTATAAACATGGGTGTTATCGATCGCTCATGATGATGCCTTCTATTGAGAACCTTTCCCATGTCCCTCACTAGACCTACATTAGATTAGTATAGTTGGTTACCTATACAGATCTATATTCTCATTAAATCAGGTAACCCAAGCCTTCTTGGATCATTTCTCTATCAATATCATCAAGAAGGTTACCATGACCGATCTATACTCCACGTGTTAGTATGAGGACGAATCTATCACAGATTTTGTTACTTGCTTTGGCATAGTTTGATACACTAATTCACCTTCCAACTACCACAAACAGAACTCATTGAGCTCTTCACATGGGCTTGTGCTAGACATATCTCACTTACCTTATAGGTCCAAACCTTCCAAACATTCGATGAAGCATTCACTATGGCACGAAAGTTAGATATTCGGGCCATCGAAGAGAAGAAAATCCAATTACGTAATAAAAATTTGGCATTCAAGTTGAATGATACCTCTTCTTCTTCCAAACCAAAAATAATTATTCAAAAGCTAAGGGCACCACTAACGTAGTGGTACTCAAGGCTGGCCCAATGACATCTGTCAAATCAGGCTACCCCCTCATCTAATCTCTCACCCATCCAAACTTTTCAATTCAAACGAGAGTAGTGGAAATATACCCCAATCGGGAGCCTTACTCTTATGTCTTAGAAAAGCTTATCAAATCCGAGCCATAACCCTTCCACCTATAAAACCACACACTTGGTTTTGACTGTTTCTCGCCCCATGCCCACATGGTATAAAGAACATGACTTCTCAGTAACTATCATCGAGTAAAGGGTCATAGTGACGAAAACTACATCACTTTCAAAAATATTGTCAAAGAAATGCTTAAGAAAGGCATGTTAACCATGGATAATCCTAATACACCTACCAACCAAAACCTACACATCTTCAAGAAACCATGCCCCTTCGTCTGATCAAACCGGTGAGACCTCAACTCATGATACCCATACCCGCGAGGTTCATGCTATCTTTAATGATGTACCCGTCACCTCCCAATTACCCCATATTCCTTCCATAGAGGATATCGTAGCCTGAAATCCTCCTTCCGGGTCAGAACCAACCTCCCTTATTCCTTCACCAATAGAAGAACACCTTCCATCTCCTTCATCACCTATGGAGGAGTCTTCTACTAACATTGAGACCATCTCACCCCTGGCTTTCCCACTTAGAGAACCGACACCTACATTACCTCCTCCACCCATAGAGGAGCACCCATTATCTCCTCCACCCATAGAGGAACACCCATTACCTCCTCCACCCATAAAGGAGCATCTATCATCTCCTCCACCTATAGAGGAGCTCCCATCATCTCCTCCACCTATTATAGACCCAGTTGAGATACCTTTACCTCTTGGCGAGCATTTTCCATCCATTACCCAAAATCTTGCTGACCTACTTTCAGCTCTCTTACCCACGGAAGCTGAAGCTAGCCAATTTCATGTCTGTAAGACACATTTTACGGGATTTTCCATTGGGTCCTCATCAACTCCACCTACAGACGTGTCGTTCTCACATTTTTCCGATCACTTAGATTATGTGGATAAATACTTACTATGGGGACACCTTTTTCTTCCTGTCTCAACGTAGATGTAGAGGTCACTTACTAATACCTCCACTATCTACCCAAAATTATTTTGACCAATCAAACCAAACACAACCACCTCTATCATAACTCCTTCCATGACACCTGTTATAGCTCAAACCACACCCTTACCCATAACTCAACCTACACCTAAACCCACACCCACCTACAACATTTTCCTCGACTAAACCTATTACCACTTTAGGGGTCACCTCGACTACCAGCCTTACTCATCCACCTATCAAACTAGATTTAGCTACATCCTCCAAAGTCAACACCACACCTACTCTAACACCCAAGAAAAAGCACCAAACCCATAGAACTCATACCCCAGGCTATGCCAATCACACCTACACCTATCTCATCCATCTTAGGATCTCAGCTTCCCCACATGGTCAAGAAACCTCCACCCACCAATAAACAAAAAACAACAACCCATTCCTTCCTCACAAACCTCTAACCTACCCAGACACCCAACACAACTTACACCCACACCTGTAGCATCTTTACCACCCATACCTCCAATACCCTCAGCTATTGCTTCACTACCCACTACACTTTAGTCGCTGTCTCTCACACCCCAAGCACGACCCGCATCATCTACCTTCATAGCACCCCTATTATCCCCGTGGGTAACTCACCCTCTTCCTCCATCTACTTTTCCTTCTAGACCTTGTACACCCACATCACCTTTACCCAAGAAGGTGCAACCAAAAGCAAAACTCCACTACCCCACAATAAGGTAGTCAAAACAACCACACACCCTCCTACCCGTCCATCTACTATACCCCTACCTAAACAAACATGACCGACACCTAAAACCACACCAGCACCTCAACCCATAGCTCGATCCGCTCCTCCTCTTCCAAAGACCATTCCTCGACAATCAACCACACCTACATCCAAACCTATGATCACTTCCCATTGCGATCCACTAGCAGGGTCCTATGCCAAAATTTTAACTAACCTCCTGGATACTTCTATCATTACATTACGCCACTCAGACCTTACGACCCCCTCAAACCAAAGCCAAAAGGGTTTGACGATACTAAAATTTATACATACCATTGTGTGTCAGGGCATGATGTGGAGAACTTCAAGGCCTTGAAAACCATCCTTATCCAATTATGTCCACTAGAAACCAACTTTAATGATGATGAACTTCTCGATGAGGATCCTACTTCACTGACACCCACTCCCACACTACCCACTCTAGAACCACAACCGTCATCATACAAACCGTAACACTCTGAACTGTTTTTACTTCCTCCTGAGCATTCAAGTGTTGATATATGATTTCTTCTGTAAAAGGATATGTTCCTTTGATTGTGAAGTCATGCTTGATATGGACTGTATCTTCTTTGTAATTGAAGATCTTTGACTGAGTCGAATATGATTGGACTCTTTTATTTCTTTCATTTTACACCTGAGTTTAATCTGATCTCGGAATGAATTGTGGATTTATCCATCTATAAGACCCAGCCTTGGATCAGTGGCATTGATCCAAGAGATGCTTTAAGTTTATTCGGGATGAACAAAAATTATAGACCTTACGCAGGTTGCAAGGTCTGAATGCATTGAATAAGCTATTTTGGAGTCTAACTCAGGCTGATCATGTTAAATGAATTGGTTCCCGATATCGTAATATCAGGAAGGTCTTGATCATGGACCAGGTAATAAATTCAGATACATTTATTCAACTAGCCTATTGGCAGTGCTGGAGTGAATCCTTTTCGTGAATGTATGTCTTTAGGTTCTTATTCTGAACATTTTAAATGTTAGACCTAAACTGGATTTAATAAGGTTAATAACCTAAACCTAAACTATAACCTATGGGTTAGGTTAGTGCTAACCTAGGCCTAAGCTATAAACTAATGTTCTAAAGTTAGTGACCTAGCGCTAAGGAGGTTAGACTAAGTATCATCTTAAATCCTAACCTATGCTTCTAACCTAACAAATGTTAGTGGAGGAAGGGGACCTATGAAGGGGTGCGAGCCATGGGCGGTAGTTTCTATGGCATTAAATGGGATGGATAAGTATGAAGGACAGGGATTTAGTGGAAGTTTCAAACGGCTAGTGAGGCCGACGTGGCAGAGTCACCAAAGTTAGAAATGGTCTTTGACTTGCATTTTTCCATCGCCAACTATGGCGGTCGGTGGCAATGGAGATTGAGCGGGAATTTTGGAGTTAATACAATTAATGAACTCGGTCTTCGAGCTCAGATTTCTCGGGAAGACATGCAAAATGGAAAACTGGTAGTTTGTTTGGTTTTTCATGCGCTCCGGTTTTCTCTCTGTTTGATCACTGGTTCTTCGCACCAGTCTACTTGGTGTTGCATGGCAAATATGAGTGTAACTCGCTCTTTTCTCTGTCAAGGAAAGTTTATAAGGCATGGAAATAACAAATTATTGTTGTTGAATCTAACGTGGAAAAAGAGGAGAAGGCTCGAGCTCTTTCAGTGGTCTTCTTCGGATTTTTAAGCAACATTACCAGGCATGTTAGGCCCTAACCTTTAAAAATATTGCTTTCTTTCAAATGATTTCATTAGAACAACTCTGTTCAGATGATTTTTGGGTTCAGTTGGTTTTTATGGTAGCTTTGTGTGATTTAGTTGCTTTGTATCTTCTTACTGGCTCGATTTTTCAAGTGAACCCTTGATGGGTGTGTATTGTGTTTCGAACTGTTGCACTATCTTGCTGTGTTTTGCATTTCGGTTAGATTTTGTAGAAATGCTTGCAAGGAAAATACACGAATTCGGTTCTGTGGGAGTCCATGAATTGTTTCTTGTTTGATTCAGACTTCAGTCGATACCTTGTTGTTTTCACTTGTTGAAAAGGATACTGTTGGAATTCTTGAATGTACATGATATTTCAACTTCTGTATAAGTTATGTCGTGATTAATATATGTTATTGATGTTGTTGAACTTCTTGAAATGAAATTATGTCTTGGCTTCTGAAGAAGTACAGTCGTGAATACATTATGTTATTGAATTCCGTTGGAATCCTTGAGTAGATAGTATTTTGACTTCTGAAGGAGTTTTAGATTGAGAATATTACTTGGGTTCGACTCCTTTTGAACTATTGAAGCGTATATTATGTTTTCCTCTTCTGTATAAGCTTAGAGTGAATATTGTTGTATTGGACTCAGTTGGAGTCCTTGTTATGAAACCAGTATTCTGCTTCTGTATAAGCCTGTTTGTGAATAATTATTATTATTGGCACTGTTGGAATCCTTAATATATATATATATATATATATCTTGTATTTCGGCTTCTGTAGAAGTTAGTCGTGAATGCCATACGTTTCTACTCCTGAAGGAGTTCAGTTGTGATTACGGTATGTTATTGTTTTGGTTGGAATTCTAGAATTTTATAGGTATCTTTTATCTTACTACTTCTGTAGAAGTTTATTTGTGAATACTGTGCTTATTGACTCAGTTGGAGATCTGGAAATGTAACCGGTGATTCGACTTCTGTATAAGCTTGGTTGTGAATACCTATTGATATTGGCTCTGTTTGAGTCCTTAATATATATCTTGTATCTAGACTTCTGTAGAAATTTAGTTGTGAAAACTGCTGGTGTTGAATTAGTGGAAAACCTTGAATGCTTTCGTAGGAATTCGGCTACTGACCTTGTCCACGCTGTGTTTTCTTTTTAAACTCGACTCTGTATGAGTCCTTGCTATATTCGCACTATCACGGCTTGGATGAAACTTTGTTGAAAATAATGAATTGATGATGACCTTTATGAAGACCTTGTTGAGGTTATTATTTCCGGTAAGCGTCTTCTAATTCACACCCATGTTGTATAAACGTGGAGATTTGTTTCAGTTGAATGAAGCTGTGCAGGTTTGTGTTGGATTCAGTGTGAATGTCACTAGGTATGCATATGGAAACGTCATTTGTTTTAATGCTATCTAGCCTCTTGTTTGACTGTGATAAAAAGGTTATTCTTTTGATTTCGGCCTTGGATTTAAGTCCTTGCTGTGTTAGTAGGGATTAGATTGAGCTGTATGTTGCTGAGTGTTTCGACTCAGTGGGATTGCTCTTGTGTTTGTGCATGATTACGTCTTCTGTTATCATGACTATCTAGTCGTGTGCTTGACTGAAGTAAAGAGCTATTAACTGTACCTTGATAAGCGATGGCGTTGGATATTTTCTCGTTTGTTGATTAATATGGAAGGTTATGTGGAGTCTATTTGATGGATTATTCATCACTGCCTTGTCACGAGAGCTACTGTGTTGTTCAGTAAGTTACAGGCAATTTCTATTTGTGTATTTTGACGAACTGTAGATCTTCTTGTGGTCTCGACTGGCTTAGTCGCAGGTGTATAATGTGATTGCATTACTCTTAAGTGGACAGTACAGTCATGAGCATGTTGGGAAGGGACATCTGAATGTCTCGGTTTTTTCTTCTCTTCTGTAAAGTATATGTTGATATATTTTTATCTAACTGTTGGAATTGTTTTAACATACTGATGGAATCATGAATTATTATGATATTCATTTTATTATGATGAAATATATGAAAAGTACCTAGGACTATTTAGTAACTATAATATGAGTTACGCGTTTATAGTCATGTTTGTATTACAAGAGAGCATAGTCTGAAATATGTTTACATGTTTGGTGAAATGATTTCATTTAAACAGGTTGTTTAATGAAAACAATTGGTGGATTGCAATTGTTTTAAGAGTTAGTGCTTATCATGCTGGCCTCGAATCGAATCGACCCGTGCCGTGTTGACAATTTTTGCAGATGGTTGCCGTAAGTGGTAAAAGCACGCAGATCTGATAGGATGTTCAGATTGTTTAATTTGGTTTTATGATGAATTACAGCTTGATTCTCTAAATATACTACTTGAAGAAAGATGTTCTTTTGCTGTTGAGTATTGTATCAAATATGTTGAATGCATAAAATGTATTTGATTAGCTTGAAAGGAATGAAAAGAGATATTCGTTACTTATATGTTTGTATTCGTATCTTGATGGTTTGACCTTCTTCGGTTCGAATGATCTTGAGAGCATTATTATTATTGTATAATTTGGAGACTTTTGTGATTATCTAAGTATACTTGCAAGATTATGTAACTGAATGCTTATGATTGTTTAGTAGTTCTAGTATGTTCTATCTAAAGCTAAATTGGAATTTAGATCACTGTCTTTCTGAAAGCTAGGGTTAAAATAAACTTGAGCAGGAAGCTAAACAAGCTGAATAAATTATTACTTCCTAGTCTTGATCTAAGTCAAGACAACGTTTAATTGGATTCTTAATCACTATATCTCGATACTAATAAGTAAGATATAAAATTCAGTTAAGAGAACTGATATAAACCTAAAAAGGGTTTGGTTAGCAATCTCATGTGAAGGTTGAGGGTTATTGTTGATTTAGAATTATGTATATTCTATGAACTCCTTGGAGGGGACCACTAGTCTTAATAACTTCTCTTGTGTAAAGGGTTTCACTATGAAAGGTAATTCTAAGGTGAGGAACCCAGGGATTGGGAAGACTAACCTTAAGGGAGTGTCTTATAGTATAATTTTATCTCAACATATGTAACACTTATCAATAAGTAGATCTTTTCGAGGCGGATTTAAAGGTTGACGGCACAAGTCAACTGTAGGGTTGTACCTTCGAGAAGATTAGGATCTTCTCAAAGATACAACAATGCAGGTGACTTATGATGACACCCTTTGCATTGATCGTTAAGATTTACACCTTAAACTCGAACAAGTTACTCTGGGACTGATTAGGAATGTGGTCACATTTTAAGGCTGCCCTAGGAGACTCGGGGTATCTTGACACACTGGATTAACTAGGGTTGACCCGATGTTAGCATATCCCGATCCTCGAGCATCCCTATAACATTGTCATCTTACTAATGCTGTTCTTGAGTAAATAACTTGGGATGGAGAGTCCTGACAGTGAGTCGCAAGATAAGACATTCTACATAACATAGGAATGGGGTGAAGGACGTATTCAGTTGACGAGTATGCCGTCAAGGAACACGAGACATAAGCAATATGTTTCAAATCTTTTGCCAAAGTATTGCAAGTTGTTGATTGCGTTGTCCTAAGTCACCTAGTCTAAGGGATGAGATGCCGATGAATAATGGTAACAATTATTCAGTTAGGTTCCTTGGACAGAGCATTCTGAATCCCAGATTAGGGAAGAGAACCGCAAGAGTGATGTGTTAAATAAAAACGCCAACTCTTAATACTCATGAATAGATCGGTAGATTACCGAGTCATGGAATGAATAGATCGGAGGTGCTCCGAGTCATTACAGCTGCATATGGTTATCTGTTGTGAGAATGGTTGTTTTTGATTTGTGAGTTCTAAATTATGTATTTAGAACCAGGAAGCATTTATCAAAAAAAAATTTTACTTGTTCTAATGTATAAAAATGATAATGTTACACAAACTCCTAGAGCCACCTCCAAGATTTTAAATTAACATGGTTCATATCAGAGAACTTGCCACGCCACCACCCCAATGTCATTGCACCCAGCTCACCTCACAAGGATTTTCTCCTCCAGTAGGTTTTTTCCCTTCATGTCGTTATACCACTCATCCTACACCTTCTCCATTTAACAACTCCCCTCAAATCAACATGATACACGTCACTACATGTGTGCAAAAGGATAAGGGAAAAGAAAAGGCAACTGACCCACCAACCAATCCTATACCCAACATACCATCTACACCCATACCTAAAATCACTATCCATGGCCCCACGTACCCCATTTCTAATGGCATCACACATCGCACCATGCTCAAACAATTACATCAATATCCCCTAAAAATGTCCTTATATGACCTCATTAATACCTCAGAATCCCATCATCAATCTCTAATGAAGGTTCTTCAATCTATTGAGGTTTTACCCAGTGACCCTACACCTGTAACCTCCATTATCACACCCCATCATGTAGCATATCTCACCAAATTACCACCTTCATCTTCACCCCACCCTATTCACCAAGTAACCTCCCTTAGCTTCTCGAGAGGAGGAGATTGCACCACACCAAAATGATGACTGGACCCGGCCCTCTTCATCTCTTTCCACATTGATGAAATAAAGGTACACCATCGATGATTGATGGGGGCACTAGCATTAACATCATTTCATCCCATGCATTCACTCAAATGTGCATACCTGACAATTGCATGCATAAACATCCAATCATGTTGCATTCATTCAATGACACTATCACCTCTACACTAGGCAATCGTCATCCTCCACATTTTTCGGGCCCCCACACTATTCCAGAATTGTTTTATGTCTTGGAGGGGGAATTCCAATATAACCTATTGCTTGGAAGACCCTGGATCCATGTCACGGATTGCGTTCCTTCCACTTTACATCATTGCGTAAATTTTGAACACGAAGGACACACTTATACCATTCTAGCTGATCTCTCACCTTTCAAAACATGTAACATGCTTTACCAAACCAATGATCTGCTCATACCTATTAATCCATCTACCACGAAAACCACTACTTCTTCATCTATGCCTCCACCTATGAGTATAGCCGTTGCTTCTACCACACATACCTCCTCCATTCCTACCACTGCCATAACCTCCATATCTGACCCATCAGCTTCCCAATCCATTAAATCTACCTCAGCATCAACCTCTAACACTTTATCCATACCAGCTACCTACATACCAACCACTGATCCCTTGGAAGGTGTTTTTCAATGCCTCACTCTGGGGGAGTACTGCTTATATAGTGTCAACACATTCCTTACTCCACAAGAGTATGAAAGCCTTCACCAACACCCATGTTACGATCACCGTATAGGAGAATGTCTCCTTTATGGTCCTCCTTACCTTTGTACTAGTCTCACCTATGGGGGACTTGATACTACCACTTACATACCCGAACCACCGCCATAAACCTGCCCATTTTCTATTAACTTCCAATCACTTACCAATCTTTGTTTCACTCACATCTTCCTACACTGATGTGTGTGGAAGGGTTTTGGTTTTAGCTTTTATGAGCAAGGCTGCCATACTATTATTCCATGTAACACCCACAAATATAACGACCGTAGTGGTATCGGCTTTCCCAAACCACCTACCAAACAGCCCACATTGAACTCATTAAGGACACTAGCTCTTCTACACCTTCTTCACCCGCTCCACCTTCATCACCACCTTCACCAATGGATTCGATGGATCTTGAATCTATCCCTCCTAAAAAAAATTCATAAACACCATTTCCTTGGGGCATCTAAATTATCAACACGAGGGTGAGGCCCCTTCCACTCTTCCCTTCATGTATTCTGAAATGATCGATGATGATACACCTTTAATTAATGTCATTGAATGTCAAGATGATGAATCCATACTCACCTACCTTGGTGTAGAAGACTCATATATTCATCGGTCATTACCTTTTGAGACACAAACCATGTTTAATGAATCAACTATCGAGATCAACATTCATACTTAGGATGATCCACACATCTTAAAGATCAAACAATCTTTAGATGTTGTCGAATAGGAATCCATTACTTCTTTTCTCAAAGATCATAACCATGATTTTTTTGGTCTTACGTAGACATGCCCGGTATTGACCCCACCATAGTGGTCCACAATATCGTAACCGTTCTCGATGCCAAACCCATCAAATAAAAACAAAGGAAAATGCAGCCTCGCATTTCTCTTCTCATCAAAGAAGAACTTCAGTGCCTTCTTTCCATTTCCTTCATCTTACCCATTAATTATCCTCATTGGATTTCTAACATTGTCCCTGTCACTAAAGAAACTAGGGGACTCTGCATTTGCATGGGCTTCCGTGACCTCAACCTAGCCTACCCGAAAGATGACTTTCCCTTACCTAGTATTGACCAACTGATTGACCTTACTACTGGCCATGAGATGTTATCACTCATGGATGGATTCTCGGGTTATAACCAAATCCTACTTGCCCCAGAGGATCAACACAAAACCTCGTTCATCACCCCTTGGGGGACCTTCTACTATCGAGTCATGCCTTTTGGCCTTAAAAACACTGGTGCCACATATTAGTGGGCTATGACTTACATCTTCCATGACATCATGCATCACATATTAGAAGATTATGTGGATGATCTCTTGGCTAAATCTAAATGCCGCTCCGAGCACCTAACCATCCTCAAAACCATTTTTGATCATCTCATTAAATATTGTGATCATCTTCAACCAAAGAAGTGCGTCTTCACATTTCTCTTAGTAAATCTCCGGGATTTATCATTTCCCTATGTGGTATAGAAGTTTACACTACTAAAGTCAGGACCATTCTTGAAATGCCTTTGCCTACTAACCTTAGACAACTCCATAGTCTGTAAGGTAAGTTGCAGTCCATTCACCATTTCATTTCCCAATTATCTGATCGATGTCAACCATTTCATCATCTTCTTAAGAAGGATGTCTCCTTTAAATGGGATGATGAATATCACAAATATTTTTAGGCCTTAAAACAATACCTTCTCCAACCACCCATACTCATTCCACCCAACCTTTTACCTATACATATCTCAAGCTACCGATCACTCATTGGGAGCCATGCTCGCTCATCGAAATGAACAACACAAGGATCAGGAATTTTATTACATAATCCATACTCTTTTAGACTATGAAACTCGATACACCCACCCCAAAAAAATTTACTTATCCTTAGTTTTTTGCCACCATACTCTACCATTACCTACTCAACCACAAAACCTATGTTGTGGTCAACACCGACCCTTTACACTTCATGTATGCCAAACCCTACCGAATCAACGAGATGCATGCTAGCTTATGATTTTAGCTGATCTTGACCTTGAATTCATTCATCAAAATTGCATCAAGGGAAAATATATCACCAACCAATTGTCTGACACACCTATTTATGGGGATCAACCCTCTAATTTTGACTTTCTAGATGACTCAATTGCTACCCTTTTCCTGGATGAACCTCCTTACCAAATGACACTCTTTCTCGATGATTCCAAGTGTCAGTGTAGGGGAAGGGCTGGTATTATCCTCATCCTCTAGATGGTGAACCCATGCCTTTGTCTTTCAAATTAGATTTTAAATGTACCAACAATATTTCTGAATACGAAGCTCTCGTACTAGGTCTCCAAGCTGCCTATGCCTTAGATGTTAAATCAATCAACATCTTTGGTGATTCTCAATTGGTCGTAAACCAAGTCAATGGTATGTACCAATGTTGTAATGAGATACTTAAAAGTATAAACATCATATAGACATACTTTTGACCACCTTTGATTGTTACACCCTTCAAACCATCCCACGTTCAACCAACAAATTTACAGATACCATGGCCTGCTTAGCTTCCCAAATACCCGCTTCACCTTCCGATCCTATAATCTTCATCACTGTATAATGACTCAATTCACCTTCTTATTTACCTCATGATGTTTGCTTCATTAAAACCGATACCCCGACTTGAGTGACCTTTGGTATAAACAATACTCCAACTACCTTTCTCTCACCATCTTACCTCCTGATCTTACCCGTAATGGACAACACGCCTTCCTTAAAAAGGTCTCTTGTTATGTCATCTTGGGGTGACTCCTCTATAAGTGTAGCTTTGATGGTATTCTCTTATGATGCCTCACAAGTTATGAAATTCCTTATAGCATTAAGGAGGTTCATGATGGCATATGTGGAGGTCACTTTAGTGGCCTTGCTATTACTAAGCATATTCTTTTCCTAGGCTATTACTGGCCGACCCTTAACCGTGATTGTTGTGACTACGTCAAACGTTGTGTAAAATTCCAACAACATTCCAATCTTCATCATACACCCAGTCATGCCTTACAAGTCACTTGTGACCTTTGGCCCTTCTCTCAATGGGGTTTAGATTTTGTCAGAGAGATCAATCCTCATCCGTCGCAACATTATCAATGGATCATCACTACTACCGAATATTATACAAAATGGGTGGAAGCCATACCACTCATTTCCATGAAAGTGGAGAAAATATGTGAGTTCATCAACCACCACATTATTTTTCACTTTGGTGTTCCTCATCACCTCATCACTGATAATGGAAAACAATTAAAAAATAAAACATTGTAAAAAAATTTTGACACCTTCGGCATTATGCTTAGTTTCTCATCACCTTATTACCCATAAACCAATGGCCAAGCCAAATCCACTAACAAAACCTTAAACAAAATTCTTATGAAAGTGGTTGATGATACTGGGAAGGATTGGCATACGCACATTTCTTTTACCCTACGGTCATACCACACTAGTATTCACACTTCCACTATGGCCACACCCTTTTCTCTCGGTCTACGATACATCCTCTCAAAGTCTAGATCCTCTCACTCCATATTTCTCTCCATGAAATGCTCAATGCTTTGATGAATTTTTTTCTGACCATTTAGCACAAATAGAGTTATTAGACAAACGTCATCTTAATGCTCTCGATAACCTTCAAGTTTACCAAAAACGTATCAAATGTGCCTATGAAAAATGTGTTCATGAATGAACCTTATAAGTCGCTGACCTTTTCCTGAAAGAAAATCAACATGTAACTAAAGAAAAAAAAGAAAACAGGTCAAATTTGTTCCTAATTGGCTTGGACCATACATCATGACTCATACCTATGGCTTAGGTGCTTATCATTTATCTTCACTTGATGGTAAACCTGAACCTAAGCCCCTTAACACCTTACATCTTCGACCATTATATTTTTGACTTGTAGTCCTACCTCACTTTTGTCTCTTTCCATTCTCTTCCCTTGAGTGTTATTCACTTCATACACCTCACCAACAATTAAACAAGAATCATGTGAGTACCCGTCACTAGTTATCTTCTCTTGAATATGTGTACCACGACGCTGCACATAACATGATTCTCATGGATACTTTTCATCTACCTTTAGATGAGATCCCATGGTCATTTCTCCTTTCCTTTTGAACAAGAGTCCTATCCTTCACCTTGGTCTTGTCCATGACTACAAAGACCTCACATGGGACCAAACTCCTTGAGTCAAACTTCTAATAAAAAGATGACTCCCTCAAAAGGACATCTTCCTCTTGACAACTGCTGCTATAAATAGACTACTCCCTCAAAGAAAAACTATGCAAAGCTCTTATAAAAAAAAATATCAACCGAAGCTTCCCGCATTGATCGCCTTCACGAAGACCTCAAGGAGTTAAATTTTCTTCATCCCATATAGACTTCCCACATCGATCAATCTATTTCACCTATAAGTCAAAATATAACAACCTTTTGTCATAGACTTGCCCATTTTGACCTCGGATCTCTTACCCGAAATGCAAGCTACCTATACCATTTATAAAAATTACCCACTTTTCACCCTTAAAACCATGCCCACACTCATTTCCTATTGCCTCATGGGACTTCTTGAACTTAGACATTTGGTGATCATGTGACTACTTTTCACCATAGAATAACCCATCATGCAATGTCTTTAGGGTCTCATGTTCATCACCTCCTCCAAGGTATGATCTAATCAAGATGATCCTCCCCAATCAGGTGGCTTTATTACCCCCTTTTATCTTTTAACCACCTTTTCTTACATTTTGATTACCTTATACAAGAATTGGTCCTCGACACTTCTTTGTTGGGGGTAATCTTCTTCTTTCACCACAATCAAACCCACCTACATCACTTTACCTATAATCTATCCACACCAAACAAACCTAAACCCACAACATGCTCAAAACCCTACCAACTCATTTTCATATCTCCTCATATTCTTCCCTAGCTCGTGGGAGAACTACATCGGCCCGAGGTCCCTCTTCACCAGACTATGTAGGCGACTTTGAGGAATGGGGCCCTTAGACGTTAGCTCACCATCCTCTACCCTAAATAATTCATCTTCCATGTGCCTCACATTACATCACACCTCACTTCATTTCCCTTTTATACCTAGAATTGGAAATTAAACCACATACATAACACATTGTTTCATGTTTTAAACATTATCACAACATACATGTATTACGCCTACCATATATGTATCATCACTATGCATAGATTATACCACATCTCACATATAACCCATAGTATCATTCATTGTATAACATAATGAATTTTCACTTGACCTAACCGACATCGGTTACCCTTGACCGGCATTGGTCGCGTGCCCTACCTACCCTGTCGTCGGTTGACCTATATTGATGTCTATTATCTTTGACCGACATCTTTCACCCTTCACCATAACCATTTACCTCACCCCACCTTTACCCTACCCATTTACCTCACCTTTCCAACCCTCATCATTTACCCCACCCCAACAAACCCCTACCTTGGCCTTACTCGTGCCGTGACCTAGATATTTGGACTTGGACCATCGCTAGTGACCTCTCGACATCATGTGTTCACTATACCTTGCAGAATCATTACCTATGTTGATTGACATGATTACCTTACCTAGCATATTTCTGTGACCATTTATCCTAACCCTACCTTTGGTGTACTAGAACATACCTAAACATTCCTGCACCTAACCTACATTATGTTTCCTGACCATATCCTTTACCTTGGATACCGTAATCACTTCAACCTTGTTTGGATAAACCTCTCGACCTTAGACAATGTAGAGTTTACCTCGCTCTTCAACCCGTAGTATGTTGCAGTTTAGACATGTGCGTGTGTTTGATCACATATCTTTGACCCTAACCCATTACCTAGATTGGCTCGAGTAGACCTTTTACCCTTTTTCCCTATGCTCACCTACCTTTTCCTCACATTTACCTTTTATCAAACCACTCACCGATTCTACCTGCTGCCTCGTCAGTTCTTGGTTTAAGGGGGATCACCTTCACCCACACATGGGGCAACCACATCTTATTTTTGTTAGTGTCACTTACCAATACAAGCTACGTAACAAAAAGGGGGAAAATGTAGACACTAAAATTAGGTCACACTCCCCTTTGGTCCCTCGATGAATAAACACCCTTCATCACATTCACCTAGCCATGGCCCCTTTCACCTCACTAATATTAATTTAATTAATTTAATTAAATTAATTCATTATCCTCACTATATTTATTATTTAAATATCTTATTTTAAATAATATCCACACATACAATTCACTTAGACACCTCACCAAGCCAACTCAACCTAAGACCTCTTCTTAGTAAGTTTTCATAACTAACTAAGACTTACCCAAACCCTAAAAATCAATGCCTACATTCCCTCTAACCACATTCCCGCATGCTTACAATAAGCTCCAATTCTAATCTATGGGTTAATGACACAAGATCTGAGGAAATCAAGAGGATCTCCCTAGTTTAGTAAACCTAGGAAATCCTACCTTTATCAACGCCTGCTACCCCTAACCGTCCCTGTTAAGTCGGAACCACTGCTTGCTACCCTTTAACCCCAAAAAAACCTTATTCTCAAGGTGGAAGGTTGAAAAAAAAGGTTGGCGTAAGATTGGAAAAATATTGGACAAGTTGGCGAACATTAACACATCCCGTGAGAGATATCGCATCTTCTAAGAGTGAATTCCAAGAAACACACACGCAAGGAAGGAGATCAAGCATCTTTTCCTACAAAACCATCCCAACGATGATCCGATCTAACCAACAAAAGGAATGTACATGTATCCCATGCGAAGCTTTCCTTCAGCTTGGTGATCACTTGTAACCTTCAAACCTCTCATCGCACCTCCATCCCTCACTCACAGGCATCCAAGACCAGTAATCCAAATAAGTATAACGTCATACTTCTCTAGTTTATTTAATTTCATTAGTATTTTATCATCTATTGTTTATCTACCCACCTATTGACCTTCTCCAACACTTCCACATCCATATACCCATTAAAATCTCACCAAATTCTACCCAAGTCACCCAATACCTCATCCCAACTAACAAAATATGTTGTGTAATCAAAAGGAGATCCAAAGCTTCTTCCGTGGCATTCGCATATTTCCACAAAGAACCAAAGCATTGGTTACACCTAACTATCTTCACCACCCTTAACTCGACATTGGTATTTGTATTTGACCATACAACTCAATGCAGAGACCTACCCACCTAATTTCGTCTTAGCCTCATCCATCTCGTGAATATACCCGAGACCTCTATCGGATCTGTAGAGATCCAAAACCAGTCACTTGACCTTTGGATCCTATTTTGACCTAGCCTGTTAGATTAGATCTATTTCTTATTGTGTTTTAAGTGAGATACCTAAATCATTTCAAACTACAATAGGATTAATTTTGTTTACAACATTAAATTGTTTAAAATAGTGGACTGATAGCCATCTAGGAAGCACCACACTTCTCGGATCTAGAATATGGTAGGTAGTTCATTGCATATATTTTTAATTCCTTATGGTGGTCCCGATTTTCATTACAGTAGTTCCTTCTAGCTAAAATGAAGTTCTCACAATCAACTTTGGATTCGAAGTCATACATGCACAACAACCCATTAACTAGCATTTGAACAGTATTCTTCCTACACCCGTTACCTTATTTGTTTCATCAATACTTCAAAGAAATGATCTAGAATTGGGTGAAACAGTTGTAGTGTGGCGATCGGAGGAAGGAAATACCTTTAACTTTAGATGCAGAGACTAGGCGTATGACCGCACTATAAGTTATTCACCATTGGAATCTTCGTCTTCCTCTTATTCGAGCTTCAGATTTAGGTAATGAAGTCTTTGGTTTGTTTGAAAATTATACTAGAGGTATTAGATCCAAAATATTAGATAAAATGGGATTTGATGGAAGAAGCCTTGGTAAAAATTACGAAGGCATTGCTAACCAAATACAAAGTTGAGGATCGTCCTCATTTTGCGGAGTTAAGGTTTTCCTAGTGAGGGAATGGAAATTGGAGAATGCTCTAAGAATGTTGATGGGATATAATCTTCTGAAAGAAAAGTGAATACCCCACTAGTCTTGTAAGAATATTCTTAGTAGGAAATTTGTGCTTCGTCATCACCGGCAGGATGTGGTAAGAGAAATCAGCAAAGAGGTAATGAGATTCCACCTCTAATTTCTTACCATAATAATAAGCACAATAAAAATTTTGATCCATTTTTTTAGCTTAAGAAGTATGGTTATGATTTTCAAAAGATGTGGAATTCCTTTCCATGTAATTTTTGGATTTCATAATCATTCAGTGGTAAGATGTTGGAAGTGAATGACACTGATGAAGAAGTTGATGTTGTTCGTCAAGAACAAGGAAAATTAGAAATACCGATCTTGTCATGCAAATTCGAGAAACGGTAGAAAGAGTTCCTCATCCCAGAAGAAGGATATTAAGAGGAATTTTTGTGCTCATTTTTAGAGGAATGGGCATCAGGTGGACAATTACTAGAAACTGCATCCATCTCACCATCAGAGTAATGGCAAGACAAAGATGGAATGGAGACCTATTGCAATTGCAAAACAAGTTTCTACTCCACCACCAATTGACAATTCAACCCAAGCACTGTAATACCGAAAGTGAAAGTCCTTTAAAATTGGTAAATCAACAATTTTTCAATTATATATTTCATAATTCAAATTGATGAATAGTATACGATGTATTTGTTTGGAGATCGATTCTGTGAGAAAATACTAAGAGTAAGGTTTATAATACTCAGTGGATTTTCTTACCTAGAAAATTTGATTAAATGCTCCTAACCTATATCCTAATCAGCCTGTGAGTACATTATAACTTGGATACAAGAATTAACTCATATAAAGCTTGAGATTGATCTATCATTTGTGCAAACAATAGATTTCATAGAGTCAACTCGAACTTCATTCTATGTAGAGCCATTGTGACCATGCGGTAGAATGGTATCTCGAATCACCATTGGCATTAACATTGGGTCAAAACTTCATTCTATATAGAGGCATTGTGACCGCACAAAGAGAGTGGTACCGATATTAGTGTGTCAACAAGAGGAGATCTTAAGAGATCAGCTCAAAACTTCATTTGATGTCAAGGCATTGTGACCACACATTTGAATGGTAGATGATCATCACACTTAGCATTATGCATTGGAGGCTTGAGGTCTTGAAAGAGGCTTAGCATCATGCATTGTAGGAATTTGGGTCTGAAATAGACTTAACATCATGTATTTGAGGTGTTGAGGTCAGAACAAACTTAACATCGTGTATTGGAGGATCGAGGTCTTGAAAGAGGCTTAGCATCGTGCATCGAAGGTGTTGAGGTCTATAGAGACTTATCATCATGCATTGGAGGCTTGACATCTTGAAAGAGGCTTAGCATCATACATCGGATGCGTTGAGGTCTAAAAAGGAACGAGTCATTATCCATCATCGACATCAGATCAATCATAGCTCTACGTAACATGGAGTTCCTCCAAACTAGTCTGGATTTTGTAGAATCAAATCAAAGATAGGAGTTGTGTTATAAAGTAAAATAAGATCCTTGTTGTCGATATCAAGAATCCTATCACCGCAAAGAAGGAGCGTTGAGGTTTCAATCGAAACTTAGCACAATATAGTGGAGGCATGGATGTATTATTTGGATATCAAAGTAACACATCGAAGCATCATGGGCCCATAACCCACAGTCCTAGGATAAGAGCAAACTTTTCAAAGTGAGAAGGTTACAGAAGAGAAGACCCATGGGTCTGCTACAACAAAATTTTGAGGGGGCAAGTAGATTTTCTAGATTCGAGACAACATGGAAAAGTGTTCCAATATAAGATTTTGGGACAAAAGCCTTTCTCGGTGGGGAGGTGTGATCGGGGATCATTTTTTAAGTTCCCTAAACATCCTCAAATGGTTTTAGTGTAGAATATTGTTTCGAGAGATTTCTAATGACCGTGAGAATGCAAAAATAGACATCGGGAGCTCTAGATATGTCTAAGTCAACTTTGGTCAACAAGTCAATATTAGACCAATGGCATTGTGACACATGGCAAAAAGGAAAAGGGATTCATTTGTTGGTTTTCGATCTCTGGTCTTTAAGGATCATAAAATATTGCTTGCCATAACAAGAGGCTCAACTTTTGTTACGGAGGGGATCTTGGCCGCCGTGTGGACTATGGTTTATCGTCGACGTGGTGGGTACACAAGCCACCACATGGCTTGCCACCACGAATCAAATATGATTTATTTTCATATCAAGGGTCGACATCAAGCTAATTAGATGAGTCATACATGGACCGAGTTACATTTTACTTTATAATTCTTTACCATACTTATTTCCAAATGTCGCGCATATATATATATATATATATATATATATATATATATATATATATATATATATATATATATATATATATATATATATATATATATGTTCAAACATTAGTATTCAGCCTACATAAACCTCCACTTACCCACATAAGCCACCAACCAAACATACATGCCAAGCTTCCACATGAGGAATGGGAGATATACGGTTTATTAAAACCTTCCCTAAAGTTAAGGCCACCTAATGTGGGAAATACCCAATTTAGCATGCAAAACCACTCCCACTCACCTTAGCCACTAAAATGGATTTTGATTCTAAGAAAAATACATGCGCTCAAATTTGGATTTAATCCCACTACACATGCTACAGAAGGGGATATTGTTATCCTTAGGATAATATTTGAGGCATTATTTTAAGGGCCCTATTCTTGTATAAATAGGGAACCCATTTCTTTGTAATGGACACACACACACACAATGCAACAAAGAAGCTCATTCTTATAGCTCGTAAAGGCACAAAGTGAACCAAGAGGAGAGTTAGTTGCCATGGGCATAGTTTTTGAAGACCTTATTTATTTAGGCATTATCATTTTAATTATTATTGACCTATTATTTTTAGGCAATAGTAAATTAAAATTATTGTGGCTAGGAGTTATTAATACTACCTAGTCAGCCCAAAGGGCCACACCAAATTATTGTGAATCCTAGAATATTAACCGGAGTGCCATAGGGTGATATGAAGTGTCTGAAAGGCCGATCGAGAATTGGAGGTTTCCAAATAGTGGAGCTGGTGCCATCGAGATTTCCGAATACGCCAGGAAAGGGGAAGCCAGGTGCTATTTTTCACCCTTATCTTCTGAAGGTCTAGTTATTCTTCTAAGAAAGTTCTTAATAGTTTCCATTAGGTTTTCTTGTGAAAGTACTAGTTATAGCTTACAAGTTTTGACTAGTGGAATGATTCGATAAGAACCCGGAGATGTAGGTAATTTCCGAACTCGTAATCAATCATTGTGTAATTGTCTTTATTGTCTTGCATTAATTTTTAAATTCATTACTAGAGAAGGAGAAAATTATCAAAGAAATAATTAAAGCCTATAAGGGTCCAAGATCGTAGATAGATAAAACGTGATTATTTTTGGATCATGCAATTTTCCATCATAGAAATTTATATATGAGTCTTGGTAAAAAATAAATTCCAACATGTAGTAGGCATCATGAGAATCCATCATGAACATTTTCCAATAGGATTCGAGAATCCGTGTGCTCGAGAAATTCTTGAATCTAATTGCCACAACTCCCTATTGATAAATGCATCTTTATTATGGTATTGAGCCCAGATACCTTAGAATATCCCTAATGGCCTATGCTGTAATCACCACCTACATTTTTTTACCCTTGATGGTGTTAGAATCAGGGTCAAAAGAATGTGCACACATTTGCACGAGCTTTGGATATGGGTGCATGAGAGGCACCATTTATTGGGTGAGTATGGAGGCCTAAATTCTAGTGCCAAATGACTCAGAATCACCCAAATTCAGGAATTTAGTGTGGGACGTCTCTCTTAGAGCCTTCGGTTTCTAGTTTAGGATGGGGTCAAAGACCCCATCCATGAAATCTGTGACCACATAAGTGTCGTTGAATTGTGTTCCTTTGTGTTAGGTAATCTCAACCTTGGGTTGTGAGAGTGATGTGGCAATGGGTGTCCTACGTAAGATTTTGGATGAGGTAGGGAGCCGTGGAAGCTACCATGACTACTCTAAAACCGAGGAAAGCTCAGTTCATCAAATTGTGGACTTGGGAACTTGGGGCAAGAGAATCTTAGTGCTCAGAATGAATCTTTGGTGACTTCAAAACTTGCCTCAAATATCCCCCTTGAATCACATGAAATAAATTCTTGCACACACATTAGATCAAATCATATAATGGTACCTCTCACCACATGACCCTTAAGCACCGTTGTTTTCTATTTCCCAAGATATTTTTGAGTCCTTTCATTAACTATTCCAAAATACCGTTAGGATCATTTACGTTGGATAAAATTATGAAGGTACAATACCTTTCATAATTTCAAAAAGGGACCGAAGGTTCTCTTCTAAAGACACGTGTCCAAAGAAAATTATTTAAAGGGGACAACTTGTAAAACAAAGTAAAATACAAAAGAAGGGGACTATACATAATGGTAAAAAATTTACAATATTCAAAAAGATTCAATGGAAAGGTTTAAGGTGGATCCCGTTTACCAAAACCGTCAGGGGCTTACCTTCCATAGTCTCGATCTTGAAAGCAGTGTGCTATTTGCATGCGCAAGTGATCTTGAATGGTCCTGTAACACCCTGAACTATTGTTACTTCCTCCTGAGCATTCAAGTGTTGATATATGATTTCTTCTGTAAAAGGATGTGTTCCTTTGATTGTGAAGTCATGCTTGATATAGATTGTATCTTCTTTCATTTGAAGATCTTTGACTGAGCCAGGATATGCTTGGACTCTTTTATTTCTTTCATTTTTACACCTGAGTTTAATCTGATTTCGGAATAAATTGTGGATTTACCCATCTATATGACTCAGCCTTGGATCAGTGGCATTGATCCAAGAGATGTTTTAAGTTTATTCTGGATGAACAAAAATTATAGACCTTACGAAGGTTGCAAGGTCCGAATGTGTGGAATAAGCAATTCGAGTTAACTCAGGCTGATCTTGTTAAATGAATTGGTTCCCGATATCGTAAAATCAGGAAGGTCTTGATCTTGAGCCAGGTAATAAATTCAGATACATTTATACTACTAGCTTATTAGCAGTGCTGGAATGAATCCTTTTCATGAATGTATATTTGTTGGTTCTTATACTGAACGATTTTAATTGTTAAGACCTAAGCTGGATTTATTAAGGTTAATAACCTAAACCTAAACTATAACCTATGGGTTAGATTAGTGCTAATCTAACCTAGGCCTAAACTATAAACTAAATGTTCTAAGGTTAGTGACCTAGCGCTAAGGAGGTTAGACTAAGTATCACCTTAAATTCTAACCTATGTTTCTAACCTAACTAATGAACATGGAGGAAAGGGACCTATGAAGGGGTGCGAGCCATGGGTGGTAGTTTCTATGGCATTAAATGGGATGGATAAGTATGAAGGACGAGGGATTTGGTGGAAGTTTCAAACAGCTAGTGAAATCCGATGTGGTAGAGTCACCAAATCTAGAAATGGTCTTTGATTTGTTTTTATCCATCGCCAACTATGGCGGTCGGTGGCAATGGAGATTGAGCGGGAATTTTGGAGTTAATGCAATTAATGAACTCGGTCTCCGAGCTCGATTTCTCGGGAAGACATGCAAAATGGAAAACTGGTTGTTTGTTTGGTTTTTCATGCACTCCGGTTTTCTCTCTGTTTGATCACTAGTTCTTCGAACCAGTCTACTTGGTGTTGCATGGAAACTATGAGAATAACTAGCTCTTTTCTCTGTCGAGGAAAGTTTATAAGGCATGGAAATAACAAATTATTGTTGTTGAATCTAACGTGGAAAAAGAGGAGAAGGCTCGAGCTCTTTCAGTGGTCTTCTTCGGATTTTTAAGCAACATTACCAGGCATGTTAGGCCCTAACTTTTAAAAATCTTGCTTTCCTTCAAATGATTTCATTAGAACAACTCTGTTCAGATGATTTTTGGGTTCAGTTGGTTTTTATGGTAGCTTTGTATGAATTAGTTTGTTGTATCTTCTTACTGGCTCGATTTTTCAAGTGAACCCTTGATGGGTGTGCATTGTGTTTCGAACGGTTGTACTATCTTGCTGTGTTTTGCATTTCGGTTAGATTTTGTAGAAATGCTTGCAAGGAAAATATATGAATTCGGCTCTGTGGGAGTCCATGAATTGTTTTCTTGTTTGATTCAGACTTCAGTCGATACCTTGCTGTTTTCACTTGTTGAAAATGATACTGTTGGAATTCTTGAATGTACAGTATATTCCGACTTCTTTATAAGTTTTGTCGTGAGTAATATATGTTATTGTTGCTGTTGGACTTCTTGAAATGAAAATATGTTTTGGCTTCTGTAGAAGTACAGCCGTGAATACTATTTGTTATTGAATTCCACTGGAATCCTTGAGTAGATAGTATTTTTGACTTCTGTAGAAGTTATGAATGAGAATACTTGTTAGTTTAGACTCAGTTGGAGTCCGTGAAAAGAAACTGGTATATCTATTTCTGTTGTTTGTTTTGAATACAGTTGCTTAGCAGTGAATATCGCTGGTACAAACTCAGTTGGAATCCTTGATATGTATCTTGAATTACGAATTTTGTAGAAGTTTTGCTGTGAGTACTATTGGGATTCTTGAACTGTTGTCGCATGAAATCAACTTTAATCGAAGCCTTGTTATGAGCACTAGTTGTATGTGATACTTGTTGGAGATCTTGATATGTTGCGAGTTGGCGCGAATCTCGATTTAAACCCTCGCTGTGCATGCATATCGTTCTGACTCCTTATTAGCATTCTTGTGTTCCTTTCTGTTCGCTTCTGTGGAAATTAAAGGAAGGGTTTTCTTTACAAACCTTACTCGGTTTGAGACCCTGTTGTATCCGTAGTAGCTTGGCTTAGAATGAAACTTTGAGGAAAATACTGATATGGAATTCGGCTTCTGTGAAGACCTTGTTGTGATTATTTTTCTTGAAAACGGCTTCCAATATAAGTCATGGCTATATTATCATAAGGATATGTTTCAGTTGAATGAAGCTGTGCATGTTTGTGTTAGATTCAGTGAGAATGTCACTAAGTATGCATATGGAAACGTCATTTGTTTTAATGCTATCTAGCCTCTTGTTTGACTGTGATAAAGAGGTTATTCTTTTGGTTTTGGCAGTTGATTTAAGTCCTTGCTGTGTTAGTAGGGATTAGATTGAGTTGTATGTTGCTGAGTGTTTCGACTCAGTGGGATTGTTCTTGTGTTTGTGCATGATTACGTCTTCTGTTATCGTGAATATCTAGTCGTGTGCTTGACTGAAGTAAAGAGCTATTAACTGTACCTTGACAAGCGATGGCGTTGGATATTTTCTCATTTGTTGAATAATATGGAAGGTTATGTGGAGTCTATTTGATGGATTATTCATCACTGCCTTGTCACGAGAGCTACTGTGTTGTTCAGTAAGTTACAGGCAATTTTTATATTTGTATTTTGACGGACTGTAATTCTTCCTGTGGTCTCGACTGGCTTAGTCACAGGGTATAATGTGAATGCATTACTCTTGAGTGGATGGTACAGTCATGAGCATGATTGGAAGGGACATCTGAATGTCTCGGTTTCTTTCTCTTCTGCTGTAAAGTATATGTTGATATATTTATATTTAACTGTTGGAATTGTTAAAACATACTGATAGATTCATGAATTGTTAGGATATTCTTTTTTGTTGAATATAATGGTCTGTCGGATGTTTGTTGTCCTTGGGGTTCAGATGGATAGTTGTTTTGGATACTTTTGTTCTTCTTGGTCACTAATATTTATGAAAAAATATCTGAAAAGTATCTAAGACTATTTGGTAACTATAATATGAGTTACGTGTTTATAGTCATGTTTGAATTACAAAAGAGCATAGTCTGAAATATGTTTACATGTTTGGAGAAATGATTTCATTTAAACAGGTTGTTTAATGAAAACAATTGGTGGATTGCAATTGTGTTAAGAATTAGTTCTTATCATGCTTAGTTCACCGAACTGACCCATGTTGACAATTTTTGCAGATGATTGCTGTAAGTGGTAAAGGCACACAGATCTGATATGATGTTCAAATTGTTTAATTTGGTCTTATGATGAATTACAGCTCGATTCTCTAAATGTACTACTTGAAGAAAGATGTCCTTTTTCTGTTGAGTATTGTATCAAATATGTTGAATGCATAAAATGTATTTGATTAGCTTTGAAAGGAATGAAAAGAGGTATTTGTTACTTATGTGTTTGCATTCATATCTTGATGGTTTGATCTTCTTCGGTTCGAATGATCTTAAGAGCATTGTTATTATTATATAATTTGGAGACTTTTGTGATTATTTAAGTAAGTTTGCAAGATTATGTGACTTTGAATACTTATGATTTTTAGTAGTTCTAGTATGTTCTATCTAAAACTAAATTGGAATTTAGATCACTGTCTTTCGGGAAGCTAGGGTTAAAATAAACCTGAGTAGGAAGCTACACGGGCTGAATAAATTATTACTTCCTAGTCTTGATCTAAGTCAAGACAACGTTTAATTGGATTCTTAATCACTATATCTCGATACTAATAAGTAAGATATAATTTCAGTTATGAGAACTGATATAAACCTAAAAAGGGTTTGGTTAGCAATCTCATGTGAAGGTTGAGGGTTATTGTCCAATTTCGTTGATTTAGAATTATGTATATTCTATGAACTCCTTGAAGGGACCTCTAGTCTTAATAACTTCTCTTGTGTAATGGGTTTTACTATGAAAGGTAATTCTAAGGTGAGGAACCCAGGGATTGGGAAAGACTAACCTTAAGGGAGCGTCTTATAGTATAATTTTAACTCAACGTATGTAACACTTATTAATAAGTAGATCTTTTCAAGGTGGATTTAAAGGTTGATGGCATAATTCATCGCTGGGGTTGTACCTTCGAGAAGATTAGGATCTTCTCGAAGATACAACAATGCAGGTGACTTATGACGACACCCTTTGCATTGATCGTTAATATTTACACCTTAAACTCAAACAAGTTACTCTGGGACTGATTAGGAATGTGGTCACATTATAAGGCTGCCCTAGGAGACTCGGGGTATCTTGACACACTGGATTAACTAGGGTTGACCCAGTATGTCAGCGTATCCCTAGTCCTCGGGAGCATCCCTATAACGTTGTCATCTTACTAATCCGTTCCTGAGTGAATAACTTAGATAGGAGAGTCCATGTAAGTCGAGTATAAGACATTCTACATAACATAGGAATGGGGTGAAGGACATATTCCGTTGATGAGTATGCCTTCAAGGAATACGAGACATAAGAATTATGTTTCAAATCTTTGGCCAAAGTATTGCAAGTGCTGATTGCATTGTCCTAAGTCACCTAGTCTAAGGGATGAGATGCCGATGAATAATGGTAACAATTATTCGAGATAGGTTCCTCGACAGAGCATTCTAAATCCCAGTTAGGGAGGAGAACCGTAAGAGTGATGTGTTAAATAAAAATTCCAACTCTTAATACTCATGAATAGATTGATAGATTACCGAGTCATGGAATGAATAGATCGGAGGTACTCGAGTCATTACAATACATATGGTTATCTCATTATGAGAATGGTTGTTTTGATTTGTGAGTTCTAAATTATGTATTTAGAACCAGGAAGCATTTATCAAAAAAAAATTTACTTATTCTAATGTATAAAAATGAGGATGTTACATCTTGGTATCGTAGTGAAGGTTGCAGCTCTTGGGCCTATGTGTCCATAATCGATAAAAACCTGAATTTTCTTGTAATGTAAAAATGGTTAGAACAAGGGGGAACGTTGCGAATAATGCTCCACCTGAAGGAGGGGCGCAACAACCCAAAAACTTGATGAGATCCTTGCTTCCCTGTTGGACACAAGAGATCATTTAGTTGTACTTGAACAGCAGGTGATGGGAAATGAGGAGGATGATGAAGCTGGTAATAACAATCAGCAACCTCCTGAGGACAACCCCGATATGGGTGTTGATATTAATGCTGGAAATGCACCTATCCAACCAGAAAACAAAAAGGCCAGGTTGGCATCGAACTCACTAATGATATAAAAAGGATAAGCCCACCTAAATATGATGGCACCACATTAGGAGATGGAGCTGAGAACTGGCTCAGCGAAATGGAGAAGTACTTTGCAATAAGAAACTTCTAATAGGAAACCAAAGCTATTTGGGAGCCTATCGCTTTCCCACGAAGCATCTTCGTGGTGGGATAGCCGTAAAGCTGAGCTAAATATTGATGAGACCAATATTACTTGGGATCAATTTAAAGGCTATTTTAGGCAACGTTGGCTGCCACAACTTTTCTATGATCGAAAATGACAGAATTCCGTAACTTAGCTCAAGGAAAGCTAACGTGGCTCGAATCTTGGCAAAGTGGTTTATAAAACTCCTCAAGTATGTACCACAAAGATCAAACCGACAAGAAGTTCGAATATGGAAATTCATCATGGGATTGAATCCCGTGACAGGGGAGAGGTTGATGTTCACGGTTCAACCACTATGGAAGGAGTTATTGAAAAGGCCATAAGACAAGAACAGAAATTAAAGGCTATTTCTGCTCATAAAGAGGAAGTGCGGAAGAAGATTGCAAACCCTTCTTCAACCTCTCTTGCACCCAAAAAGGGACCATGGAAAATTTTTGGAAACAAAAGTAAGTTTCCAGGGGATAATAGTAAGAAAGCAGTAGCAAATAAGCCTACTGGAAATGTAAGGGATAATTTTTCCAAAAATTATAACAATGGCAGAAGCCCTATGGAGGACAACGTGATAATTACAAGGCTAGAGGCAATTTTGAGCCTAAAAAGGGACCTGTAGGAGGCTGCTACAATTGTGGCAAAGACCACTACGTAAATCAGTGCCCTTTGAAGAAGGATGATCATAATCAGTAGCATAAGATACATGCTGCGCAGAGTGCACAAGCAAGTGAAAAGCAAGTGACACCTATAGAAGTTCCGGGTAAGTTATTTGGCATACCTGTCACTATTCTTTTTGACACAGGAGCTACTGAATGTTTTATTTCTAATAAACTTTCTTCTAAACTTAAGAGAAAAGCTAGAAAAATGGATAAATCTTGGGTACCTGCACAAAGTATGGTAATAACTCTGTTCATATAGTGAATATGTGTCTTTTTGGGGCAGTCCTTGACTTACCTAACTTTTCCATGGAAGTTGACCTCTATGTTACACCTTTGGGATCGTATGACATTGTCATCGGTGTCAATTGGTTAGCTGACCATAAAGCAAAAGTAGACTGCTATGAAAAGAATATAAGATGTTTAGATGATCAGCTGGAAACAACAGAGATTCAAGGGGTTAAACGGGAAATTTCAGTTAGAAAACTGTCAGCTATGCAGCTTAAAAAGGCTAAAAACAAAGGATGTACCCTTTATGCAGTAAAGATATCTGAATTTTTAGAAGAAGATGGTGATTCCATGAAACAATTTCCTCTGCTACAAAGTTTTAGGGATGTTTTTCCGGAGGAATTACCAGGGTTACCACCCAAGAGGGAATTTGACTTCACCATCGAAATCAAACCAGGAACGGAACCTATTTCCAAAGCACCTTATCGGATGACTACTATAGAGTTAGTCGAGCTTAAGGCACAATTGCAAGAAATTTTGTCTAAAGGTTTGATTAGACCAAGTGTTTCACCTTGGGGAGTGCCTGTAATATTTGTGAAAAAGAAGGATGGAACACTTAGGCTGTGTATTGATTATCGGATGTTGAATAAAGCAAAAATCAAGAACAGAGATACCCACTTCCAAGGATTGACGATCTATTTGATCAGATGCGTGGGGCAGCGGTATATTCTAAGATAGATCTTCGATCTGGTTATCATCAGTTAAGGATTAGAGAAGAAGATATTCATAAAACAGCTTTCCGAACAAGGTACGGACATTATGAATTCACGGTTCTACCCTTTGGATTAACTAATGCACCCGCAACTTTTATGAACTTAATGAATAATATCTTTCAAGAATATTTGGACAAGTTTGTACTTGTATTCTTGGACGATATTCTCATTTATTCTAAAAGTGTTGAGGAGCACAATGAGCATTTGAAGATAGTTTTGGGAATTTTGAGAAAAAGAAAGTTGTATGGTAAGTTATCCAAATGTTCTTTCTTTGATTCAGAAGTTCACTATTTGGGTCATGTCATTAGTAAAGAAGGAATTGCTATAGATCCTTCAAAAATAGTGGTAATAACTGAGTGGCCTGCACCAAAGAATGTGCACGAAGTAAGAAGCTTCATGGGTCTTGCTGGTTACTATAGAAAATTTGTTAAGGATTTTTCTAAAGTGGCCACACCGATAACTTCATTGCAGAAGAAGGATAAGAAATTTATTTGGAATGATAAGTGTGAAGCGGCTTTCAAAAGTCTGAAAAGCTAGTTGACTTCCGCACCTATATTAGCTGTACTAGACCCTAATGGGAGCTTTACTGTTGTAACGGATGCTTCTGGGGAAGACCTTGGAGGTGTTTTGTTACAAAATGATCAATTCATAGCATATGAAAGTAGAAAACTTAAGTTACATGAGCTGAATTATGCTCCTCATGATTTGGAGCTTGCTGCCATTGTTCATGCACTTCAAGTCTAGAGACACTATTTACTTGGGAAACCTTTTGAGTTGAAAACTGATCACTTAGGACTGAAATATATTTTCACTCAGCCTAATCTGAATGCCAGATAGAGAAGGTGGTTAGAATTTTTATCACAATATGATTTTGATATTAGCTACATCAAAGGGAAAGAGAATAGAGTAGCAGATGCTCTAAGTCGTAGGAAGCACATTTCTGCTCTTATAACATTAAGAACTCAGTTTAAGGATGAGGTAAAAATTGCCTTAGAATCAGATACATACTTTCAAAGAAGTAAAAGCAACAACTTGCTTTGCAGAACCTAATGATGAAAGGTATAAGGGCTTTCATTTTGATAATGAAGGAATCTTACGTTATGAAAACAGGGTATACGTACCTATGCTGAATGATTTGAGAAAGAAGTTGTTAGTTGAATTTCATAATTTGCCTTTCTCTGGACACCCGGGTATCACAAAAATGCTTGCTGATCTGAAACAACAATACTTTTGGAAAGGTATGAAAAAGGATGTCATTGATTTTGTGACTCATTGTCTGGAATGTCAGTGGGTTAAGGCAGAACACATGCACCCTGCTGGACTGTTATATCCTCATAGCATACCGCAGTACAAATGGCAAGTAATAAGCATGGACTTTGTACAAGGGTTACCTATGTCCAGGAATAAACATGATGTTATCCTGGTAGTTGTAGATAAACTAACTAAGGTAGCTCATTTCATCGCTGGAAATCTAAAGGATGATTCACCAGTGCTGGCCAAAAGATTCGTACATGAAATTTTCAGATTGCATGGTGTACCAGAATTGATTATATCTGACAGGGATCCTAGAATGACATCAAGGTTTTGGCAAACGCTTAATACACTCTTGAAAAAAACTAAACTTCAGCTTCGCATATCATCCAAAAACGGATGGACAAACCGAGAGAGTAAATCAGTGTTGGAAGACATGTTGTGAATGTATTGCATGGATCAACAAAGATAAATGGGAAGAGTATCTTCCATTAGTTGAATTCGCATACAACAACACTTATCACTCATCTCTCAAAATGGCACCATTTGAAGCACTTTATGGAAGGAAGTGCGAACCCTCATTAGGCTGGGGATAGTGTTGAGCATAGAGTGGTAATTGGACCGTAGATCCTCACCGAAATGGAACAACAAGTTAAGCTGATTCGCGAACGATTAAAGGAAGCAGCAGATAGGTAGAAGAGCTATCTGCCGACCTTAAGCGGGTTGATCAAAGGTTTGAGCTGGTGAGAAGGTTTTTCTTCGAGTTAAACCCGAAAGAGTTCTATAACTTTTGGCAAGGCTGCCAAGTTGTCACCTCATTTCGTGGGACCTTTCAAAATTGTCGAAATAATCAATCATGTAGCTTATCGATTAGCATTACCACCGCTTTATCTCACATGCATGATGTTTTCCATATTTCTTTTCTTAAGAAATACATTTCAGACTGTCAAATGTTTTAAATTGAATTCCTTGCAGGTCCAAGACCCGGAATAATCATGGTTAAACCCACATGAGTTCGAAACTCGCCAATTGCATTTGAGAAATCGTGAAATACAGCAATGTAAGGTCTAGTGGGACCAATTTAACGAAGAAAGTGCAACTTGGGAAAATCTGGAAGAGATGAAAATTGCTTTTCCTTTTCTTTTTCAACAGGATGAAATCTATTGACAAATTTTTTTACATGAACTTATCTTTTTCAAGTTTATATGAAAGCCAGATTGAGGCAAACATTATTCAGGCTGAATAAAATGTATCGTGACATTGATTTCTGGAACTATTCAAGTTGGAAAATAGTCGCATTGTTTTGTGAACTAATAAATTGGTTGACCTAAAGGTTAATCGAATATGTAATCATCGGGACGATGAATCTTTTAGGAGGGAAGCATGTAACACTCTGAACTGTTGTTACTTCCTCCTGAGCATTCAAGTGTTGATATATGATTTCTTCTGTAAAAGGATGTGTTCCTTTGATTGTGAAGTCATGCTTGATATAGATTGTATCTTCTTTCATTTGAAGATCTTTGACTGAGCCAGGATATGCTTGGACTCTTTTATTTCTTTCATTTTTACACCTGAGTTTAATCTGATTTCGGAATAAATTGTGGATTTACCCGTCTATATGACTTAGCCTTGGATCAGTGGTATTGATCCAAGAGATGTTTTAAGTTTATTCTGGATGAACAAAAATTATAGACCTTACAAAGGTTGCAAGGTCCGAATGTGTGGAATAAGCAATTCCAGAGTTAACTCAGGTTGATCTTGTTAAATGAATTGGTTCCCGATATCGTAAAATCAGGAAGGTCTTGATCTTGAGCCAGGTAATAAATTCAGATACATTTATACTACTAGCTTATTAGCAGTGCTGGAATGAATCCTTTTCGTGAATGTATATTTGTTGGTTCTTATACTGAACGATTTTAATTGTTAAGACCTAAGCTGGATTTATTAAGGTTAATAACCTAAACCTAAACTATAACCTATGGGTTAGATTAGTGCTAATCTAACCTAGGCCTAAACTATAAACTAAATGTTCTAAGGTTAGTGACCTAGCGCTAAGGAGGTTAGACTAAGTATCACCTTAAATTCTAACCTATGTTTCTAACCTAACTAATGAACATGGAGGAAAGGGACCTATGAAGGGGTGTGAGCCATGGGTGGTAGTTTCTATGGCATTAAATGGGATGGATAAGTATGAAGGACGAGGGATTTGGTGGAAGTTTCAAACGGCTAGTGAAATCCGACGTGGCAGAGTCGCCAAATCTAGAAATGGTCTTTGATTTGTTTTTATCCATCACCAACTATGGTGGTCGGTGGCAATGGAGATTGAGCGGGAATTTTGGAGTTAATGTAATTAATGAACTCGGTCTCCGAGCTCGATTTCTCGGGAAGACATGCAAAATGGAAAACTGGTTGTTTGTTTGGTTTTTCATGCGCTCCGGTTTTCTCTCTCTGTTTGATCACTGGTTCTTCGAACCAGTCTACTTGGTGTTGCATGGAAACTATGAGAATAACTAGCTCTTTTCTCTATCGAGGAAAGTTTATAAGGCATGGAAATAACAAATTATTGTTGTTGAATCTAACGTGGAAAAAGAGGAGAAGGCTCGAGCTCTTTCAGAGGGTCTTCTTCATATTTTTAAGCAACATTACCAGGCATGTTAGGCCCTAACTTTTAAAAATCTTGCTTTCCTTCAAATGATTTCATTAGAACAACTCTGTTCAGATGATTTTTGGGTTCAGTTGGTTTTTATGGTAGCTTTGTATGAATTAGTTTGTTGTATCTTCTTACTGGCTTGATTTTTCAAGTGAACCCTTGATGGGTGTGCATTGTGTTTCAAACAGTTTGTACTATCTTGTTTGCATGTTTTGCATTTCGGTTAGATTTCTAGAAATGCTTGCAAGGAAAATATACGAATTCGGCTCTGTGGGAGTCCATGAATTGTTTTCTTGTTTGATTCAGTCGATACCTTGCTGTTTTCACTTGTTGAAAATGATACTATTGGAATTCTTGAATGTACAAAGATATTCGACTTCTTTATAAGTTTTTTCGTGAGTAATATATGTTTTATTGCTTTGTTGGACTTCTTGAAATGAAAATATGTTTTGGCTTCGTAGAGAAGTATAGCCGTGAATACTATTTGTTATTGAATTCACTGGAATCCTTGAGTAGATAGTATTTTTGACTTCTGTAGAAGTTATGAATGAGAATACTTGTTAGTTTAGACTCAGTTGGAGTCCGTGAAAAGAAACTGGTATATCTATTTCTGTTGTTTGTTTTGAATACTGTTGCTTAGCAGTGAATATCACTGGTACAGACTCAGTTGGAATTCTTGATATGTATCTTGAATTACGACTTTTGTAGAAGTTTTGCTATGAGTACTATTGGGATTCTTGAACTGTTGTCGCATGAAATCAACTTTAATCTAAGCCTTGTTATGAGCACTAGTTGTATGTGATACTGTTGGAGATCTCGATATGTTGCGAGTTGGCACGAATCTCGATTTAAACCCTCACTGTGCATGCATATCATTCTGACTCCTTCTTAACATTCTTGTGTTATGTCTTGTCTGCTTTTCTTCTTTGGAAATTAAAGGGAGGGTTTTCTTTACAAACCTTACTCGGTTGAGACCCTGTTGTATTCCATAGTAGCTTGGCTTAGGATGAAACTTTGAGGAAAATACTGATATGGAATTTGCTTCTGTGAAGACCTTGTTGTGATTATTTTTCTTGAAAACGGCTTCTAATATAAGTCATGGCTGTATTATCATAAGGATATGTTTCAGTTAAATGAAGTTGTGCATGTTTGTGTTAGATTCAGAGAATGTCACTATGTATGTAAATTGAAACGTCATTTGTTTTAATGCTATCTAGCCTCTTGTTTGACTATGATAAAGAGGTTGTTCTTTTGGTTTTGGCTTTGGATTTAAGTCCTTGCTGTGTTAGTAGGGATTAGATTGAGCTGTATGTTGCTGAGTGTTTCAACTCAGTGGGATTGATGTTGTGTTTGTGCATGGTTACGTCTTCTGTTATCATGATTATCTAGTCATGTGCTTGATGAAGTAAAGAGCTATTAATCTTGTACTTGACAAGCAATGGCGTTGTATATTTTCTCATTTTTTGAATAATATGGAAGGTTATGTTGAGTCTATTTGATGGATTATTCATCACTGCCTTGTCACGAGAGCTACTGTGTTGTTCAATAAGTTACAGGCAATTTTTATATTTGTATTTTGATGGACTGTAATTCTTCCTGTGGTCTCGATCGGCTTAATCGCAGTGTATAATGTGAATGCATTACTCTTGAGTGGACAGTATAGTCATGAGCATGATTGGAAGGGACATCTGAATGTCTCGGTTTCTTTCTCTTCTGCTATAAAGTATATGTTGATATATTATATTTAACTGTTGGAATTGTTAAAACATAATGATAGATTCATGAATTGTTAGGATTTTTTTTTGTTGAATATAATGGTCTGTCGGATGTTTGTTGTCCTTGGGGTTCAGATGGATAGTTGTTTTGGATAATTTTGTTCTTCTTGGTCACTAATATTTATGAAAAAAATATCTGAAAAGTATCTAGGACTATTTGGTAACTATAATATGAGTTACGTGTTTATAGTCATGTTTGAATTACAAAAAGAGCATAGTATGAAATATGTTTACATGTTTGGGGAAATGATTTCATTTAAACAGTTGTTTAATGAAAACAATTGGTGGATTGCAATTGTTTTAAGAATTAGTGCTTATCATGCTCAGTTCACCGAACTGACCCATGTTGACAATTTTTGCAGATGATTGCTGTAAGTGGTAAAGGCACGCAGATCTGATATGATGTTCAGATTGTTTAATTTGGTCTTATGATGAATTACAACTTGATTCTCTAAATGTACTACTTGAAGAAAGATGTTCTTTTTCTGTTGAGTATTGTATCAAATATGTTGAATGCATAAAATGTATTTGATTAGCTTTGAAAGGAATGAAAAGAGGTATTTGTTACTTATGTGTTTGCATTCGTATCTTGATGGTTTGATCTTCTTCGGTTCGAATGATCTTAAGAGCATTGTTATTATTGTATAATTTGGAGACTTTTGTGATTATCTAAGTAAGCTTGCAAGATTATGTGACTGAATACTTATGATTGTTTAGTAGTTCTAGTATGTTCTATCTAAAGCTAAATTGGAATTTAGATCACTGTCTTTCGGGAAGCTAGGGTTAAAATAAACCTGAGCAGGAAGCTAAACGAGCTGAATAAATTATTACTTCCTAGTCTTGATCTAAGTCAAGACAATGTTTAATTGGATTCTTAATCACTATATCTCGATACTAATAAGTAAGATATAATTTCAGTTATGAGAACTGATATGAACCTAAAAAGGGTTTGGTTAGCAATCTTATGTGAAGGTTGAGGGTTATTGTCCAGTTTCATTGATTTAGAATTATGTATATTCTATGAACTCCTTGAAGGGACCTCTAGTCTTAATAACTTCTCTTGTGTAATGGGTTTTACTATGAAAGGTAATTCTAAGGTGAGGAACCCAGGGATTGGGAAAGACTAACCTTAAGGGAGTGTCTTATAGTATAATTTTAACTCAACGTATGTAACACTTATTAATAAGTAGATATTTTCGAGGTGGATTTAAAGGTTGACGGCACAAGTCAACTGCAGGGTTGTACCTTCGAGAAGATTAGGATCTTCTCGAAGATACAACAATGTAGGTGACTTATGATGACACCCTTTGCATTGATCGTTAAGATTTACACCTTAAACTCGAACAAGTTACTCTGGGACTGATTAGGAATGTGGTCATGTTATAAGGCTGCCCTAGGAGACTCGGGGTATCTTGACACACTGGATTAACTAGGGTTGACCCAGTATGTCAGCGTATCCCTAGTCCTCGGGAGCATCCCTATAATGTTGTCATCTTACTAATCCGTTCCTGAGTGAATAACTTGGGACAGGAGAGTCTGACAGAAGTCAGTATAAGACATTCTACATAACATAGGAATGGGGTGAAGGACGTATTCTAGATTGACGAGTATGTCGTCAAGGAATACGAGACATAAGTATTATGTTTCAAATCTTTGGCCAAAGTATCACAAGCTGCTAATTGCATTGTCCTAAGTCACCTAGTCTAAGGGATGCGATGTCTTTGATGAATAATGGTAACAATTATTCAGATAGGTTCCTTAGACAGAGCATTCTGAATCCCAGATTAGGGAGGAGAACCATAAGAGTGATGTGTTAAATAAAAACGCCAACTCTTAATACTCATGAATAGATCGGTAGATTACCGAGTCATGGAATGTATAGATCGGAGGTACTCCAAGTCATTACACCTGCATATGGTTATCTCATATGAGAATGGTTGTTTTGATTTGTGAGTTCTAAATTATGTATTTAGAACCAGTGAAGTATTTATCAAAAAAAAATTACTTGTTCTAATGTATAAAAATGAGGATGTTACAGTGTCCTATCCAGATCCTGGGCTTGGCAGCCCTCACGTCCTACTTTAAGACTAAGGTATCACTTGGAATTTAGGTTCTAAAGTCTTCCGATCAAACCATGTCTTGACTATTAATGGTTGATCATGGATTCATGGGGTGCCTCCATTTTTTCTTGAATCTCTATCATCTCAATGAGTCTTAATTACATCGATCCATGTTCCTCAAACTCAATTTCCTTTAATAACTACAAGGTTGGGACCTCCACGGTGATAGGAATTATGAAATGTTTACCATATACCGATTCATATGGTGAGGTCTACAAGATTTTTTTGGGCATGATTTGATCATCCTCTAAGGTTGTCTTGACATGCTCATGCCACAATCTCTTATGTTCCCCCCCATCCTTTTTATGAGTCTGATTAGATTTTTTTTGGTTTATTCTTCCAAACTTTTACCCTACAGGGTAGTAGTTGGAAGACTTCTTCAGATAGATTCCATGCCTCATTGCAAATTCAGACACTTTGGCCCCCAGAAAACACTTGGCATTATCTAATATGATCATGTAGGGGGTTCTAAAGCTAGTGTTGATATCTCAGATAAGTTCCATGATCATATTCTTTGTGTCTTCCTTGAATGGAATTGCCTCCATCCATCGAGTGAAGTAATTAGTGGTGGTGAGAATCCACCTATGACCTGCACGTAAAACTAGATTAACCATTCTGATGAAATCAAGACCCCATTGTGTAAATGGTTCCTCAACTAGGATAGGGTTAAGGAGTAGTTCGTATTTCTTCATAAGCATGTGTCAAACAGAAAATGTTACATTCAATCACCATTGCATAGCATTCAACAAACAAAATAAGATAAAATTACCATGCCTATAGGAATTTTATGGTTGAGCTTTGGCTAAGAAGTGGCCTCTTCAGCTTCCATGATGTAACTCATGTAATAATTTTATGGCCTCCTCCCTTTCTAGGCATTTAAGAAGGATCCCATAAAACTTATTTTTGAATAGGAAATTATCGATTATGAAAAATTTAGATCCCTATTATCTATAATATATTCTATTTTTAATATTAAAGTCAATTTTATACTCATCCGTCTCGCATAAAATTCATCCTATCTGATACCCAGGTTTCGGATTCATTCTCTTGAATACGGAGCACCAACTCAGATTATTCATTTGTTAGGGTGATTGGATCTTGTGTGAGATATTGGAATAGACCTCTTCCTCTTACCATCTTTGTGGGATTTATTTCAATGTCATATTCTAAGATCTTAGTAATATAGTTAGCCCTTTTTTTGGTTATCTCATCTTTTGTGATGTATTCTTTGAAATTGGAGTGTGCCACGTAGATCAGATCTTTCTATTGTTAACAAGGTGTTTTAAATTCTTTAGGACTTTTAAAATGGAATAATCTCATCTCTCCATAAAGTTTTACCTTGTCTCATAATCATGAATATTTTTCTAAAAGAAATCAACTAGATGCTCCTCTCCTTGTGCCTACCCTTTTCGTGTCAGCATGGATGTTACACTGTGCTTTCTCCTATATACATACACAATGAAATACTTGGAGAATTTTGGGTTGCATAGCACTAAAGTAGATGAAATTTCTACTTTTATCCCATCAAAGTCTTGATGACCTTCAGTGGTCCATTTGAAGCTTAGATTCTTGTTTAGCATTAGTGTGATCAGGTGGATCATTCCAACAAAATCTGAAATGAATAGGTTGATGAATTTAATCTTTCCTAGGAAATATTGTACTACCTTTTGTTAATAGGTAGAGGAAATTACAAAAATTTCGTAACTCTTTTTGGATCAATTGAGATCCCATCCTTTGAGATAGTGTGTCCCAGGAGTTTGCATTGTGGTACTCCAAAAACACACTTCATCAGATTTATATAAATTATGAATTTTTGACATTTCTTAAATATAGATTCTAGGGCATAAAAATGATCCTCCACTGATTTTCATAAATAATGTGAGGTCAAGAAAGTATATTAGGATTACCTTATTAATTATTTCTCCAAATGCAACATCTATGAATCTTTGAAAATTTGACCCAACATTGGTGAGTCCAAATAGCATCTTTGCATATGTAAAGGCTCCCCACTTCATCGTAAAGGTGGTTTTATGTTGGTCTTCCTCCAAAATTCATATTTGGTTGTATCCTAAAAAACCATCAAGAAAAGAAAATATTTCCAAATCCGCTAATTTTTGTAGTATTTGTTCCATGGAAGGTAAGGGTAGTGATCCTTTAGGACACTTTATTCAAATCTCTCGAAATCCACGTAGAGTCCGATTTAACCATTTTTATTCCTTAACGGTACCAGATTAGACACCCATGTGGAGTGCTTTATTGGGAAGATTATTTTAGCCTTTAGGATCTTCCTAAGCTCTTCTCGCCATGGGAGAATTTATCTTTGGATTCACGTGTCTCTGCTTCTAACACACAATTTATGTCCCCTTTTCTAGATCAATAGTATGTTGGATGATATCCTTAGTATAATCATGTAGATCTTTATAATTATAGGCTATTGCCTTGTCATAATCATGGCATAGAGCCACAAGTTTCTCCCTCTCCTTCTAAGTGACTATTTTCCCAACCTTTAACTTCTTCCCATTAGTTATTTCTATCTCGGCATAGTCTTCCTTGACTTCCAAAACTGTTGGTGTAGGATATTTACCATGCACATATTTTAAGTGGATTCATCCACAAAGGTTATTCACCATGCTTAGGTGTCTTAGGGTATCATTATGGCCTTACACATGTCATAGAGCGTCATAGAGTCACATTTGACCAGCTATTCTCGGGAATATAACTCTTACCTCTTGATGGCTACATTTATGGGGGAGTTAAACACCCCACTACTATATGTACACCCTTTCATCTTTAGCAATAAAATGGAATAGAGTATGGGTTTTGTGCCATTTTTCCCTTAATGCATGCACATTTCTCTCATGGGTGATTTCTTGCTGTGATCTTGAAGCTACATCATTTTGTGTTCGAGTGCAATCTTTTGATGCTAACATATTCCCTCCAGATCATCATCATTCCTTTGACATGGTATTAGAGTAGGTTTCGTAAATCGTGCACTCTTCATTTATCAAGTTACTTATTAATTTTGGTTTCTTCTTATTTCCTTGTTCAATTTTTTTTTATTATTAATTTAGAATTGTATTGTTCACCTCGTATTGAGGATTCATGAGTTCTAAGTTTGAAGGTACTGGTTTGGTTAGAGGATCCACTTAAGGGCCCAACTTAGCCCTAGCTCACCATGTTGGGAACCGAGCTGTCCCTAGCTCACTCTAAATTGCTCACCATTTTTCCTTCACCACTCGTTTTAACTCACCCGGTTGGTTTTGTATTGGTTATTCTTTTTCTCGATACTCACGTTGTTTGCATTGTAAACTCGAATCATGTCTTGACTTTTCGTGGTCCTACAATTTGTTTTGGCCCGCGACTAAGGTTTTCTCACTTTTGCATCATCAGCTCAAGGTTTGTCTCAATGGCTCATGTTTTACACTGGTTTTTGCATCTCGCCTTACCACCGGTATTAACATTGTGAGCCTATTTTAGCCACCGCCAATTTTTGCTTAGCTCATGCTCATGCTTAAATAGCTCTACGTCTATTTTTTTGGCCTCTGTGTTATCGTGAGTCCCGTTGTTGCTGTAGTAAATCCTACCTCCCATGAGCTATTACTTCCTTGTGATTACCATAGATCCCTAACGCAGCTCATCCCCAAGTTTGGCACCACCGGCAACTCGATTTTCTTTACTCTTTCTTCGACAATTTTGATTTTGCATCGGGGTGCATTGAATCTTTAGCTTACGTTGTTTTTTGGTCTTTGCATCTAGTTTGTATACCTTGGCACTCGATTCCACATTGGTATGTGTGTTAGATTCGACTCTAGTTCATTTTTAACCATCCAAACTCTTCCACTTCCTTCTATTTACTCGATCGTGCCTTGTACTCCAAAGATCGCTACCCGCATCGTGGGCTCACATCTAGTTCATTGGCTTGTTCATTGAATCCCTCCATTACACTTCTCATCTCGAGCTGGAACTCCACTTTGACATATGTTTCAGCACTAGATGACCATTTCAACCCATTTTTTGCTCACTCGGTGACACATGGTCGCCACTTCGGCCGGAGCTCGACCGATATATGCCCATCTTGGTCTACATTCAAATTAACGACTTGACAGGTACCTTGACCCACCTCAAGAGATTTTACACTCAACTCAAGCTTGCACAGCCTACACGTCCATTACACCTACCATCTTGCATGTGGCCCTTCCACTTGGAAAGTCCTTGAGTGCTCAGAACCTCTTTTTTGGGCTTCTCCTTGATTTGACTTAGCATGGTGGGTCACTCCGAAACAACTCAAGCAATTCAATGTCACTGCATAACACCCATCAAATTGGTTCATGTAAATCCATTCCTTTTAGAATTATTTGAGGTTAAAAAAACTTGTTTTTAATGTTTTAAGACAAAACAAAAACATTCTTATTATGGCATTGTAATAATTTTAAGGCTTTATTTTGCTTGTATTATGTCCTTCATTCGTATGTCGAAGACGAAGGGTGAGGTTATTGGTTGGCAGGAGGCTAATCCCCCTCGTAAGAAAAAAACCCTTCTTTAAATTTGATGCCATTTCTAAAGAGTACCAAAACGACACCCTTTGCACCCATTTCGAGAACTATTTTAATCAGTTTGCAAAGTTCATTAGTTGCGAGAATTGTATTTTTGTTATAACTTTTGACTTGTTGCTCGGTTTTGAGAACTTCTTTTGTCTAAGTTTCATGTTTTTTTACACTCTAGATGATGTGATTATAATATTTATAAACACACTATTTTATAAAGTGCCACATTTTGGGGGTTCACTAGTACTCTTGGGTTTTCACACGCAGACACATTATCGGCCGAGTCCGATGTCTTGCATTTGTGCACCTTGCACTTTTGATTCCACATCATGGAGGGTGCTCTTTCTAGACTTGAGTGTTGTAGGATCACTTTACAGCCTCCACCACTTCTTACTAGGAGAGAGAACTATTCATTTTGGTGTGCTTCTATGGAATGTTACTTCACCTACAAGGGTCTTTCACACTTCTTGCTTGGGCCAGTTCCTACACCCACTGATCATTGTCATCTTAATGACTTTCTCAACACTTGCGACCATGTTTTTGGTCACTTGATGATACATATATCCTCATTTCAATGGGATTAGGCTAAAGGCATACCGTAAATAAGTCTTCATGGTGTTTTTAATAAAGCACTGCTTTCCAGCTAGCTTAGAATTTCCCTTTATGTTTTTGTTTCTTTTGTTTCCCTTTCTCGTTGTTTGTTCCTTCTTTTTGTTTCATTTTGTGCCTTATACGTTGGTAACGACATTATTTTTCCAAGGTTGTGTATGTGCAGAGGACCGTACATCTATTTTAGTGTGGGGTGGAGTAATGGAAAACAAAGTATATACACATGCAATAAAAGTCTAGTGGCCCAAGAGAAGGAAGAACATAAGGTTGTGAAAATGTCCAAGGAAAAAGTGGATAATGAGTTATGGTGTCAAAAAGATGTGACAAAGACTATTTATAAATGATGAAGAGTGTAGGAACAACATGAGGTAGGTGAGGGAAAAAAATTAGGTAAAGGACGTTTAGAAGTGCCTTCTCGCATTTGTAGATGGGTGCATAAGAGTCTTTGGTTAGATTTGAATTTTACATGCCAGAAGGTTGTAAAGGGATTTTTAGGATTGGGTGTATGTGTAAGGGTGCTTGAAGTCACTTAGCGGAAAAGCTAGATTTAATGTTAAAGTATGTTGGTATGTGGCATAGCATTTATTGCTAGAGGGAAGAAAAACTATAAATACAAGGTCAGGAAAGTCATTATTCTATCTTGTTATTACGAAGTTGAAGCACTCTTGTAAACTAGGGCATCCAAAGAGAAATTTGTGTAAAGGAAGAAGAATCTGAGGAATTTAAGTGTGTGACTAGAGTGGATCTGTAAACTAGGAGGAAGGAGTACATGGGCATGAGAGAAGGTTGTTTGTGATGCATCATCTTGTGGAAGGTTTTCCTAGTTAGGGTTTAGAAGCCGTGCCATGGAGATAAAAGGATTTATTCCAAGAGTTGAGCTTTGGAGTTGAGTTTAGAGTGTAGTAGAGTAGTAGAGCAAAGTAATGAGTTTGTAGTTTATCTCGGCTGCAAAGCATGGCACCCAAGAAAGTAATAATTTCACCAAAGAAACCAAAGGGAAAGGGAAAAGGAAATAAAACCATTGCCGTTGTGAGCTCCAATGAAGAATGGTATGTAGAAATGCAATACCCAAATTGAGCATTACTAGGAAAGGAATGAATATTGTATATAAGACAAATGATTATGTGTAATTTTAACAATTACACGAGCATAACCGAGAAGTAGATGGCGCTAGAGTTGGTCTGACTAGATAACAAAAGAACACCATATGGGATGCCCATATACAAGTGATGAAGTGAAGGTCAAATTAGATAAGGATTATCAGCAACTATATGAGTTGCCTTACTTTAGTAAGCCCGAGCGCCTTTATGAATGGTTGATGTCACTCATGCATGAGGATCACTTTTGTTTTTTAGGTCATAAAATGCACATAAAACCACAATTGATATCCAATTTCATGGATTCTATTTATGAAGGAGAAAGTATAAATGATAATCCAAGCAAAAAGAAGGATATCAAGGAAATTGTTGCAGCATATGACTACAAGAAGGGTTCACGATACTTTGACATCATAGAGATACCAGACCCTATTATGAGGATGGTTGTGTGTTTGGTAACCAAGCTCAATGATCAAGAATGATGGAGGCAAGTGAAGGAGGAATGGTTAAATGTATGCCAAAAGATATTAGAGGGAACCATCTATAACTTGTCTGATTTCATTACGGATGAGATCATAAGTAGTGTGCACAAGGGAGAGAACCTATTATTTAGTAATTTACTCATCACTACTATCTTTTTGGAAATTTTAGTGCCATATGGGCTGGAAAAGTATTTTTGGGAGTATCCAGATGAGGATCCCTCGCCCACAAAGAGATTTGAAAAATACAATTGTGAAACCATGATGGCCACTCACAAGGTACACTTGGAAAAGTGGTATAAACGAATGTGTGATGCATTCAAAGTAGAGTGGAGGATCCCAAAGTAGTTTCCCATGCTCATGGATGGGGAAGATAAATTTGTAGTATACCAACATTTCTACATTGGCATATTTACTTTAAAAAATGGGACTAAGGGTCCATGGTGCAAGCTGCCCTTCTCCTTCACCATGCAATACTTTCAGGCAAGGGTCAACATGTTCAAAGAAGACAAAAGACTAAGGTTCAACCTTAGTGAAGTGTACTAAGACCACTTTGAGCTGTGCAGTAAATCTTGTGTACCCTAAAAGTGCATGTACATGGAGAAGTATATCTCCCACGAGGTTCAAATGATGAAACTAATAATGCTACCAATCACTAGAAGGGCTGCAACAAGGATATACCTTCACATAAGGCCAAATTTCGAGAAAATAACATACCTATAGAATGATGTCTCCATCTCAAAAGACCCCACAAGAATAAATAAGGTTTTTCTAAAGAAGAGAGAGAGAGAGAGAGAGAGAGAGAGAGAGAGAGAGAGAGAGAGAAAGAGAGAGAGAAGAGGGGCATGAGAAGAAATCACCAAATGTGTAGACCACATAATCAATGGGTTCAACTCAAGTATTTGTAAATCCTAGCACTTACGCATGGAGAAAGAAGTCCCCTACCAAGGAAAAGACCCCAAAAGAAGAGGCACCAGAGCATGAAGAGAACCTCACCCATGAAGAGTCACCAAAGAAGAGGTCACCTATCAAGGAGAAGGAAAAAGAAGAATCTCCTGTACTGGAATCTCTAGTAAGAAAGAAGCAGAAGGTGACAGATGAGGCAAACTTAGAAGAAATGGAGATTTTAGGTTCCTACATCGGCGAAAAATATGATGACGAGCCTAAAGGACATGAAGACCATCCAATCTATTATATACAAGATTCTACTAAGAAGGAGATGAAGAGGAGTATAACAAGAAAGACAAGGAGAAGAATGATGAGGAGGAAGCTGAGGCTCAAGGGAAGGGGGTGAGCGAAGAAGTTAGTACCAAGAAAAAAAGAACCACATGCCTCACCAAGGAGAAAGTAGAGATAGCCACCGAGAGAGAAGTGGCATGCATCATGAAGAAGATGGTAGAACAAGAGTTGGATAGAAGCACATATAAGATTATAAAGGAGATAGAAGAAGAAAGCATTGAGAAACAGTATGGTAGTATGGGTGGGGATCCCAAATTGGTAGTGAGCTTCCCAAAAGATTTGTAAATAGGTGGAAAAGGTGTGATGGTGGTACAAGGGCGGGGAATGGGATACATTGATGATCCTAACAAGGTGTTACATGCGCACTTCTAGAGAATTGTACCAATATATTAATTCCTCACTATGTCATCATTTGATGAAGAAGGTATGTACGAATGGACAAGAAAGATGATATCTTGGGGATTTGAGTCCCATGTAGATGAACCAGAACATGTGATAATTTAGAGAGTGCTAATCAAGGTGCCAAAAAATAAAGGAATAAATCCATTAGTGAACACTAAACAACTATAAGATGAATAGGTCTGTAATGTGCTTAACAAGGTTTTAGTCAAAATTGAGGCCATACTGTTTGAGAGAAATGATAGAGTGAGATTCCTGGAGGAAGAATTGGAGAAGAAAAAGAAGGAGCTTGTGGAGAAGAGAAAATACCTAAAGTAAGAGGAGCTAATCAGTGCTCAGTTGAGGCGTGAGATGAAGGAAGAAAAATATAAGGTGTGTGAAGTCTCCAAGAAGGTGGAGATGATTACAAATGCAATTGTCCTAAAGCACCCCAATTTAGCACCGCCCGATCAAAAGTATGAATCAGCCTTGCAATGTCTAGAGGATCTGACTCACATTCTCACAATGGAGAGGCGACCACTTACTTTAGAATCTATAGAGGAGGTGCAGGCATGCCAAGAGAAAGAAAACAAGATGAAGGTTTTTGAGATTGTGGCTCGATACACTAAGCTTCTTGTAGAAGTAAAGGCTATCGTGTAAGTCGTTGAAGCTACATATGAAAATTGCATTAATAGGGATAAAGTGGCAAGCATCTTGGTTTCCACCCATGAAATGGAAATCAAGGAGTTCCAAGAGAAAAATAAGGGGAACAGGGTAAAAAGAGATAAGATCTTGGCGAGGGTGGAAAAGAAATCGGAAGAAATTGAGACCTTGTGAGGCTCGATCAAGAGTATCCTAAGGAACTAGGGTTCATTTTAAGAAGACCCCTCTAAAAAATTACTTTCGAATAGTTAGAAAATCTCAAAAATTGACTTTTGAATCATTGGTGAATAACTGAAAAAATGTTTCATGACAAAGGTGATTTTGCAGAGAGCATTTTTCCTTCATTTTACAAAGTTGGTTGGGTAGGTTGGTTAGGGGTTAGGTGGGAAGTTGGTCGTAGGTTGGTCGGGGTTGGCGGTTGAGGGGTTGGGTGGGTGGGTGGGTTGGACAAGTGAGGGTTTGGATGACTATTGGGCAGGTGGGGTTAAACGAGTGAGGGTTGGACCACCACTAAGGGTAGGGTGGTTGGGATGGATGGTTAAGGGTTGGGTGGACAGGATGGATGGGTGAGGGGTAGGATGACTAAGTGTCGAGAAAGCAAGTTGGACAAGTGAGGGGTTAGACGGCTAAGGGTTGGATGGGTGGGTTGGAAAGGTGAGGGGTTAGATGGATAAGGGTTGGATGGGTGGGTTGGCCACGTGAGGGGTTGGATGGCTAAGGGTTGGGTGGGTGGGTTAGATGGTTAAGGGATGGTTGGGTGGGTTGGTTGGCTAATATGCACATGATGTGTGCATGATATGATTTCAATTGGTGGTAAATTACATTCATAAGCTCTTATATATGTGTAAAATATAGGTGAAACAAATAGTATAAGGGACATGTTGGTTGAATGTTTCACGAATAAGTCGGCATAAACCATAGAATATTTGTCAATTCAAATTTCCATAATCCTCCATTTTTTCGAGTTTACAAAACTTTTCCACTAAAAATTTCCCTAGAAGGAACTATATCCCTAGATCACTTGTAGGATAGATGCGCTTGAGGACTTGGGAAAGAAATTGGAGGGTATTGTCAACACCATGAGTACCAAAGGGGAGGAGCTGAGTTTTGAGGAAGTGAGCACCCTGGTTGGTGACCTCTGTCAGCAAGCTCAGAACGAGGTCGACACTTGGGGGAAGTTAGAGGCAAAAATTGGAAAGGATTTCCCTCTCCTCCTCGAACAATAAATAAGTTCCCCATTTTTTCATTCTTTCTCCCAATTCTTCATTCCTTTATTATTTCTTTCTAACCATTTTAGATCTTGTCATTCTTTATTCTATTTAAGAGTGTTTCCGAGGATAGAGAACAAACATATTATGGGGTGATGTTGGGCCCCCAAATATTGTCCAAGTACAAGAAGGCACGTGGGCACGCAGGACGTGTTTGAAGAAGGGAGTGCTAGGTTGAAGGTGTATAAGGAAGGGTTCTAATAGGTTTTTCCGAACACATGACATATGCGCATAAGGAAAGATAGCTTTTGGAATTATCTATATTTGGCATCCCAAGTAGCACACAAGAAAAGTGTGACCCTTCTTGTAACACTCCCATTTTAAGACTTAGAACAAGGATTTTTTTTTTTTTACGAATGTACTCTTTCCAAATAATCATAATTTAGACCACACATTCCATGTCAATCAATCTCATAACAGATAGCCATGTGCAACTTTAATTACTTGGTGTAACATTGATATCTCATTTCATGACTTTTATCATACCGATCTCTCATGTTAACTCGTTGAATTATATACTAGGTATATTTGGTTCTCTTATCCTTTTCTAGGTATTAAGTGTTCTATTTAAGAGGCCTATCTAAATATTTGTTACCAATATTCATCTGAAATCTCACTTCTTAAACTAGGTGACATAGGACAACGTAACTAGCAGCTTTCAATAATTTGGTGAAATATTTCCAACATATTGTTCATATTACTAATCCTAGACAACATACTCATCAAATGGAATATGTCCTTCACCCCACTTCATATATTATCTAGAATTTTCTTTACTGACTTATGTTAGTCAACTTGTTCTAGGTTTTACCCTAACCAAGGGTAGCAAAATCATTTAGTGTAGAGGACTACTCACGAGGCCTAAGGATACATAGGCATACTCGATCGACCTAAGTCAATTGTGAGTGTATAGTTATTCTAATTCTTCGAGAGTCCCTGAAACTAAATAACTTTTTTAACCTAACTTAGGGTATAACTAAGAACAAGTCTGAGTTATGTAAATCTAGGTGATTTAACCTTAAGGGTGTTGCAACATGTCAATTGCAGCATAATATCCTCGCAAAGACCCAAGTCTTCACGAAGGTACTTGTTCAATAGTTGGTGTGTGATAGCATCCATCCGAGTCATTCCATTTGGATGTACTTATCCCTGAAGAATTTAATTACTTAATTATTTTCTATAATTAAGGTCTAATTACAAAAACCCTACTGAATCCCTAGTTTCATTAACCCCTAAGATTTCCAACTAACATTGAGTTGTAATTTCTTTGTTAAAACATCAAGATTGCTTCCTTTTTTATTACCTTCCTACTTTAGGATTCAGTTTAATAAAATAGAAACAAAAATCAAATAATATGGTTCACTCAATTTACTCATCCATTCTTAGCTTGTTTAAGTTCCAAATTAGATCCCTTTATTTTAGACTTCATTGAGATGAAGTCTACTTGTTAAATGTTCATGTTTACCTTTCAATTGTCTTATACCTTTAAAGGTATTGGTCAAGAGGTAGTTCATCTTCCTCTTTCTTATTAAGAATTAGGGTTCATTACAACCCCCTTACATTATTCAAGATATCATAATGAATTTGCACTAATCAGTAACATTCCCATTTTAAGACTTTAGAAACAAGGATTTTTTTTTCATGATTAATGTTCTCTGCTCTAAATACATAATTTAGAACACACATTTTATAACAATCATTCTTATAGAAAATAACATATGCAGCTATAATGACTCGGTGAACTACCGATCCATTCATATGTAACATTAATTTTTGAGTATTTTATCAATACTTCATATTCTTGGTTCTCTTACCCTATTCGGGTTCTCGAGCAATCTTTCCAAGGAACCTAACAGATATATTTTTACCAATATTCATTGGCATCACGATCCTTAGACTAGGTGACATAGGACAATGCAATCAGCAACTTGCGATACTTTGGCCAAATATTTCTAACATACTGTTCGTATTACTTATTCCTTGATGGCATACTCGTCAATCTAGAATACATCCTTCACCCCACTCCATTGTTATCTAGAATTTCTTACATTGACTTTTGTCAGTCCCCACTCAAGGTTTAACTCTAGTTCAGGTTAACAACATAGGTCATGATATGATGTGGCTCACAAAGACTTAGGGTAAATTGGCATACTGGGTCAACCTAGGTTAACCCCGTGTGCCAAGGTACCCTAAGTCCTAGAGGACTACTTCATATCCTGGCTATGATACTAACCAGTCCTGGAGGGAAATCTTGATCAAGTTCAAAGGTGTGTAGATCTTGACGATCAATGCAGAAGGGTGTTGCCACATGTTAACTGCACTTTGTTGTATCCTCGAGAAGATCCTAATATTCTTGAAGGTACAACCTTGCAGTTGACGTGTGTCAACATCCTACAAAATAGCCTCATAAAGATGTACATACCTCCAAGAGTTTACATATGTTAAGTTAAATTTGGGTTATAAGACAACATATTTCGGCAACCCATCAAACCCGAGTCCAACACTCTTTAAGTTCTTTTTACATTTCAGATTCATATAATCTTAAGAACTTTAATTAACTTAAGATTGCTTCTAGATTTGTTAGTTTTGACCTAACAACCCGTTATCCAAAAATAGAACAACAACAACTTATGTTCCTTTATTCTAAATAACTTAACCAATTAAGGAAGTGTAACAACCTACAAGGTTGAAACATATCAGACTTATTATAATTAAGTCTTAATGATTAACAATCATATCTTCCTCTTTTATTTAGATCATTACTAGAGAGGAAGGGTCTTCCTCTTCATAGTTACATTCTAGGGCTTAGCACGCCCTATAATGCCCTTTATAATTACAATAATTTTTATTATAGTTTTATTTCACATCACATGATATAATGAATTACTTAGGTGAGAATGTTGTATTCTGCCACTTATTTAATCTGCAGCTTACTTAGGAAATTTATCTAAATTCCTTTTTATAATACCCATCAAGAACACACATCCAAACATATAGATAATAAGAAGAGTATCCTCCAAACAAGATAATTTACTCAATCTATGCAAGTAAATTCTCATCTTTCAATTCATTTACAAACTTATACATTTACAACTTATGTATTTTAGGCATACTATATGACAACAACCTTTATTTAAAAGAAGGTAGCTTTTCTTTTTCAATACAACTTAAGAACAAATCAGAATTCTTCTCAAGAATCAACATAGATCAACCAATGCATCATATAATTTTTTTCCTTCTCTTATCACTTACAAAGTCCATCTACAAAAATTGCTATAGACGGGCCGGTTAACGAATCGATATTGATAAGCACTAAGCCTTAAAATGAAGTGCATTCCACTAATTGTTTCAATAAAACAACCTCGCTTTAATGAACAAAAAGTAATTCATACTCCCAAGTGTAAGTAATACTAACAAAAAGAAGAGTAATATAAAACAGATTTTAACACAAATAGAACTAAGATATAAACTATACTACCTACCCTATAAATTAAAGTATAATTGATTCCATCCAATATCTTTACCAAACAAATAAAACATATTATATCATTGTTTCCAATTTTACAAAATAAAATACAACACATATCTTTACTATAAGATACAAAAGTGTTTACAGACATATTCCCTTTTGGATATTTCCCTAACTTTCAAGTAAAGAAGAAAAGAAAGTATTCCATTACCAAAGTGTTGGTATCCAGATTTTATCTCCTTCACAACTTGAACAACATCATGAATTTTCACAAGACACTTAAGGATAGATAGATGTTTTGTATGTTTTTTTGTAGGCTGGGGAAGCACACCTATCTACTTGTTTGCATTCAAGAACTGATGGAGTGGATATCACCTTCAAGAGGGTTTTGATCCAACCCTCACTATTTTAGGTTGTGCCTCACAACCAAGGCAAGAGAACCTATATTGCAGACCCTATATGGTAAGGAGATGGAGATATCCTTGTGTTTTACATATGATATGGGAGAGCCTTTGTGAAAACATGATCAAGTATCCATTATCTGAACTCAAAGGAGTTATCACTACTAAATGATGGAAATGTTCTCAAAACAAAGCTAGAGTTGCTAAAGATATGATAAAACCACGATCAGATTGTGCATTTTAGTGAAAGGATTTAACTCTTTTGTGGACACACAATGTAAATGCAGGGGTATTGTAGGTAGGATGAGTTATTTTAAAATGAAATTATGATGAGAGATGTTGGGAAAAGAGTAGTTAGAAGTCATCACCTTCTTTGGGAAACTTTGCAAATGAATTACAACACCTAAACAACAGAGATGTTTCAATGAATTTGAAGTGCTCTTTCAACCAAGATGTGTGCACACATGGATGCCCAAATCTGCACTATTCCATACAAACTTTGATAACCTGCCACAAAGGCTTGAAGCAAAATATAAATGAAGCATTTAGAAACCCTTGTTAGATCATGACCTAAGGTACACCCAAAGGTTTACAAACACCCTCAATTTACAAGGAAGGTAAGATGAATTTAAATCTATTATCTTCACTCAAATGAATGCTCTTCTCGAACTAAAGATTATAGATGCCTTCAAACCCTCTACAAGAAATGAGACCATGTATGACCAAAAAATATCCCAAACACAATATTGCAATATGAGCATGAAACAAAAATTGAAAACATACTGAAATATAAGTGTATGCAAGCTTTGCCAAGAGATAAAACCAGTTGATCCAAGAATTTGATCAAATATATCAGCAAGGGAATATTATTTAGACAATCTCAAAGATTTTTGATGGCTTTATAGCTGAAACCAACTCAACATGATGAACATTTGATGCAAACAGAATCAAAAATGGCCCTCAGGCAGTTTCTCCAAAAGAAATGGAACACTTTCGGTTTTTCTCCTTAAAATTCTTCTCTCTTTCTCCAAAATTTTAAAAGACCTTACAAAATGCCTCCAAAATATATCATATACCCCCTTCCAGCTTAGATCCTTGCATCCCAAGCAAATAATATGCTCAAGGGATCAAATTTGTTACAAAACCCTATCCATTTTGATGAAAAATGATATAAAACTCAGAAACAGCTCACGCAAATGCCGAGATGCAAAAATATTTTAAAATATTTCATGAACTTGGATCCTTATCCATCCCAGGGTCATGTTTTTGCATTCAAACATGCCAGCATGCATTTGCAATCAATTTCTACCTTTTCACTCATCATTTTAACTCTGCAACTTTTCAATTTTTACCTTTCACATTTTTACATGGGATGAGAAAAATATTTCATGAAAAACACTATAGGGCACCAAATTAGCTCTAATAAATGATTCCATTACATCCAGAAGGTTGAGGGGATGTGATTTCATATAAAATTTCATGTGATTTGGTGCAAAAATGACGATTCCACACTTCTTGGAGCTTCCATGGTGCCCAAAAATGAAATTACACAACTGTCATTGATTAAAATCAACTTTAAAATTTCACCCTCCACGTGTCAAATGAGATCTTGAATATTCTCCCTTTTTTTCTTTGGATGAGGTGGGACACGTGTCCAAATACCATTGGATTGGGCCTTTGCCTTCAAAAATGCATTTTAAACCTTTTTTGACTTCAGGAAAATTTTGAACATTTTCCCCACAAGCCCCCTAGGCACGCCACGTGTCCTCCTATGGGCCCCACCAAGAACCATGGGCCAACTTTATGAATTTTTCTCCTTTTTTGAGAAAAGAAAAATTTCTCCAAAACCTCCGTGGGTCCGAACACCCGCTCCATCCTCCCGCCACGTGTCACTATCCCGTTGGATGCGGAACCGACCCTCCAAAATTGCCTTCAATCCTCCGCGAGCACAAAAACCTCTTGTGGGCTCACACTCCCCTTTTTTCCCTTTGAAATAGGCCACATGTCACCCCTTGATTGGATGTGAGGGGACACCTTCAACTTTTCCCATTCGGGGCTAGGGACAAATTTTTGGTTTTGAGATTTCTAGCCAAACTTTGTAAATTTTTTCATTTTCTCTGCGCACTCCACAACTCCCAAATCCGGACAGTGTCACCCTTCATTAGTGGTGGGACCTTGGCCCCAAAATTTTATTTTTACCTTGTGAAGTTTAAAACTTCAAATTTCTCCAAACCTCCGCCCCTCCATTTCATCCCCTGCATACGTGTCACTTTCCTATTCGATGCGGGCTTCCAAATCGAAATTTTTCTTTGGCATTTTGAAGTCAAAAAACTTCAAAAAATTTCCAACTATTCACCTCTCCATGCTAACTCTCCTGGACACATGTCCATTTCTTATTGGAGGTGGGCTTGTGGGCCAAAAATTGACATTGATATTTTTCAAAATTGAAGAAAAAATTTAAGTGACCCCCGCCACCCGCCCGACCATCTTGGACACGTGTCACTTTCCCACTCGGGTGTAGGCTCACAAGCCAAATTTTTCCCATGACACCCTGAGCCAAAAAACACAAAATTTTTCCCAAGTCCTTCACCATCAGCTGACCCTCCTGTGTCATGTGTCATCATGCCATTTCTTTGTGGGCCTTCGGGAAAAAATTTGATTTTGAGAAATTTTCCATAATGGAAGAAAATTTCCTAAGTGCGCCCACCACCCACCGATCCATCAACCAATCAGATCGTGCCACGTAGGCACATCACTGTAGCACTGTGGGGCCATGGTCAAAAATTTCCCCCTCACAAAAAACTCAAAAATGACAAGTTATAACATTTTTCTCGAACTGAGCCAATGAGAGCCTGCCATGTCAGCATAAATGTTGCAATGATAAATTTGATGGGTAGAACATGCCCGTATGCCCGTCAAAATGTAAAAATGTAGGGGATGCCTCTGAAATCAAAATTTTTCACAAGGAAGGTGGATTTTTCAATTTTGAAACAAGTGAAGCATGATTTTATATTAATTTAGACCTGGGGAGTGAGATTTCACCTTCACAAAAATGGAAGTCGATCAAACACGGGTTTCTTTTACGCTTTGGCCAAGGAAAAATAACACAACCCGTGTAAATGAAAAATATTAGGGCACAATAAAGGGGAAACTTGGATTTTGTTTGAAAATGGGGTAGAATAACAACATTGAGGGCATTTTGAAGGCATTCAACTAGAAAAATGAGTTGCAGATCACCCATTCGAGCAAATGGACGTTTCTTGACAAAATGGGCAAAAATGGATATAGAAAAATAGGGCAAAGTGTGAAAACTCATAAATTGCACCAACATTGGCTCTTGCTTGGGGATGGGCACTCCCAACGAGTGCCATAAGATCACAATGTAGACCAAGTGCCAAAAATCCATTGGCAAGGAGTCAAAACATGCATAGCAGCCAAAACCAAAATTTCCACCAAAAATAGATCGAGAAAACCACACCAACAAGTGTTGCCAAGGAAAAAATGGTAAACCACAAGCCAAAAATAGTAAGAACAAGGAAAAGACAAAACAAAAACAAGATCTATACAAAATGTACAACTTGTGCATACCTCACATGGGGATTTAATCCAAGAAATGTTTTAAATGTCTACCATTAATAGGTAGCTCCAGCAAATCCCCATCCAAATCCTTGAGAAAAAATGTATTTTCTCCAATCTTGATATCAATGGCATAAGGGCCCATCCATAGAGCATCAAAATTTTCATGCTTGCCCTTGTCTTCATGCCTACTATCCCACAACAAAACCAAATCTCCAACATTGAAGGCTCTAGGGGTGACCTTCTTATCAAACAACTTCAATTTCTCCCTAAATCTGACATGCCTTTGATGAGAGGCTCTCCTTTCTTCATCCAACTCAATGATCTGATTGATTCTTGATTCATATGGGCCATGTTCTTGATCTTCCAACTACTTTGGGAAAACTGAAAAGTGGATAATTGTAGGTGTAATGGCAACAAAGCCTAAGTTCCATACACCAATTCAAATGGACTTTTACTAGTTGCTCTTTTTGGAGTTATTCTATCAGCCCATACTACAAATTTCAATTACTCTCCCCACTTCTTCTTGTTGGTTTCCAAAGTTCTTCTAATGATCTTGAGCAAGTTCTTGTTACTTGAGACTCAGCTTGCCCATTGCCTTGTGGATTATAGTTTGAAGAATAAGTCAGATTTATCCCATATTCATTACACATTGCCATCAAAGGCTTAGCTTTAAAACACATGGCATTATTAGACACAATCTTAACTAGAACCCCAAATCTGCATATGATATGATTTAATAAGAAATCCATTACCACTTGGTGTGTTACCTTTCTAGATGGAATTGCCTCAACCCACTTTGTGAAATAATCAGTTGCTACAAGGATCCATTTGTAACCAGCACTAGAAGGATCTGAAATCTCACCAATAAAATCCATTCCCCATTGTTTTAAAGGGGTTTAAATTGACATAGGTTGTAAAGGAAGGGAGCCTGAAGCTTTCAATATTCCTGAGAAGCATTGGCAACTATCACATCTTCTAACTAGCCGATTTGCATCTTTAAAAAGAGTTGGCCACCAATAACCAGCTCTTAAAATATTATGTGTTGTCACTCTACTAGCAAAATTCCCTCCACAAAATTCCCCATGTAAATCAGTAATCAACTTGGAAGCTTCATCTTCAATTATGCATTTCAAGAGACACATTTAGGACTCTTCCAAGCTAGCCCAAGGTCTGTTATGATATAATTTTGTGAAGCCATCTTGAGGGTTCATTTTCTGGTTTTTATTCAAGTGACTAGGACAACATAGGTGCTTGAGGTAGAAGACCACATCCTTTTACCAATCAAACCTCATGAATTTGTCAAGAAGATCTGCCCTTTCTTGCTCTAGCTGATTCACTTATACATTTTACAAATTACTTTCAACCATGAGTTTGGCAAGACCTAAACCTCTTACCAGCTTTTTTGTCTGGATATCCATATCATACTCTTGTAATTTGTTGACCCATCTACATCTCTTGCTTCATATCTCCATGTCAGATAAGATGTCTTTAACCACGGTGTGGGGAACATAAGCAACAACCTTTGAACTCAAAATGTAGGGCCTGAAAATATTTGTTGCTTTTACTAATACAAATCCTTGTTTCTCCATAATTGTGTACTTTAGTTCAACTACTTGTAGAGCCTTGCTAAAGAAATGAATAGGAATCTCAGCTTCATTCTCATCCTTTTGTAACAAAACTAAAGCAATAGTAGATTCAGATGTAAAAGAGAATATTTGGAAAGGACTCTTGTAGTTTGGAGTTGCTAAAACAGGTGCATGCTTAAGTGCATCCTTTATTCCTTCAAAAGCTTGAATGGTAGCCTCTTCCCACTTGATAACTTGGTCCTTTCTTATCATGCTCATGATTGGAGGAGTTAGCTTAGAAAAATTAGAAACAATGAAATTGATTTGTCCAAAGAAAGATTGAATACCTTTCTTGGTTCTTGGAATAGGCACCTTGATGATTGCTTCCACTCTCTCGGGGTCTATCATAACACCTTCTTTGGACACAATATGCCCCAATATCTTGGACTTTGGCACACCAAAATGAAACTTCTTTGGATTAAGTGAAATTCCTTACTCTTTACATCTGATTAGGATATTTTCTAGGTGTTGCAAATGGTCTGCCACGCCTTGAAAAAAGCAAATCACATCATCTTGGTAAACTGCAATAAATTCATCAATATAACTAGCAAAGGAAACATCCATTGCCCTTTGAAAAATAGCACCAACATTCATCAATCCAAAAGGCATCCTTACAAAAACATAAGTCCCCTAAGGAGTAGTGAAGGTTGTCTTAAGTCTTTATGATTCTTTGACAACTACTTGATTATATCCGGAGAAACCATCCAAAGTAGAAAGCATTTCTGACCCCGTTACAAGATGCAACATATTCTCCATGTTTGGAAAAGGATAGTTTTCCTTCATATATTCTTGGTTTAGATTCCTAAAATCCACACAAAGTCTGATATCTCCATTCTTCTTTCTAACTGGGACAAGGTTTGCCACCCAAGATGAGTATCTAGTAGGTTGAATGATGTCACCATCTCTCAATTTCTTTAACTCTTCCTGCATTTTCATGGATAGAAGTGGATTAATGGGCCTTTGTATTTTTATAAATGGCTTAGTCTTGGCCTCAAGGGGAATCTCATGCTGAAATAAATCTTCTCTATATGCCTTCAGCTCTGAATAAGACCAAGCAAGGCAGTCTTGATACTTCTTTAAAATTTGGGCATAGGACTATTTTTCCTCTTTACTGAGATGGCTTCCCAACCAGATCTTCCTTAGTTTGTCCTTGGTTCCCAATTTTTTCTTCCACATCCCTTGAAGAAGACATCTTTCTATTTATGATGCAATCAACATTGTTAAAATTGGATTCAAGTGCAACAAGACCTTTAGGAATGGTATTTGTTTTCATTTGTATAATATCCTTGTTGAACAAAGTTTCTCTACCTTCATTTATGCATACCATTGGTTTCCAATCAATATTCTAATGAGAAAACTCACTTTGGCATTGTAAGAATCTCAACACTTGTGCATCATCATCAAAAATCTGCCAATGCTTCACATTATCCGAGAAAGTTGGCCTTGTTAACACTTCAATGTTATATTCACAAAAAGGTGAAATAGTGCAATTGTCAAATCTAGAACCCAAAACAGCTAGCTTATCAGTAGTAGCATTAAGACTTCTATCATGATAAACAATGTTAAAGGAATCAAACATTTCAATCAAGTCCCAAACAACATCCTTATATTGTTTCATACAATGATTTTTTGTGGCATATCATCTTCTTACTTGCTTGACAACCAGCTTTGAATCTCCTTTGGCAACAATATCCTTTACTCCATAGTTCCATGCATTCCTTAAACCCAATAATAATGCCTCATACTCAGAAATGTTGTTAGTACATTCAAAATTGAGCTTGAAGGAGAAAGGAAACTCTTCCAAACTCTACCAAATAGTAATTTCCAACTATACCAACACCTCAAAGGTTGCTGCAGTCCTTGAAGGAAAAATAGTATGGAGAAACCAGCACTATACCAGCACCATTTCCAACTTTTGAGAAAGCTCCATCAAATATTAATGTCCATGGAGAACCTACCATACCAAGGTACTTCGATTTATCCATCTTATTCTCTTTTCCATCAGAAAACCAATGAAGTTGTCAACATCTCGCATCAATGCAAACAACACTTCTTAAGAAGCATTGTTGGGGTCTTCAATCAAGTGTAACATCTTATTTTCACCATAGAGTTTGACAAGGCTGCCCTAAATGGGAATGGTGGTGAAAGACATGTCCATTTGAACACTACCACCAACACTTTCACCCATTTTCTTGACAAAAGCATACCCCATTTGGCGGGGGCGATCAACAATTACAACATCAAGTTTTAAATTCTTACCTGGATAGGCTACAAGTTACACTACCAACCCCTTCACACAACCAACAACCAAAACTTCCCTTGAATCCATGGCTGTACACTTCCCATATGTTGCTGTCACTTTGATATCCAGCTCATTCATGACTTCTAGAGGCATGACATTACATGATGCACCGAATCAAACATGCAATTATGAAGCAACCTACCTTTAATGAGAAAATTTGTGAAAATGGATCAACATTCAATTGGGAATCAACCTAGGATGTCCCCAAATATACTTTAGGTGCCTCTCCAAGATCTTCCATTGGTGGTGGTGTTTCAAGGCCATAAATGCTTTGAAGAGGATTCTCAACAACATTTATATTTCTGCTTAGGGTAACCTTTTCTTCTTTCAATCCCAAGTACTCAAATGAATTCTAAGAAATTCAATCATTGGAACACTCACTTTAATTTGGCTCAAAACCTAGGGTATATCATATGGAACATTCTTTGGTAAGACAACATTGGAAGAGAGACAAAGAAGGTTCATCAGATGGAGAAGTGTTCTTGGCAGCCTGGGCATGAAGAGGACTGATATTCTTGCATGGGACAACAGGGTTCTTGGCAATTGTTTCTTTTCTAGGATTATCTTTGGGAATGCTTGTGAGAAAGGGTGTCTTTGACTTGGCTTGAGGACCAGCTCCTCTAACAACTTTACTTCTAGTATTGTACTCTTTCTCTTGACCAACCACAACATTCATTAACAATTTTCTCTCTTCCTCCGAAGGAATACCACCATCATACTTCTTGATCATTGAAGCCATTAGATATTCAAAGTCATTATTAGGAATTTTAAAATCTTGAACTACATCTACATCCTGAGTTTGAGGAAGAGAAAGAAATGGTACCCTCTTTATGTAATCCAAAAAGGTTGTTGCGAGTTTGCACTTATCACATCTCGTTGATGTTACTACTTGATGTGAGCCCGAAGAGCTACCCATCATACAAATGTTATCATCCATTTCATTCTCATTATCATCATCAATATCTTGCTAGTCCATTTTACATGGTGGATGAGGAAGAAAACATCATCACACCAATCCATATCAGTAATTTCTTGAACAACAACAACTCTTGTAGTCGAGGGTCGTGCACCACTCTATTTTCATGTGTTTGGGTTGTCTATTTGCAAATATAGCAAGCCCTTTACCTCTATCATCTTGTATTTGATCACCTCTAGGATGATTACCAAATCTATCATGGTTTTGAGTTCTTTGCTATCCTTGTGAACTTTTCCCAATTCCTTTCTCAACCCGGGCTAACTTGTAAGAAATTTCTTTAACAGCCCCTACCAAAGTCTTGACAACATCTTCCAAATCAGTACCCTTGCTAGCTTGAGGCTTCTTAGGGTTTATCAGCTTCACACCATCCCTCTTAAGTGGTTTACCAATATCTTTGATATTATTTTCAATTTGAAGTGCCATGGTGAAAGCTTGCCTCAAGTTTTTAGGATTTCTCTCTCTCAAGTAATAGGTCTGCCTTTTTATCAAATGCATCTGCATATTTGATCAAGAAAGATTCATCACAAGGCCTCAAAATGATAGGCATCCTTCTCAATGTTTTATTAAATCTTGTATTAAAATCATGAACGGTCTCATTAGGGTTCTTCTTGATGTTCTCAAACTCGGATAGAAGGAACCTTGGATCTATTTTGTCTCCATAATGTAATCAATGCATTACTCATCTCACCCATGAATCAATAGAGTTATCAAGCGAGCCTTATACCAATCTCTTATCTTCCTCAAGTGTATGGATAAACAACTTAACATACACATCCTCAAATTCTATCTCAAAATCTTCCATCATCTTAACAAAGAGTTTGATATGTTGATCTCCAAGAATGGCATTGTTACCTTGGAATTTTGGTAACCTATTTCTCACATCTTATGGGACAGCATTTGGATAACCATCCATCCCTCCAAAATTTATAGGACCAAAGGTGTTAATGACAAATGGAGGTCTAAGATGAGCCATATTGTTTGGTGGGGAGATCTTGGAGGTGAAGCACGCTGATGAGGAGTAGTAATGGGTCTAATTGGAATAGATGAATGATCTCTAAAATGACAACCCCCCAAAGGATCTCTCTCTTGATAAACTTTAGAAAACTTAGAAACCACATGAGCATATCTAGGAGTAAGTTTTTTAAATACACAAGAAGGTCCCTCACTTTATGGAGAATGAAAATCAAAAGAATATTTCCTAAATCAGATCTACTTGAAGAAGAATTATAATCTTCAATAACAAGTTGCTCTCCTTCAAATTCAACTATGGGGATTTCTTTTCTTGCAACCAAATCACTAACCACTTTCCACACTCTTCTTCCCTCTAGTTCTGAGCTTCTTGATTTGGTGAGAAACTTCTTAGAAGATTCCTTGATGAAGAGGGATCTCCTTCCCTCCAGCTTGACATATTTAAACAACAAATTTCAAATGACAGAAATGTGTTAGACAACTGGTATTTCAAGAACCAAACAGCATGGAGTCGCCACTAAGGATTTCCACCTTAGTTGTGTAAGAAAGCACTAAAATATTCTATCAAATGTATGCTATGAAAAATTTGCAAGGGTTTACAAACAAGATCTTCTTCTTCTTAACTCAACAAGAATAATGTATCCAAATCATATAAACTACTGGTAAATGATAAGAGCAAGCTGAGTTTGAAATATTTTTACCCAAAACATCCAGATCTGAAGTATGAAATGATATCTCAAGATTGCAACAACTCAAATACTTAATCACACAAATGCTCAAACCTCTCAAATACTTCAAAACCACCAATAAATTCCAATAATTCCATGGAAACGGCGCCACTCTGGTGTTGGTATCCAGATTTAATCTCCTTCACAACTTGAACAACATCATGAATTTTCGAAGACACTCAAGGATAGATAGATGTTTTGTATGTCGTTTGTAGCTGGGTAAGCACACCTATCTACTTGTTTTCATTCAAAAGCGAGGGAGTGGATAGCACCTTCACGAGAGTTTTGATCCAACCCTCACTATTTTAGGTTGTGCCTATCAACCAAGGAAAGAGAACCTATATTGCAGCCCCTATATGGTAAGGAGATGGAGATATCCTTATGTTTTACATATGATATGGGAGAGGATTTGTGAAAATATGATCAAGTATCCATTATCCGAACTCAAAGGATTTGTCACTAATAAATGATGGAAATGTTCTCAAAACAAAGCTAGAGCTGCTAAAGACATGATAAAACCCTGATCAACTTTGTGCATTTTAGTGAAAGGATTTAATTCTTTTGTGGACACACAATGCAAATGCAGGGGTATTGTAGGTAGGATGAGTTAGTTTAAAATGAAATTATGATGAGAGATGTTGGGAAAAGAGTAGTTAGGAGTCATCACCTTCTTTGGGAAACTTTACAAATTAATTACAACACCTAAACAACAGAGATGTTTCAATGAATCTAAACATTCAACTAGGATGTGTACACACATGGATGCCCAAATCTGCACTATTCCATACAAACTTTGATAACCTGCCACAAATGCTTGAAGAAAAATATCAATGAAGCATTTAGAAACCCTTGTTAGATCATAACTTAAGGTACAACCAAAGGTTTACAAACACCCTCAATTTACAAGGAAGGTAAGATGAATTTAAATTTGTTTATCTTCACTCAAATGAATGCTCTTCTGAACAAAAGATTGTAGATGCCTTCAAACAATCTACAAGAAATGAGACCATGTATGACCAACAAAGATCCCAAACACAAGATTGCAACATGATAATGAAACACAAATTGAAAACATACTGAAATATAAGTGTATGTAAGCTTTGCCAAGAGATAAAACCAGTTGATCCGAGAATTTGATCAAATATATCAACAAGGGAATGTTATTTAGACAATCTCAAATCTTTTTGATGGCTTTACATCTGAAACCAACTCAACATGATGAACATTTGATGCAAACAGGAATAAAAATGGCCCTCAGGCAGTTTCTTCAAAAGAAATGGAACACTTCCAGTTTTTCTCCTTAAAATTCTTCTCTCTTTCTCCAAAATTCTCAATAAGACCTTACAAAATGCCTCCAAAATACATCATATACCCCCTACCAGCTTGGATCCTTACATCCCAAGCAAAGAATATGCTCAAGGGATCAAATTTGTTACAAAACCCTATCCATTTGATGAAAAATGATATAAAACTATAAAACAGCTCACCAAATGCCAGAGATGCACAAATATTTTAAAATATTACATGAACTTAGATACTTATCCATCCTGAGGTCACATTTTTGGCATTCAAACATGCCAGATTCATTTACAATCATTTTCTACCTTATTCCCTCATCATTTTAACTCTGTATCTTTTCATTTTTTACCTTTCATGTTTTTACACGCCCGAGATTTTTTTTTTTCCTGAAATACACTATAGGGTACCGAATTATCTCTAATAAATGATGCCTTTACATCCATAAGGTTGAGGGGATGTGATTTCATATAAAATTTCATGTGATTTGGTGTAAAAATGATGATTCCACACTTCTTGGAGCTTCCATGGCGCCCAAAAATGAAATTACACAGTGTCATTGATTAAAATCAACTTTAAAATTCTGCCCTCCATGTGTCAGATGAGATCTTGAATATTCTTCCTTTTTGTCTTTGGATGGGGTGGGACACGTGTCCAAATACCATTGGACTGGACCTTTGCCTTCAAAAATGCATTTCAAACCTTTTTGACTTTAGGAAAATTTTGAACGTTTTCCCCGCAAGCACCCTCGGCATACCACGTGTCCTCCTATGGGCCCCACTAAGAACCGTGGGAAAACTTTATGAATTTTTCTCCATTTTTGAGAAAATAAAAATTTTCTCTAAAACCTCCGCAGGTCTAAACACCCGCTCCATCCTCCCGCCATGTGTCATTGTCTTGTTGGATGCGGAACCGACCCTCCAAAATTGCCTTCAATCCTCCGCGAGCACAAAAACCTCTTGTGGGCTCACGCTCCCCTTTTCACCCTTTGAAATAGGCCATGTGTCACCCCTTGATTGGATGTGGGGGGACACCTTCAACTTTTCCCGTTCGGGGCCAGGGACAAATTTTTGGTTTTGAGATTTCTAGCCAAACTTTGTAATTTTTTTCATTTTCTCCGTGTGCTCCACATCTCCACCAAATCCGGGACACATGTCCCCCCTTCATTGGTGGCGGGACCTTGGCCCCAAAATTTTCTTTTTACCTTGTGAAGTTTAAAATTTCAAATTTCTCCAAACCTCCGCCCCTCCATTTCATCCCCTGCATACGTGTCACTTTCCTATTCGATGCGGGCTTCCAGATCGAAATTTTTCTTTAGCATTTTGAAGTCAAAAAACTTCAAAAAAATTCCAAATATTCACCTCTCCATGTTGAATCTCTTGGACACATGTCGATTCCTTATTGGAGGTGGGCTTGCGGGCCAAAAATTGACATTGAGAATTTTTCAAAAATTGAAGAAAATTTTTAAGTGACCCCACCACCCACCTGACCATCCTAGACACATGTCGCTTTCCCATTGGGCATGGGCTCACAGGCCAAATTTTTCCCCTGACACCCTGAGCCAAAAACACCAAATTTTCCCAAGTCCTTCGCCATCTACCTGACCCTCCTGTGCCACGTGTCATCATGCCATTTGTTGCGGGCCTTCGGGAAAAAAATTGATTTTGAGAAATTTTCCAAAATGGAAGAAAATTTCCTAAGTGCGGCCCGCCACCCATCAATCCATCAACCAATCAAATCATGCCACGTAGGCACATCACTCAGTAGCATTGAAGGGCCATGGTCAAAAATTTTCCCCCTCACAAAAATCTCAAAAGCGACAAGTTATAAAAAATTTCTAACCGCACCCAACCAATGAGAGCCTACCACGTCAGCATAAACGTTGCAATGATAAATTTGATGGGTAGAACATGCCCGTATTCCCGTCAAGATGTAAAAAATGTAGGAGATGCCTCTAAAATCAAACTTTTTCACAAGGAATGTGGATTTTTGATTTTGAAACAAGTGAAGCATGATTTTATATTAATTTAGACCTGGGGAGTGAGATTTCACCTTCACAAAAATGGAAGTCAATCAAACACGGGTTTATTTTACGCTTTGGCCAAGGAAAATATCACAAATTGCAAATGAAAAATATTAGGGAACAATAAAGGGGAAACTTGGATTTTGTTTGAAAACGCAAAGTGCAAAATAACAACATTGAGGGAAATTTCAAGGAATTCGACTAGAAAAATGAGTTAAAGATCACCCATTCGAGCAAATGGACATTTCTTGACAAAATGGGCAAAATTGGATATTGAAAAATAGGACAAAGTGTGAAAATTTAGAAATTATACCTACCCAAAGTAAATAATCATCAACAAGGCTAAAACCAGTGTATGCCATGATGTATACTGTTCCTTTAAAGTAATTATACTTTAAAATATAACAATATAATGTATTTATCAACAAATCCAAATGAAATAATTCCAAGGAGAAGTGATGGATTGATAGTCGTCTACAAGTTACAATTTCATTTTCCAATCTAACTTTAATCTCATTCCACTTCACTTTAGCTAAATGAAAATTATACAAGTTTAATAAACGTTGTTTTCCCTTTTCAATAAGAATAGGAATCAGGAGGTTCTAATCAATGTACTTAACCCACTGCATTATAGAAGGAATCTTACCAAAATATGATCCCAAACTCAAATCATTTCCTTCAACATAATAAAATAGTTTTACCTTCTCACATTCATACAGTTTAAGTTCATTCAAGAGTTCTAGGAAAGAAGAACAATGACCATTCCAAAGAAAGAGAGTACTAAAAACTATCTTCCTTTCTAAACCATCCCATTCTAATGCATAAATTTCTACTTTCCATTAGAAATAATATAACAATAAAGCTCATACAAAGTCCATAAATAGTAAGCTTCACAGAATATTTCTTTAAAGGCCTAACATTCTCCCATTGGTTCAAAACAGCCACAGATAAGAAGAAATCATGCTAACATTGCCTATTTATAGAACCCTATAAAATCAACAGTGCAGTTTGACACATTTGAAACAAGTTTAGATCACAATCAATCTTCCAAGACATAACATACCCTTATTAGACCCAACAAGAGGTAAGAATCTGAGTAATTGCTAACACTTAAGACTGCCCAATAGTTCGGAAAAGTAGAACCATCTCAACGGTATGCCAACGCATCACTACCAGAACTATAAATTGGGTTTCTAACAAAAGGAAAATATCAAACAACAAAAGAATAATATGTACACAGTCCGTGTCTCCTTTACAATTTCGGGCGTAATGTCAAGCATAAACGTCATTGAAGAATCAAGACCATTCAAATATATGTAACCAAGTTAGGGTATCAACATGTTCCCTTAATAGTTACTAAATAAATAAATAAAACATAATACTAGAACCAACACAATGTTCAAGTTTCTACTTCCTATTGTTGCAAATTAGCGGCACCCACGGATGCAAATCGGGTTTCTAAGTTGATGTTTTAGGCATCCAGATGTGATTACAAAACATTGAAACCTCTCTCCAAGTGTGGGACTTGTAAAATGAGAGAGGAATCTGGTTCCTCAAACTCCTCTGATCAAATATGTTATTTGCACAATTGCAGAGGTTTGAATCCTAATCCTACTCTAAATTCCAAGGAGACAAAGATAGAAAGTACAAAAATTGAAACTAAACTAATAGGTGATACACCAAAGGAGTGGTGAACACTTCTAGTTCTACAGATAGAAACAAATCATGGAATGCAACATAAACATCATGCACAACTGATAAGATGTAATTAAAAGTCTGAAATGAAGCAAACAACACAACCAAAGGGTTGAAAACTGGTCACAGAGCCTGTATTGTCATTTCCACTGTCAAAATCCTTGCATTACAACATCAAAAGGTAGAAAACCTGTTACAACCATCAAGAGGTCTGATACTTGCAAAAATCACTTGTTGAAGGTGAAAGAAGAAGCTTGCTATCCAAAGAAATGTTCCCCTAAAAATGAGCCAAATCTGGCTTTTACAATGCATCATGGTTGAGCCTGGAGAGAGAAAAACATGTAAAAACATGGGAGCCATTCCTCATTGAATGAAGATGCATTAAAATAGCATGGGTGTCCTTACAGACCCATGCCCTGACATTTTTGGCCATACTGAAGGAGAATGCAACCCATTTTGCATTAAAACTGGTTGTTGAAACATCATTTCTGGCCATTACCACATGCCAGAGATGTTTCTTGATTTTCTCTCTCCAAACTGAACCAAAATACAAAATTGACCCTGGAATCATGTAGATAATTTCACCATCTTTCCATTGATATAAAGAACATGAAAATATGAGCTCTGGATCGAAAGTTATGGCCATTTGAAGATTTAGGGCAAAAACAGGCCCAAAACGGATCGGCGGGAAAATTTTTGAATTTTACCTCCTTTTTGCATTTTGGAAAAAAATTCAAATTTTCCCGTGATCCACCACTTGGATGACATGTGGTGAGATTCTAATTCATCCGTGGGCTCATCCTTTGAAAATTTCTTTCGGGCCCTTCCTTAAAAATTTTTGCCACTTGGATACGTGGCACTATTTTATTGGCTCAGGCCTGAGGGGCGCACTTTGCCCTCCGAAAATTTGGCATTTTTCACTTTGGGAAAATTTCCCATTTTCCCCCATGCTCCGCCACTTGGATGATACATGTCAAGATTCCATTTGATGGCGGGGTAGCGGGCCAAAACTTTTACCTTTGAAAACTTTGACTGAAACTTGGAAAATTTTCTAAGTCCTTCTCTTTTCCCCGCCACTTCTTGGGACACATTCTCCCGCATCGGCTGATTCGGGCTTCCTTGTTCCTACTTGTGGCCTTTTCACCTTTTCACATCTCACGCGTCCCTCGCATACTTTTGTCCCAACTGTCCCGGACGAAAATCTCCTACTTCGGCCGATTCGGGCTTCCTTGTTCCTGTTTGCGGCTTTTTCACCTTTTCGCGTCCCACACGTCCCTCGCATACTTTTGTCCCAACTGTCCCAAAATGCCTAGGAAAAATATCTCTAAACCATTCGAAATGGACTATGCTTATCGTAAAATCAGCCGATTCACGTCCCACGCATACTTTTGTCCCGGCTGTCCCAAATCGTGTGAAACAAAGACTTAGACGATTTTTCTCTGCTCTCGGCCGTTTTGACTTTTCAAGCGTCCCGATGTCCCAACTGTCCCGCGGACCACTTGGGACAAAAATGTCTGACTTAGCTGATTTTCTTTGTTTTTTCGGCCCCAAGCTTGGTACGACGAACCTCAGTATGACCCGAACTGGTACAACCCAAACCCTTCAGACCCGAAATGCTTTAAAACAGTCCTGCAACCTTATTTTTTCATTTTTTCCATTTTTCTAACTCGTTAGGATTTCTTCTTGGATGGGAGAGTTAGAAAAAGGCCGAGGGGACCCCAAAAACATGATTTGGGCCTCAAATCAATCTACTTGCTCGGATCAATAATTTGATGCATGTTATCAAAATTACCTTAAGGGTGAATTTTGATAACAATTTTGGTGACTCACCCGGGTCATCTACCTACCCATGAAGAACGGCCAGCTACCCAAGCATCCATTGGGCATGGAGTCATGAGTTGTATCCTACAAATAGATCTGAACTTTGAAAACCTCCTCTCGAGCCACTTGGATACCCACTTGAAATGGACTGCAAGAGAAAAACCAGCACCACTAAAACTATGTACAAAACTGAAAATCATACATGCTCTAAATGGAACATGTAGAGTGTGCACAAGAACTTCTTTTACTGAAAGCAAAACTACCTATCCTACTCTAACTAGAAGAAAAAGTGGGCTAAACAAACCCTGCAACTGGTTGTGCAAAATAGCTTCCCTTCTTCAAAATTGGCAACCATGCAACTGATTTGGCATTGAACATGGCTGATTAAATGAGTGGAAAATCAACAAGAAGCTGGTCTTCTACCCAAATCATCAAGGTATCAGCTGAAGGAAAATTCAATACCTCTTTTAGTTGTTCTGCATCTAGATTGGAGAGGTATGACAACTAATCCTTGGTTCTTTGTAACTCATCCACATGCTTAGAAGCAAGCATGACTGGTTGTGACTTCTCCTTTGAATCGAATGAATTCAAATACCTTATTGGGCAAGGTATGATCTATTTGATATGCCCATATCTCTAATTTTCAAATCCAAAAATGGAGTCCTCTTATAGACCCTCTTGAATGGATGATGTGGAAGCAATGGTATGACTTTTCTGCCCTTTCCCTTCCTCCAATGAAGAACATGAAAGATTAAAATCTTCCAATCTTGGTTCCAAAGAGCTACTATAAGATGCAAGCTGCTACAAATGAGTGCTCTCCTTCATGACAACAGGCTCAAGTATTTGGGACGTGGAAGATGAAAGAAGGAATGGTGGAAACTCAACTGGTTCTTCTTTATCAAAACAGTCCTCCAAATCTGACAGATACACTACCTCATGGTTGTCCTACTGCAAATGCTCAACTTCCTCCATGGTGTCCTCTTGATTTGTAACTTGATCATCATGGTTTCTTTCATCCTCCAACATTGAGTTTGAGAGATCAAACTCTTCTTCAGCACTAGAACTTTAGAGGGATGAACTAGAAAGAAGAATTGAAGGTTCTCTTGTAGCCTACTTTGTGCTCAAAGCCCTTGGATCTGTAATTTTCTCCTCCACAACTAGAATGTGCTCCTCTTCTTTTGGATTTAGAGCAGCTTCTTCCTCCTCTACTACTTGAAGACAATCCTGCTCTTGATAGAACTCTTCCTCTAGCACGAAGTTCATTAATTCAAACTCTTCGATCTACTGCTCTAGAGGACAAGTTGGGACTGCAAGATCTTATTCTGAGCTTTCTTCCTCTATGGCTGATTGTGCAACTTGAATTAAATCAGCATTCCCTTCAAATAGAGTGCTAACATGGACACTACTTTCTAAGAAAACTGACTTGCTGATCCGCTTCTTCTTTTTGCTCTTCTTGTCTTTGCCACAAAATTAGTCTTAACCACCACCTGTTCTCCAACTCCAACCTCTTCTGAAGGCTTAACCATCAAGGGGATCTTTTTCATCCCAAATTTAAGAGCCCAACTCTTCAGACTTTGAATTTCTTCATCCTTGTTTGGCTCTTCTTTCTGGTGGTTTTCCTTTATTGGCATTCTGATTTTTATCCTCCCAACATGGATTTGGGAATGCAAGAGGAGAAGTGGATTGTAACTCAATTGATTTGGAAATTTTTCATGGTGGTGGAGGAGGTAGAAACTCTTGTTTCTTTGGAGGAGAGGGTATTTCTATTAGCTTTTGTGGAGGGGATGATTGTTTGGAAGGAAAGGGGAAGGAAGAATTGAGATGTGGTGGAAGACTAGGGAATGGAGAAATGGAATTAACTCCTGGGGCAGCATTGACTAGATTTACAATTTGAAATTCTAAATGGGATTATGCTACTTGAGTAATGGGAAGAGAAAAACTAGATGATGGTGTAGAACGTGCCCATGACAAGGTTGTTCAACACCAAGTGTATAGGCCTCCATTTTTGCTGTCCATTGTGCAAGTTGGGGCAGCATCTTCATCATGAAGTCTAGCTTCTCCTGAGGGCTGAAGTGTCTTGGAAAAGGGCCTCCCCATGGACAAGGAGTCCTGCAACCAATTCTGAAAGCTTTCATTTAAGCTATTGCTCTTGATTGCACCATTTTTGCCTCCATATTTTGGATTTTTTCCACAAAATCTGCATCTTCCATTTGATTTTCTTCATTGCATGCATACCCTTGCTCTTGATGTGCTTTACAACCAAATTGACTCTGCAAATCGCTGCTCATATGGGTAGACATGCTGATTTTGAATTTGATCAAAATGTTGATTTGGAGGATTTGTAAAACATGTTGGAGGTGTGATATACTACTATTGTAAATGTGAATTCCATGATGGAAATGAAGTCATGATTGCACAACTTCATGGAATGGAAAAGAGTGAAAATGATGGAAAGAAGAATGGATGGAAATGGATGAAAAAGTGGTATGCAACTCAGAGAATGAGTTATTTACCAGATGGAGTCGCCATATGTGCTTTTGAATATGCCTCCAAAAGGTTAAATCCTTAACAGGAACACACCAACCTGTCAAAGATAAAATGGAAAACCTCTAAGGTCCCACCGGGAGTGCCAAAACTATTATCACCGAATCACAAGCACCCCTAACGTTTATACAAGTGCATATACTTGAACTCAAGGTGTGATTGGATAACATGGGTACTATCTCCAAGTTGTGGGACTTGCTACTTGAGATAGACCTCTAGAGAAAGATGGTTCTTTCCTAAACTACCTGCCATAATCTACTCTAATGCGGGTAAACTAACTATTCTAAACTAACTTTCCAAGGGATCAGGAGAGAGAGTGCATAAAATGAAAGCCTACACTAAAGTGGTGATACACCAAAGGAGTGGTGAACACTTCTAGTTCTAGATAGACACGATCATGGAATGTAATATAAACATCATGCACAATGATAAGATGTAATTGAAAGTATGAAATGAAGCAAACAACACAACCAAAGGGTCAAAATGGTCACAGAGCTCGTATTGTCATTTCCACTGTCAAAATCCTTACATTACAACATCAAAAGGAAGAAAACCTATTACAACCATCAATAGGTCTGATACTTGCAAAAACCACTTGTTGAAGGTGAAAGAAGAATCTTGCTATCCAAAGAAATGTTCCCCCAAAAATGAGCCAAATCTGCTTTTTACAATGCATGGGTCGAGCCCAGGAGAGAGAAAACATGTAAAAACATGGGAGCCATTCCTCATTGAATGAAAATGCATTAAAACAGTATGGGCATCCTTACAGACCCATGCCCTGACATTTTTGGCCATGCTTGAAGGAGAATGTGACCCATTTTACATTAAAACTAGTTGTTGAAACGTCATTTCTAGCCATTACCACGTGCCAGAGATGTTTCTTGATTTTCTCTCTCCAAACTGAACCAAAATGCAAAATTGACCCCAGAATCATGTAGATAATTTCACCATATTTCCATTGATATAAAGAACATGAAAATATGAGCTCTGGATCAAAAGTTTTGGCCATTTGAAGATTTAGGGCAAAAACAGGCCCAAAACGGATCGGCGGGAAAAAAATTAAATTTTACCTCCTTTTTTGCATTTTGGAGAAAAATTTCAAAGTTTCCTATGCTCCACCACTTGGATGACACGTGGCAAGATTTTGATTCATCTACGGGTTCATCCTTTGAAAATTTCTTTCAGGCCCTTCCTTAAAAAATTTTTGCCACTTGGACACGTGGCACTATTTTATTGGCTTGGGCCTGAGGGGCGCACTTTTCCTCCGAAAATTTGGCATTTTTCACTTTGGGAATATTTCCCATTTTCCCCCTGCACTCTGCCACTTGGATGATACGTGTCAAGATTCCATTTGATGGCGGGGGCAGTGGGCCAAAAATTTTACCTTTGAAAACTTTGACCGAAACTTGGAAAATTTTCTAAGTCCTTCTCTTTTCCCCGCCACTTCCTAGGACACATTCTCCCACATCGGCCGATTCGGGCTTCCTTGTCCCTACTTGTGTCCTTTTCACCTTCTCACGTCTCACGCATCCCTCGTGTACCTTTGTCCCAGCTGTCCCGGACAAAAATCTCCTGCTTCGGCCGATTCGGGCTTCCTTGTTCCTGTTTGTGGCTTTTTCACCTTTTTGTGTGCCTCGCGTACTTTTGTCCCAACTATCCCGAACTACTCGGGAAAAATATCTCGAACGCCCGAAATGGACTCATCTGTCTATCGATAAATCAGCCGATTCACGTCCCACGCGTACTTTTGTCCCGGCTGTCCCAACCGCACAAAACAAAGACTTAGACGATTTTTCTCTACTCTCGCCATTTCGGATTTTCACGTCCCTCGTGTCCCGACGTCCCAACTGTCCCACTGGATGCACCTGGGAAAAAATGTCTGAATTAGCTGATTTTCTTTGTTTTTTTGGCCCCAAGCTTGGTACGACGAACCTCGATCGCGCCGAACCCTTCGACACAAATGCTTTAAAATAGTTCTGCAACCTTATTTTTTCATTTTTTTCCAATTTTTCTAACTTGTTGGGATTTCTTCTTGGATGGGAGAGTTAGAAAAAGGCTAAGGGGACCCAAAAACATGATTTGGGACTCAAATCAATCTACTTGCTCAGGATCAATAATTTGATGCATGTTATCAAAATTACCTTGAGGTTGAATTTTCGATAACACTTCCATTAAGAACGCCAAGTATTAAATGGTGTGTACAGTGAAGGATATCAATATCACAACCATAATTACATAATATGCCAACATCGTAAGACTAGACCGAGAGTAGTAAAATTGTTTACATACAGTTTGAAATAAGAAGAAATGCTTCCATTCTTCATTAACATCCTATCAACCTTATTTCCGAACAAAATGGAATGTAAGATGCTTAGACAAAGCTCAGAAAGGATGAATCATAGGTCGGGTTCATAAAGAATCTCCAAATACCATTAACGTGGTCAAAAGAACAAGATTCCACAAGCACCATGCCAAAGTGACTTGAGTTATAGTCAAGTTATCCAAAATAATAACAAACACAAGTTCCAAAATCAATCAAGTTCGTAGAATGAAATACAAACTAAACCCTATATTGCTTTTCCTGTGCATGCAAGTTTCCATAACAGTCCATGTTTTCACAAGGAGAAACACAAAAACCAACTATATATGGTTTTTCCATGCATGCGAACTTTTCTACCATCAAAGTTCCACAAGGTAAAATACAAAAACAACAATACATATACAGGTTTATCTAAAGTGCATGTGAAACTTGTTAATAGTCAATGATTTTCTCAAGAAGAATACAATTCCTAGATCATATATGGGTTTATTCATAGTCCATTTAACTATGGATCAAAACGCACGCTAAACAAACCCTAAGAATCTCAGTTACAGTCCACTTTACTAAACAAGTTTTCCAACTGAAGCTCATACTTGCATACGAGTTTGATAAGATCGAAGTTCTTATCGATTCAAATTCACAAGACATAACTAGTTCACCCAACAAACATTTCAAACCATAGAAGAAGAAAATAGTGTTACCATTTTTGTTTAAGTATTCATGGTTCCTTTATGAAAAAGGTAGTGCAAAGAAAGCTTTCCATAGAATCATGAACACACTGATTCCAAAAACACAGAATGCAAGTTTTTCTTACAAACCCATCTATCAATTTACCAGCTAAGCATGAATGCGTAGAATTTAATAGAGAAAATTTGTTTTAATGAAAAAACTTAGAAGAAAGCAAGATATTTTAACAGTTAGGGCCTATCATGCCTGATAGTGTCACCAAAAATCGAAGAAGACTTCTAGCTGAGCTCGCTTCTTCCCTTCTTCTCCATGAAAGACCAAAACAACAAAATACTTCCTCCACATTGCCTCATATACTCTCCATGAAAAAAAAAAATTTTGAAACCTCCAAAATAGCCATGCGATGCGGTTTAACTCTTTGGTTTGAAAAACCATAGTGCAAGGAGAACAAAAATCGAAAGCATGTAAATGAAACATCTCAACCAAAAATCCGCTAGCATGCCTACCAAAGTGGTTCGGGCTCATCAAACAAGATAATTAATTGCATTAATTTCCTGATTTCCCACCCAATCTTCCTTGCCACCGCCTACCAAACTAGTGAGTTCCAAATAAAATAAAACATGAATTTCCATTTCTAGTGATACTGCCACCTAGGCCTCCACCAACCAAACTAGCCCCTGCCAAAGTTGGTAGTCCATAGGAATTTAAAACCTTATCATCTTCTTAAATGCTTAGAAACCATCGCTAATGTACATGCAACCCCCTTTTAGTTCCCAATTCGCATCCATTAGTTTAGGATAGGTTAGATTTCTTAGGTTAGATCTTAGGTAGGATTTACATTAGTACCTTAGGATGTAACACTAACCACTAACCTCCAACATAGGTCTTTAGCAATTAGGTTAGGTTCTAGTTTAATACTTAGCAACCCTTCTAACCTTTAGTATCAAGTTTAGGTTAGCAACAAAATTATATCAAGTAACATAGCTTAGGTAGGAATAATTTCACCTAGCTTAGGGTTCCAAAAGTCAATCCTTAATAGGATCCTAGATACCTTTCTCCTGTGCTATGAATAGCTGCATTCCCATCGTTATCAACAATGACTTGTCATGGTTGATCTTCAAGGACCCAAGCCATACAACCTACTGAATAGAAGTGCGTTCACACAGAAGTCAAAGAACTTGCAACAAAAAAGTTCAGTCCAGCATGTAGCTTAACTCATAGAATGTCAATTTTACCACTCACTTCAATAGAACAGTTTTAAAATATTCCTTGAATCACTAAAATTTATCGAAGGATGATTCGGATATAAGAAAAGTTTACAACTCTTAAAACAAATTGTAAACAACCTTCCGAAGTGAAAAATTAATTCAAAGAAGTCATACCAATTCGATCAAAGGAGCTTAAGAGTAGAAAAGACTTATCCATATCAAGCATGATTTCTAAAAATTAGAAGATCATATCCTTATAAGGAAAATCACATATCAACACTTGAATGCAAAGGAGGAAATAACAACATCCAAGGATGTTACACTAACACCATTTTATTAAACCATATAGATATAGTTAAATGATCATCCATGAATGCCAACTCGTTAAGTTGAATTTTAATAAAGGGATAGTGTATCTATTTCCCTTACCACCTAATTAATTTTAATTCAACTGAAAGGTTCCCAACAGATATGTATATGAGAGAATAAAGATAAGCTTGCAATTCTCTCCACATAATGTACAAAGAAAATGACACATCAAGTAAAATTAAACCCACAATCTTTCCATTCATCTAAGTGGAATACATACTTTACAAGTCCAAACATTTCAGACATCTTTAATGTCAAACAACATCAATAAGCTCAATTAAGAAATACAACTTTTCCTCTTACAGATACATTTCAATAATGAATCGTATTTCCTCATAAAATATTCAATATTTAGGTAAACAAAAGTAACTTAAAAAAGAACTTGTCTCTTTTTATCACTTACAAAATCCATCATGTAAATTTTCTAGCGGGTCAGGTTTATCGAATCAACATGATAAGCACTAAGCATTAAAACGATATGCTTTTAACTAACTATTTCATAACAATAACTCTTCTTTTATGAAACATGTAAAGTGTTATAGAAAGATACATCATAAAGAAATAACAATCATGAAAGGAAGAACAAAGTGTTAGGCCATATTAACATTAAGTAAAGATCATGATGTAATCAAACAATGTTCAACCAATGATTTCATAAGGAATTTTATACCAGATAAATAATATTCCATCCAAATTACTTACCACATTCCTACTATAGATATTTATAGCTCATTTCTTGATTCATTCAATCTAAATCAAAGAAAGTTACTAACTCTAATAATTCACAAAAATAGAGTTATTTTAAGGAAGCAATGATCTACAATACTCAACATTAACTTACTCCATCATATAAATTAGGATGAACCATCAACATCTTAAAGTAAGAGTTTTCTATATTAAGATACTACATCCAAATTCAAAGCCAAACTCTAGCCTAAGTTTTAGGTTAGCATCTACAGGTTTGATAGAGCATAAATTCCGTTTACATGCACCTGGAATTGATCACACATCACCATAATAAGATCCTAAACAAACAATAGTCAAGGAGAAGAAGTAAAGGTCTATCCTCCAAATACCCACTTTGTAATCCATCAAAGTAATACAACCTGATCAGGTCATCTCCTTACACATGAGTAATATAGATGAGGAGAAGACAAAAAGAGGGAGAAAGAGAACAACCTATATATTCCTTTAGAGTTCGAAGAGAACAATATTGAATACCTTAACCTAGAATAGAGAGAAGGATGCCAACACACAAGGATGAGATAAGATCTCATTATTCCATCCTAAAAAGAGGAATACTAATCGGGAATAAAAGAGCAGAGGAAGATCCAATTAAGAAATCATTCTACACTAAAAAACATAGAAAACATAGAACTATTCAATACAAAATCAAGATATACATCGCAACATGAAAATAAAAAGCGAAGATAAATTTCTCTCAATGTACAAATAAGAACAACTACAGTAGTGCAAAAGCTATGACTAAAAGATTTGTTCAAATGAATTTAGTTAGCAATAGTACTTGAAGAAACAAACAACAATGAACATTCAAACTCATCCCAACATTAATAGCATTAATCTATACATTTCTTTAATTTTCCTTTCAAGAGAGAGACAAAGTACCATTAAATAATGTAATCTTATGTGACCATAATTTATTTTTGAGTGTCATAGCAATAAAGCTTACCCATCCCTTGATGGTAAATGAAGAAAACAAATACAAGATTTATAGTCAAGCCAACCCATATTCCCAACTTCACAAGAATCAAAGGAACAATCTACAGGGTAAGAAAGGAAAGAACCCAACCCCAATTCAACCACAAGGAAGAACAACAAAAGTGACATGACCCCAAGTCAGGTAAGTATTTAACAAATCTTCTCACGAATTATAGGTGCAAGAAAAAAATTGATGTCATAAAATTTCAAGCAGAAGCTAGTATGAATTAATCAATTTTCCAACAAGGGGGAACCAAAACCTAAACATACTTCTTCCATAGTAGTCCAATAGAGTTATCAGAATCTAAAACGTCTCAGCTCAGCAATAGTATAACATGTTACAATTGTTTTCCAGCCAAAAATGACTCCCTAAACGTTGAGTCAAACTATCTAATTTAGCATAGTTCAAACAAATGTAAAAAGATTTGAAATCATCTCGAGCTCAATAGAAGATAGCCCATTTCAAAATTTCACCCAATAAAAGAAACAAACCCAACTCCTATCTTTAACAATAGTGAACCCTTCTATACTATTTTTTTCAGTCAATAGAAGATCACAAGATTTGACAACATTCAGTCCAAACAATGGTTAAATCCTAATTTGTTCACTTTTCCAACAAAGAAACAAACCCAGATCAAATCTTCATCACACAATGATTTCAAGCAGGTAAATATAGTGAAAAATACAAGCATGAATGCAAGATAAACATATCATAAAAACTCATTTGTTTCCAAGAGCAGAGTTATTTTAATGAAAACACTTAGTAAAAATTAGAACAACTTAATGGATAGAGCCTATCATGCATGATAGAGATTCTTATCGATTTGCAGAAGATTTCTATTCAAGCCTCCATAGTCTCTTTTTCTTCCAAGTGACGTCAACAACTCCAATATTCCTACTTCCTCTTATACCTCCACAAGATCCAAAAATAGCTCAAGAATGCCAAGAATATCGATGGATCAAAAATAGAACTGTTGGTTCAAAGAACCAAAAACTCCATGTAGAGAAAATTGAAATGAACCAAAGATCAAACAACTTTCCAAAATCCACCTTGCATATCTCCTAGGCGGTTTCTTTACCATTACCAAAGCTAATTAATGCAAGGACTATCAGTTTCCCTCTTATCTCTCCTCGCCACCACCATCCAAGTTTGGCAAACCTTCTTTTCAAAATTTGCATGCAATTTATATTTAGTGATGATGCCAACTAGGCATCCCCTAACTCCCCATGCCTCTGCCAAAACTAGTAGTTCAGAGGGTATTAAAACCAAAATCAAATCTCATTAATGCCTTGAAAACCAGATGCCACCACCCTTACCACTTGCTAAGTAGTCCGTAGGTACCCTTTAGATAGCATTAGTTTAGGTTAGATTTACATTAGGTTAGAAATCAACCTTAGTCCTAGGTAAATAGTATTTGCCTTAGGTTGTTTCAAAACTTCCTAACCATAAAACATACCATCTTAGGTTAGGGTAATAACCTTAATAGTTTAGCAATAGGTCCTAGGTAGGTCTTAACTACCTTAGGTTAAAATCCAAATAGTATAGACATTACAACTTAGATTAAGGTGTTTACCTTAATAACTTAGTAATAGGTCCTTGGTCCTATTACACTATTCAACGTTATAAAATATTTAACAAGAAGGCCCAAGCTTACCAATTACAGAATGATGCAAAGTAAGGACACCTGAAGCTGGGTCCTTTAATTTTATAAACAAAACACAACTTAGTCCACCTCACCTTACGTTTTAGAATGCCAAGTCAACCAGATAAATCAGGTAAGGAGAACTGAAGCATACCTTGGATCAATGGAATTGATCCAAGGTTTTTCTATCAACACTTAATAGTTAATACAACAACAAGTACAAGCTCTTAATCGCCTTTTTAAAAAAAATTAAATCTATCAAAAATATGAATGGTTATGTTTTCAAGTAAGCAGAAATCACAACAAAGTGAATCTCTTCACAGTAGTAATTTATCTATTACAAACATGATTTCCAAAAGTCATAAGAGTACACCTTCCTAAGAAAAATCACATGTCAGCATTTGCAATGTCAAGAGGGAATGTAATCACAATAGTAGTTTTGTCAAAGATGTTACACTTCTAGCATGTAGAGTGGATAAGGTGCCATCCTAGAAACTATAGGATCAAAAGGGAATATTCCATGCATGCGATGGAAGGTTCTAGAAGAACATCATTACATAGAGTGGAGAGCTTGGATCAAAGAAGGCATGCTCCATTGGAGGACCACTTGGACACTTGGTAGCTGATCTATTACCTCAGAAGGCATGGCGGTGGAGGCAGGAAAGCTATATATTGAGGTGCGTGGATGGTAGAAAGGGAAATGGGTATGTGTGTTGAGGAAAGATAGAGAGTGATTAGTGTGGTAGAATGGTGGAAGAGAGGCGAAGCTATACATCAATACAATGAATAATTCTATGGGTTAGGATTAGAGAAAGTAAAGGAGTGATAGAACACTTAGAGGGATGCATCTGTATTCATCTTTGTAATGTGATGAACATAGTGTAGCTATGATGCATGACTTAGCTCTGTATTTTTATATGAGATTCTGTTATGACTCCAAGGGATTTAATGTGGATTATTGAACATTTTAATATCAATGGAAGGATATTTTAAGGCATATATTTTTCATTAGTATAATCTTTATTCATTTCCTTTGTGTATGAATCATTTCCATATGTGTTATTTCTATTTTCTGGATGCAATGAGATGACAAATCATCCTCGGTTCTCGAAATAATGCATGGTTATTTTCTATTCATGTGCACTTGAATACCTGTAATAAGATGACGCATTCTCAAAATAATAACATAAAGGAGAGACTCAACACCCACATGTTCTGGAGTGAGCACCTAGCGCCCGTTGGGTGATAGGCTAGCGTGCATGGGATTAGAATATTGGTATAAGGGTATAAAAATGACTACATGCACCGAATGTCGAGAGATTATTTTCTTTCTCCATTCTTTACATAGGAAGAGGGATTGTAACTTCCATCATCTGCCCCTTTGAGAGAGCATTGTAATTTGACCGGCTAGATTATTAGAAGTGGATGCTTTTTTTTAATATAAATTCTTCTCCTTCGACCCAAGAGAAAAGTGCATGTTCAGGTGAAATCTCTTCCTCTAGTTTTAGGGACATCCCTTGCATTTAAAGAACTAATTCCATGTTTTGAACTCCTGGGAATTGGTGAAGTTTGAAATAATTGACCTCATAGTCTTCCCTCACTCTTAGCTCTACTACCTTTAGTCGTATTCCCTTTGGGGAAATCTCTTAGCATATGAGGGATATTGCAAGGGAAACACTAAGCATTGGGATCTTCCACCAAATTATTTTGTCCTGGAATCATCTCTCTCCCACTATTAGGTGGGAGGGTTTGGAGTGGTGTCGTTACGGGGACTAATTTTTAGATAGCTATGTTAGCATAAGTCTCAGGTATTTTGATATTGTGGAGGATAAGTGGGTATGCCCCTTGATAGTGTTGATAATATTGTCTTGGGTACACACTTTGATTATTCTTAAGATTAATTATCTCATTAGAGAAGTTCCTAAGGATGTTTTTTACTTCCTCCATATCTGAAGAAGAAGAAGATGATGTTGCATAGGGGGTAGTGGCTCCTTGAGAAGATGGATAGATATATATCGAAGTAGGGGTTAGGGTATAACTTGAGGTTCAGTGTTATCCAAAATAAGCCCCCTACTTATTTTGGCTAACTTGTCTTCATTCTTTCCTTCCTTGTGCCTCAGTCAAATTTTTACACATTTTAGGTGCTCAAAATTTTCTAGGTATTTCTTCATTAGATTGATAATTTTCCCCCTTTCCGTAGAAAGGTAAATGATTCCTCCTAACTCCTTTTATTTTGCAAGTTATGGCTTGACAGAGTTTGAGGAATTTTTCCCAAGACAGAGCTGCGGGGAAAAAATATGGCACTTAGCCTTTTGGGGTTAAAGGGCAAAGGAAAATTTTGGCCTGAAAAGCTCATAAAATTTATGAGATGGCACCACATGTTAGGTCGAGTGGCGGGGGGAAGGACTTCAAATTTTTTTGGTGTTTGGTCAAAGTGCGTTGAAGGGAGAAATACAAGCGCATCCCTACCGAGTAATGAGAAGATGCCACGTGTCCAGTCAGTGGTAGGAGTCGGGGTGGTGGAAGGACTTTGGAATTTTTTCCAAAGTTGTTAACATCCCAAAGGTAAAAGTGGAGTGCATCCTGCTAACAAACCAGATGGTGCCACGTGTCACATAGTGGCGGAGGTGCGGAGTTTGTTTGGAAAATTTTCCAATTTTGCAAAAGGGGTTGAATGATCATTTGAACCCACGAATCAATGAGAGGACACCATGTGGTAGCATAGGTTAGGCTAGTAGATATTTTTGGGAATTTTTCCAAATTCATAAAAGGAGGAAAAATTTGAATTTCGGCCCACAAACCCTAATTTTGCTTATTTTGCCTTAAATCTTCATAGGGCCATATCTTTTGATCCAGAGCTTGGATTTTTGTGTTTTTATATCATTGGAAAGCTGTTGAAATTCTCCACATGATGGACTATTCAATTTGATTTTTAGTGGAGATTTGTGGGAGAAAATTGAATAAATGTACCTGACATGGGAAAAAATGTAGAACCGACCACCAACCACCAAAATTGATGAGGTATGGCACTCGTTTCTTCTCCAGCATGGCCAAATGCATTTTGAGGGTGACCTTGCTATCTTAATGGATCTTGTCTGTGGTTAGAGATCTCAAATTAATTTTCCCACGTTTTTCCTTTCCTTCATTATGCTTCTCCATTAAAAGCTAGTTTTGGCTCATTTGTAAGGGGTTGGATTTTTGTTCTTGTAGAATCCCCTCTTCCCCTTGGCATGTGAATTCGAGGAGTTTTAGACTTTCCATGGAGATTATGGCATGTTTTTTTTTCCTCTCTTCCATTTTAATGCATTTTATTAAACTTTGGAATGGTAATACATGTGTTTGTGAATGATCCTCCAATCATATCATGTGTTTATCATTGTCTTCTGATCTTTCATTATATTCTGGAAATCTATGCATGCGTTGGTGTTACATCTCTATGATCTATGTTTATTTGCAAGACAAAATTTCATCACTCCTTTGTTGTATCACCATTTTTGCTTAGTTTTGTTTCCTTTTGCATCCTTTAACTTTGTCTCCTTGGAATCTAGAGTAGTATTTAGCATTGAACCTCTACAAAATTCATGTATACACCTAAACAGAGGGGTAAGAACTAGCTTTCTCTAGAGAGTTTTATCACCTTGCAAGGTCCCACACCTTGGAGAAAACTCAATGTTGTGCAATCACACTAAATGACCCAATTTTGGACTGCAGATCTAAAGGTAATTTAGCGGGTGCTATAGATTTGTGCTAACAGTCTACTCTTGAGGAAGGGGAAATATCTCAAGAAACATGGGAAAAGTGATCTTTGAGGGAAGTTTCCTAGCATCTATTAAGTTATTCTCTTCCTGAAAGACAACTATATTATATGCATGTGGAAACGAATCTCCTCCTAACGATCGAATCATGACAGAAATATCAAGGTTTAGAGATTTTAGATAAAATAAAATATCCATACCTATAGACGGTCTAGATAGAAATAGAATATTTTTCCATGTCTTGTGGAATCTGGTATTAAAATTAGTCATGGGATCTTGCGGAGCTTTCTTGATACTAATAAGTTTTTATAGGAGTAAAGATCTATATCCCTTTTCATTGAATCTTCTAAAAATATATTTCCCAATTGATCCTAGGTACCAATAGAGTTAGGATTCAAAGACCTATACTAGTCGAGAGCTTTTCCCTTAAACGAGGTAGTTAGTAACCTTAAGGAAACATATTTCTCCATGATGTAATGTACCATGCATATCTCTGTAACATCTTGAAGATGTTCCTCTGGGGTCTTGAAGTATTCACCACTAAATTTAGTTAGTGCCTTTGTTGGGATGGGATTCCATGTTTCCAGAGGTACTGTCAAGATGAGTAGAATTCCTTGATTCCACAAGATAACTGTCTTGGCGGAGGTGGTTGAGCCATTTGTGCTCTTGGAGGATTTTACCTAGGTCCTCTTATGATTGATACCAAGGGTGGTAACAAATGACTAGGATTTACTACATTCTAAGCTTTGCTAACTGGTTTATGGCTCTAATTCCCACTGGAATAAGAACTCATGTGCTTATTTATCAATCTTAGTTCATGCCAATGGGCATGCTAGGAAAACTGTTGATGATTATATTTGTAGATGAACCACCAAAGTTGTGGGAAATCTCAGGGATGTCAGACTTTATCCCTAAGATAACCTCCAAGTTTTATAGAAGCTAGCTCTTCTCTAGTTTGGATTGAGATAAGGGTTTAGAGAGAAAATGAAACAATATGTAAATCCTATCTAAAGAGATGCACCGAATCTTTACTAAATAACACAAAGATTGCTATTAAAAGAGCTACTAGATCATTTGAAGAGCATCAAGAATGATCAAATATTTCAAAGATATTTTAGACCATCAAAGGTGAGATGAAACTAAAACATAATCATGTGCATAATGAACATATTTATGTAAAATATCTAAGGGCATGCAACATGATAGATATTTAAACATTTATAAAGAATTGATAAGCAAACAGAAGAAACAAAGGACACGAGAATATTGTGACCTTTCGGTGCACAAAATAAGAAATCTTATTTATAGAGAAAAATAGTACATAATGCTAGAATGGCATAGATTATAGTATTTCCTTACAACATATCCTTGTTAAGGCCAATGGAACAAAATATACTAAACCTTAAATCTTCTCCTCTTCAAATCTCGAACTTGATTTTTTTACCCCTCCACCGGCACAAGAAAATTATCTTATAGACCGCCACGGCTCTTGCTCCAACATGCCTCTAATAAAGAATTCAACCATCCACATATATTTTATACCTACATGATCTTCAACCACGGGAGAAAATCTTAACTACATGATTTGGGTCCCAAGATCGTATTCAATTCACTAAAATTCAAGTCCTCTACTTCTTTGGTTCATCCTTTCGACGGTAGTGCTTCGCCTTGTATGACACGTGGAGACATTGTGTGGTTTTGGGACCTCTCATTTTCTATCTCTTTTTGAAATTACACCTAGGAAACACATGGATTCCTTCACGTTCTTCTCCTTTATCTTGACTTTTAATCCCACTTGGGTTTCCTTTTCGCGCTTTAGCCATGTGGTCAATTCTCATTGCTTAAAGGATCCTAATTCTTTGTGCTTCTAAAAAATGTGCCGAAGTAACACATGGATACCCTCCACATCTAGTTCCATTCTTAGGAAAAATTGAGTCCAAAAATACAAAAGAACATCAAAAGGAAAAAGGGGTTGGGTTGACAAAAGATAACAAAAATGGAAGAGCCACAAAAATAATGTAGAAATTATTCTACACCTATGCCTCACTAAAGAAATCTTGTATGATGTGTAATATTCACACAATTCCTTTGTTTTTGTAATATAATTATAGGTTATAATGGGTTTTATTTCACCTGAGGATTTCCCACTATATATGTTGTGTACTTGTGTTCTATCTCTTGTTTTACATACTTGTGGATGGTTGTAACAATATTTATAAGCTCACATGGCTATGTATGTTTAATGGAAAACATGAATGATGAATTTATGGTTTGGTAAATGAAGTAAAAAAAAATTATGAGTGATTCAACCCCCATTCCCTGTGCTTCTAATAATGTGTAGCTTGAAAAATTCAAAATCTTAAGCATGACATCTAAGCCAAATTGAATTTTGTTTCCTAAGTCTTATTGATTCCCCCTCCCTAGTCATCTTTCATTCTATATTATACCCATCCTAACCATTTATATCCTCCTAATGTGTTTAAAAATCTTACCCTTGTATTTTAAATGTTTTTACAGCTTTTATTCATCCCATACAAGAAAAAGTTCTTCTAATGTCTAGTTCTCTTATAGGCTTGAAAAGGGTAATTTTATCCCTTTCAAAGTAGATGTGCATTCTTCAGGACATATTTTAAGGCCCAAAATCATCTTGAGGTGGTACTAGAGAGTTTTGAGATTCATGGATCTAGTTTAGATTATTTTAGGAAAGTTTAGAAGGTTTAGGGATAAACTATCCAACATTAGGTTTTCGGTATGAAGAGCATGTAGTCAAAACCAATACCTAATCTTCTACAGAGAATTCTGGGATTTTTGTAATGAATTGAAAATAAAACAAAAGTTTATTGGAAATATTAAATAATCCTCTATATTTTGGAATCATAAAATATTTCACAAGACCTGATGGCTTCTCATGGCAGTTCATTTTTTGTAGACACACCATGTTATCTCGAAGAAAAAGGGACCAATTTTTGAATATTAAATAATAAATGGACTCTTTAGCATATCCAATTTTTCTTGGCATGGTCATAGGATTCAAAATCATATAAGTTTTCATGATAAAACTTCATCTGGAGCTCCAGGAATTGCTTCGTCAAGTTATCTCTCGTGTAAGTGTGTTTCTCGTAGTTAGCCAAATTTTCAAGGGATACATATCACCTTCTGGTGAGGGTGCAATGTTTTATACCTCTTTTCCCAATTTCCAAGGGGAAATATGGGACACAAAAATTTTCCTCTCCTCATCCCTTCCATTTGGTTCATTGTATGACCAAGTCTAGCGCTTTGAAGGGTTTATCTAGCCTATCTCACCTTCCCCATCTTACATCCTGAAGGTGATACTTGGTAGCATATGGTGAGGGTAAATTTTCTTATCCCCTTACCAAGGGAATATAGGGGAAAAAAAATCATCTCTCTCTATCCCCCCCTCTGGTTTTCAATATGACCAAGTTCAAGCTCCTTAGTGCTAAAACTAGTCTTTCCTCATCTCCTCCTCATCGCATATTGTTTCACTACTTGTCCTCTCCTAGTGAGGGATTTTTTTCCCAATTCCTAAGAGGATAGAGGAGACAAAACAATTATCCCCATCTTATACCCTCAAAACTCTATTTTGTTCCCTACCTATTTTTCCCACTCCCATGAAAAATTTGACGGTTGAGAAAATTTAAAAACATGTAATAACTAACTATCAAGCCTGTTTCCTCACATGGTTTGATCCATATACCATTTTTAGGCCATAAAACATGAAAATTCTTCATATCACAATCACCATGCTACAAAAATCATTCCAAGCCATCCACAACTATGAAAACAAATTTTTTTGCTACTTGCTAATAAGAAAGATGATTACACCTAATATTTCAACTGATTTTTCTCATCCTAAGATACCTATGATCTATGAAGCTATAAACATCCATTAATGGCTTCTATGACACAATATTATAGATAAAATTCATTCTCTAGATGTTTTTTTCTGCTTCCAACAGATTCCATTGAGCAGATCATGATGAAAATTAGATCACGGGATCCCTGAGGTGAGCCAAATCCAATGATGGTATTTTCATCACAAGTGGACACCGTAAGTGCACATTTTAAAAATAGAAATTTTTTTGTGTAGTTTATTACTAAAAATAGTATGTCCCTCAAAAATCAAACTCTAATCACTCAAAAATGGTGCAAAATGGAAAACATAGAAAATTGAAAATTTTCCCAAAATAGTAGGTCTAGAAAAATCATCCTATTAACAATATAAAATTGTTAAAAAGCATGAAGTATCATCAGTAGAGGTGAATTGAGTGTACGAGGAGATTCGAAGATAAAATTTGAGAAAAAATACAAAATTTACCAAAATAGCAACTCCTTGTCCCACTGTCAAAAATAAAAAATTTAGTTTTCGATGGAGAAATATGCAATTGACTCCATTTTCACTCATATCACTTCTTATTTATGTCCTCATAGTTTTATAAGGTGGTTTCATATCTCAAAAAATTAAATTAGAACTATGCAAATAACCTAAAGTACCATCTTGAGCACATTTGTGCCAAGGAACAAGGCAACGCATTTCGAGGTACAACAGGTGAAAGTCAAATACATTACACAATTAACAAATAGTTCATAGAGATTCAGGAATCAATTGAAACCCAATCTAAAGAATAATCAGGTATGTATCCAACATCATCTCCTGGTGAGTTGTTTGAGTTGATCTAGGTGAGCCAATGTGAGATGGTTGAAGTGAGCCAAGGTGAGTCTATTGAGGTGATCCAAGCTGAGATGGTTAAGGTGAGCCAAGGTGAGCTATTTGAGGTGAGATAAGGTGATCTGGTTGAGGTGAACCAAGTGATTTATGTGAGCTAAATGAGCTAAGTGAGATGGGTAATATAAATTATCTATCCAAGTCAAGTGAGTTAATCAAGAGCTCGTCATTTTTCCATGAGGAGGCACATGAAAATTAATATTATTCTAATCGGTGATCACTTCTCAAGAAACCCATTCAAGGTTCATCCCTATCACCGGCAATGTGAAGGCCTATTTTATAAATTGAATGATAAAGATCAAGACACTTGAGCACGATAAGTTATCTATCATGAGAAAGTGCCAATAGTGAAATCCTAAGGGGAAATAATGTGATCATCACTCTCATTGTGGATCAAAGAGGAATAATCATGAGTGATTCTAATGGTTATCTCAACCTCACACAAGAAGGTCTCACATAATTATTTGTAAACACTCACTTGGTAGTTTGAGTTGTCTCATGTATCTTACGTAGGAATATGGTTTGGTCACCATGCCCAAAAATAGCAAGTGCTTCATCAAAATCAAATAAGTCAACTCCCTTATTCTCCTCTCTTCGTCTTTTCTCCTCTTCCTTCCCCCTCTTATAATTCTTCATTGTATGCAATCATGGTATTTTATCTCATTTAAAATTGTAAAATTCCCTTTTATATATAAAAAGGGAACTTATTTTCTTCACTTCCTAGGAATATGTAAAGCCACAAGTGGAATGAGATCATGAAGAGTCATGTGGGGGTAGATGAGAGGAAGTCTACAATGTTATAAATTGGAATGGATAACCCATTCTAAAGGATCATAAAAAATTAGTTTTTGGTAGCACTTATGGATTGTAGTAGATTGAATGAGCTTTTATTCATCACTACATAAGAAGTAAAAGCTATATTTCTTCCATTTCCTTTTCTTATTTTTTCCTCTACTCTCATTTTTACAACGTTACAAGCATAGTGATCTTAAATAACCAGGAAGGAACTTGGTGTCCTTTATTGGTGAATCTAAAGAACTATGTGTCTCTACTTTGTTAATATTGCTAATTTCCTACATTTTTTATTTCCTCTAGTTGAATGTGAATCTACTTCAGTTATTATGTGTTAACTCTGTTAGTTCCAACTCAAAAAAATAATCTTATCTTTCCTAATTTCTCTCCTTTATCCCTTATTTATTAAAATTCATCCCTTGTACTCTTTACAAGAAGTTTTCCATAGGTTTAGTGAAGTTTTTTTGTGTGATATTTGGCCTATAGGCCACCCCATAGCATCTAGATCGAATTAGGATATTTTACATTCAATAATGGGAGCCTTCCCATAGAAAAAAGGAAGGGACTAGCCTCGTGAGCATTAGTGGAAACACATAATTTGTAACATGAAAAATTATTTCACCAACACCTCCAAAAATATGGTTATAATTAATTATGTAAAGTGTGTCATATCTTACGTATAACCTAAATATCTTTTAGTATTCCAACGTCATACTTATAGGGTTATATATCCCTATGTACCTCAAAACTAGGCTTCTCAAGGTAAAATTTTGTCTCCCTATACACCATCCTCCCATGTCGAAATTATTATATAGGGTTGATAATGTATGGATCTATTTATCTATCCCCAAACACCATTGGACCTTGTGCAAATGAAACTTATTGGACCAATGGTGTAGGAACTAAGAAAAAAATAATTTCAGAGGTCTTCTTAATCACCCCTACTTCTTCTAGATCTATTTTTGAGGATTCCCAACACTCTCAACCTACTCTATAATCCAATAATTACAAGTGGGGTCATTTTTAAGCTCTATCATAGCTTCCTAGCCAAATCACATTATTATGACTCATGCGTATGTCACCTCACCATCATGAGTGTCTAATGGGAGCATTTTTCAATATGAACATTCCCTTTCCTCCCTCTTTGGGGTAGAGTCCGTGTTGGACATTGTGTTTCGTGTTGTCATTGATGTCAACTCCATTGATGGTAAATGGTGTTATGGTGTTACATGTGTCTCCATGTGATGTTATTCAGTGTCAAACATGAAGGCTGATTGGTGGTGATAAGATTTGGTGAGTCTTATGAGGTCCTGGTACATGTTTAAATATGCACAATCATAGTTTGAGTCCTTCCAAGTGAGATTCAATTTTTCATTAGGAAAAAAATGGTTGGTATGATGTGTTATAGGTCTCTAAGTTTCGCATAAGGTCGAAACGGTTAGTTCATGGTTTGTCATGGTTGAGTCTAGTCATTTTTGGCCTATTTTTAGCCCTAGAGCATGCATATAAGTTGGAGTCATGTGTTTTGAAGATGATAAGTATTTATGGAGATGATAGCATCATGTTGGAAGTTTATAAGAGGTGTATGGAAATTATTAGGTTGGTATTCGGTGGTTTGAAGGTTTTTCAGGGTTCATGGGAAGTAAACCGGGAGAAACAAGCACATAAAAAGGGGTAAATGAGATTGTATAAAGAGTTTCAGATGCATTTTGGCTATGAAGTGAGTTTGGAAATTTTTAGAATGTTTTCATGATGCTTCATGACAAGTTTTAGGTCATTCTAAAGAAATTTTTTGAAGATACACCAGTTTTCACAAAACTAGGCAAGTTACTATGTGTTTTTTAGGCAAAAGTGAATGTTTTGATGTTCGTTGTGAATTGTATGCTTTGAATGGGGACCTAAGATATTTGTAATAGTGTTTTATGTTAGTTTTGAAGGTTTCAAAAAAATAATTAGGTGGTTTGATCATCACATTTTTATGAATGATAATTAAGATGGTAAGTTTCTTTGAAACCCTAGGTAAGAGAGACTTAGAGAAAAAGGTGCATACTGAGCCTATCTTGATCATTTATTCCAAAGTGAGGATTGGATGTTGTTTGGGAATATTCCATATTTCCAAAATGTGTATTAGTGAATGTGATAGTATGTGGCCCCCTAAAAATGTTTGTTTCTAAAGAAGTCCAACTTGTGTAAAAGTTCTCCATATAAGGTGATGAATAAATTAACATTGTTTATATCCCTATAATTTCTATATATTTCCATGATACTTTCAAGTCATGGTTGAGGTGAAAAAGTTAAAATTGTTCCCTATTTTGAAAACTAATTTTTGGGGAAGTTTTGAGCAAATTGTGGTAAAATTTACATAGCATGAGCTACATGATGAGTTAAGACTCAATTCAATTTTTTTGTGATCTAGGTTTAAATACATTTCTATTGTATATAAAAAAATTTTGATATGGTATGAAAAAGTTATGACCTATTCTTTAAGGGTAAAATTTGGAGGATGTTTGTTCTAACATGGTGTTAAGTGGTTTCATGAGGTAAAGTGATGTTTATTTTCTTGATTGGTGGAGGTTTTTAAATTTTTACTAATAATTTATAAGATTTTTACATAATTTTGTTAGGTGTGGAAGTGATTTTTGAGGTGATGGAGCAAGTTGAGCTCATGGTCGAGTTCTCGAGTCTTAGAAGTTTTAAGAAGCAATTTGCATAGATTATCCCAGTTAAAGGCCTTATACTTGGATTTGGAATGAGTTATATGTTATATAAATAGTATCTAGATGTATTTCCAGTGGTATATGGTTTTTATCTTTGTTGTTTGATTTGATGGGTCTTTCAGTTAGTTTGTGAGGAATAAGGTATGCTGATTTTTAGGACAAGTTTTCTTAGTTTGAAAGATTGAGTTAGTGAAAGCATGAGATGGATTATTTGAAGATTTCTATCACCTTGAGAGTGAATAGGGAATTAATTTTATTCTTATTTAAGTACTTTTGAGGAAGTGTAAGTGGTAACAAGGGCGTAAAATTTGACGTTACAAAACTAGTTTTTGGGAAGCTTGATTTGGTGAAGAGAAAAGTTGTTTTGGTTTGAGCATATCGATGTTTCATGACCTATAACATGCATGGATGTGACTTACAGTCTTGACTATTCCATGGATCTGATATCTTGTTTCACCCGGTTCTTATACGTGTCTTTGAAGTATTGATGAAATAGATAGGTAACGAGCATAGGAGGAATACATGTTTAATGCTAGTTGATGAGTTGTTGCATGTGTATGAATTGAATCCACAACCGATTGTGAGATATTACTTTTGCTAGGAAGAACTACTTGAATTATGGTCCTAGATGCCTGTGAGTGAGGGATGGGGGTGCAAGTAATAGGTTGAAGGCTGCAGGTGATCACCAATCATAGGAGAGCTTCTGCATGGGCTGCATGTGCATTCCTCTTTGCTTGGTTAGATCAGATCACTTCTGGGGTGGCTGTGTAGGGGAAAATACTTGATCTCTTTCCTTGTATGAATGCTCTCACTAGAATTCGATCTCAGAAGATGTGATATCTCTCAAGAAGATCTCAATGTTTTGCCAAATTTTTCCAATCTTTACCAACCTCTAGAATAAGGTTGTTTTAAGGGTTAAAAGGGTAACCAATGTCAGTTCCAGCTTAACGAGCGATGGTTATGGTTAACCAGAATCGGTTAAGGTGGGATTTCCTAGGTTTACTAAACTATGGATATCCTCTTGATTTTCTTGGATCTCATGTCATTAACCCATGGATTAGACTGGAAGCTTCTTGTAAGCATGTGGGAATGTGGTTAGAGAGAATGTAGGCATTGATTTTTAGGGTTTGGGTAAGTCTTAGTTAGTTATGGAAACTTACTAAGAATAGGTCTTAGGTTGAGTTGGCTTGATGAGGTGTATGTGTGGATATTATTTAAATTAAGATATGTAAATAATAAATATGGTGAGGATAATGAATTAATTTAATTTAATTAATTTTAAAAATGTTAGTGGGGTGAAGGGGCCATCGCTAGTTGAATGTGATGAAGGGTGCTTATTCATCGAGGGACCAAAGGGGAGTGTGACCTAATTTTAGTGTCTGGATTTTGCCCCTATTTATTGTGTATCATGTATTGGTAAGCGACAATAACAAAAATAAGATGTCATTGCCCCATGTGTGGGTGAAGATGATCCCCCTTAATCAAGGAACTAATGAGGTAGAAGGTAGAATCGATGAGTGGTTTGATAAAAGGTAAATGTGAGTGAAAAGGTAGGTGGGCATGAGGGAAAAAGGGTTAAAGGTCTACCAAAGAAATCTAGGGAATGGATCAAGGTCAAAGGTAGCAACAATCAAACGTACGCACACGTATAAACTACATTACGCTACCCGGTTGAAGAGAAGGCAAACTCTACATTGTTTAAGGTTGATAGGTTTATCCAAATGAGGTTGAAGTGATTCCAATATCCAAGGTATAGGATATGGTCAGGAAACATGACTTAGGTTAGGTGTAGGAACATTTAGGTATGTTCGGTACACCAAAGGTAGGGTCAAGATAAATGGTCACGATAATAGGCCAAATAAGGTCATTAGGTCAACAACACAGGTAACAGTGCCACAAGGTATAGCAAACACATGAGGTCAAAGGTCATTGGCGATGGGCCGAGATCCAAATACCTAGGCGATGGGCCAGATCCAAATATCTAGGTCATGGCATGGGTAAGGCCAAGGTAGGGGTAAAATAATGAGTCCCCAAAGGAGGAAAAAGGGAGGTAGTAAATGATGAGGTTAGGAAAGGTGAGGTAAATGGGTAGGGTAAAGGTGGGGTGGGGTAAATGATCAGGGTGAAGGTTGGGTGGGGCAAAAAAGGAGGTAGGGGTAGGGTAAAGGGGTAAAACATAGGAAATGTGTAGGTGAGGGTGACCGATGCTGGTCATGGATAACCAACGTCGGTAGAGGTCAACCAACCACGGTTGGGTAGGGCACGCGACCGATGTCGGTCAAGGGTAACCAACGTTGGTTAGGTCGGGTTTGTTATAAAAACAAAAATCCATGTTTTTTATTATTCATTTGTCTTATAACTAATTGATAAAATGACAAAAGAGAGAGAAAAGAGAGAAAATTACATGGATGGAATAGAGCATTGAGCTGGTAGTGTGATTGATGAGTGATTGGTTGGTGAGTAGCAGGTCCATAGGATCATTGCAAGGGATTCGATTGGGTGGAGGTTGTGGGTAGCTATTTGGTGATGGTAGAGGCTAGAGAGGGATCGGTAGAGATCTAAGAGGCCCACACATGATGTGGCCCATTTCTGATAGTTATTGGAGGGTTGTCTGGAGTGGACATTATATAGAGGCCATATGTGGGATTCCCCTCATATAGGCATATGAATGAGGAGCTAGTTGAGCTCCAACTAGAGAGATGGATACAAGGTCGTCGTGTCGTGGAAGACAAGATGATCTTGGTAGATAGAGTCTGGTGGTAGGATGGGCTAGTATAGGACATACCTCCACCCTTCCCATAGTACCGAAGAGATGACATGGAGAGGCCCTTACCTCTACCACAACCTACATTGCCCACAGGGTAGGAGGAGCCAGATAATGGGTACGGATAGATGACGTTGAGTATAAAGATAGGTACAGAGATAGTGGTGGGTGCCTCACTTACAATCCATACCACCTAGACCAAGGAATTTGGATCTAGCCACCATCACAGTGTAGAGAGACGCCCTACAAGGGTAGGTGGTTACTCTCATTACCAAGTGGGTATACTGCGAGACATAATTAGGGGGCTCGAGAGGTGGAGGTAGCGAGTCTTTACACACATACAGTGGCCAATCCACAGGCCCGAGATGGGTGATGGAGGAGATGGAGATGGAGAGGAGGGGATGGTCAGTGACAGCCTTTACAAGCTCGGGTGGCAGGTTTACGAGGTTAGTTGGCCACAACCCAGTGCACAGATTGGGGTCTTATAGGCCCAAATACGAGCACAAGGGTAGGAGACACCACCTTAGGCATCGAGATTGGGTCCCAGTTCATAAGCATTGGGTACCAGGTCACGAGCATGAGTGGGGCAGGTGGTCTTGTAGGATAGGCATAGAGCCGAGACATATGGGACCACCATGAGACCGTCTTGTGTCCAGGTTACAGGATGCCCTAGGTGAGGCTATATATTATCGAGACCAGCTGATGGTGGCCGGGATAGACTTCATATCCTATATCGAGTACATGGTATAATAGGTGTCCAAAGGAGAGGATGAGATCCCGTAGTCACAAAGTGGAGAGAACAGGGGGTCATGATCTCGAGGCCTAATCGACAGAGAGGCTACCAGCATATGGAGGCTAGCTCCAGTTGAGGTGCTAGTAGGGACGCAAGAGGTCGAGGGTACATGTGATACCGAGATGGAGGACATCCACCGAGATGCTTGATATGGTGCCTGATTTTTGATGTATGATAGTTTTTGTGTGATATATATCAGCCTGCATGCCAAGATATATTTATAGTTTTGATCACATACCGGCCTGTGTGTCGATGATAGTGAGGATGTATGAGAGATTTTTGTATATTTCGAGCATATACTTGGCCTATGCATCAAGAGATGTTTTAGTATTTCATTATTTTGTTGTATATATGAGACCAACTTGTGTCTCGATGATTTTGAGATGGTGGACATGACAAGATAGCCTTGTAAATTTGAGATACACATTGATTTATTTATATGATGAGATACATGTTATTATTTGATTTGATGATGTGTTGATGAGATACATGGTATTATTTGATTTATTGATTTAATATTTTAATATGGAGGGAAATTAGGTGAGTTAGGAATGATGGAGTCAAGTTGGTTTAAGCATGTATCGAGTAAGATCATTAGGCATGGATCGAGTTTTTTTAGGCATGGATCGAATCATGTCGGTGTAGGCATGAATCGAGTCAGGTCATAGGCATGGTTGAGTTAGAAAGTAGGTTAAGTTGTGATTCATTATTTTATGCAAGGAATGATAATATGGGTCATATGTGAGATGTGGTATAATCTATGCATAGTGATTATAGAGAAATGGTAGGTATAATAAATGTATGTTGTGACAAGGATTAAAATATGAAGTAACTTGTTATGTATGTGGTTTAATTTCCATTTTTGGGTATAAAAAGGGAAACTAAGTGAGGTGTGATTTAATTTGAGGAACATGGAAGATGAATTTTTTAGGGTAGAGAATGACTGAGCTAACCTCCAAGGGCCCCATGCCCTGGAGTGTTTCCTATATAGTCCTGGTGAAAAAGGGACCTCAAGCCGATGTAGTTCTCCCATGATCTAGGGAAGAATATGAGAGGGTGTGAAAATGACATGGTAGGTTTTAGGTATGATGTGGTTTTAGATTTGTTAGGTGTGGGTAGATTATAGGTAAAGTGATGTAGGTGGGGTTGATTGTGGTGGAAGAAGAAGATTACCTCAAAGGTAAGCGTCGAGGACCAAGTCCTGTATAAGGTAATCAATACGTAAGAAAAGACGGTTAAGGTATAAGAGGGGGCAATAAAGCCACCTGATTGGGTAGGATCATACTGAGTAGATCATACCTTGGAGGAGGTGATGAATGTGAGACCCTAAAGACATTGCATGATTGAATGTTCTATGGTGAAAAGTAGTCACATGATCACCAAATGTCTAAGTTCCAAGAAGTCCCTTGAGGCAGTAGGAAATGGGAGTGGGAATGGTAAAAAGGGTGAAAGGTAGTTAATTTTTATATGGTATAGGTAGCATGCGCTTCGGGAAAGAGAACCTAGGTCACAATGGGCAAGTCCATGACAAAAGGTTTGTTGTTTTGACTTATAGTTGAAATAGACTGATCGATGTAGGAAGTCTATATGGGATGAAGAAAATTTAACTCCTTGAGGTCTTCGTGAAGCTGATTGATGCGGGAAGCTTCGGTTTCTCTTGTTTTTTTTTGTTTTTAAGATCTTTACATAGTTGTCCTTCGAGGAACAGTCTATTTATAGCAGCAGTTGTCGAGAGGAATATGTTCATTTGAGGGAGTCATATTTTGAGTGTCGAGTTTGACTCAAGGAGTTATATCCCATGTGAGGGATTTTAAGTCATGGACAAGACCAAGGTGGAGGATAGGACTCTCGTGTAAAAGGCAAGGTGAAATGACCATGGGATCTCATCTGAAGGTATACGAAAAGTATCCTAGAGAATCATGTTATGTGTAGCGCCGTGGTACACATATTCAAGAGAAGATAATAATTGATGAGTACTCGCATGATTCTTGTTTAGTCATTGGTGAGGTGTGTGAAGTAGCTAGTGCTCAAGGGACGAGCATGAAAGATACAAAAGGTGAGGTAGGACTACAATTCAACAATATAATGGTTGAAGATGCAAGGCATTAAGGGGCTTAGGTTTGGTTTTACTATCGAGTGAAGACAAATAATAAGCACCAGATCCATAGGTATGAGTCATGATGTATGGTCCAAGCCAATTAGGGGAAAATTTTCCCCATTTGCTTTTTTCTGCTTTAGTTACATGTTGATTTTCTTTCAGGACAAGGTCACCAACTTGGAAGGTCCATTCATGGACACGTTTATCGTAGGCATGTTTGATATGTTTTTGGTAAACTTGAAGGTGATCCAGAGCGTTAAGACGATGTTCATCTAGTAACTCTAACTGTGCTAAATGGTCCTGACAAAAGTCATCATCATTGAGCATGTCATGGAGAGAAATGTGAAGTGAGGGAATCTGGAATTCGAGAGGCAGGACTGCCTCTATACCATAGACCAGAGAAAAGGGTGTGGCCGCAGTGGAAGTGCGAATACTAGTGCGGTATGCCCACAGGGCAAAAGGAATGTGTGTATGCCAATCCTTCCCAGTATCATTAACCACTTTCATGAGAATCTTGTTGAGGGTTTTGTTAGTGGATTCGGCTTGGCCATTGGTTTGTGGGTAATAAGGTGATTAGAAACCAAGCTGAATGCCAAAGGCATTCCAAAGTTTTTGCAATGTTTTGTTTTTGAATTATTTTCCATTATCAGTGACGAGGAGATGAGGAACACAAAAGTGACAAATGATGTGGTGGTTAATAAAATCACATATTTTATTAGCTTTCATGGAGATGAGTGGTATGGCTTCCACCCATTTTGTATAGTATTCGGTAGCAGTGATGATCCATTTATGGCATTGGGAAGAATGGGGATTGATTTCTCCAACAAGATCCAAACCCCATTAAGAGAAGGGCCAAAGGTCACGGGTGACCTGTAAGGCACAGCTAGGTGTATGATGAAGATTGGAATGTTGTTGGAATTTTACATAATTTTTGACATAGTCCCAAAAATCATAGTTAAGGGTTGGCCGATGTAATAGCTAGGTGAAGAATATTCTTAGCAATAGCAAGGCCAATGAAGTGAACTCCACATATACCATCATGAACCTCCTTAATGGTATAAGGAATTTCAAAACTTGTGAGGCATCATAAGAGAATACCATCAAAGCCAATCTTATAGAGGACGTCCCCCATGATGAAATAACAAGAGACCTTTTAAGGAAGGCACGTTGTCCATTAGGTGTAAGATTAGGAGGTGACATGGAGAAAGAAAGGTAGTTGGAGTATTTTTTATACCAAAGGTCACTCGAGTCGGGGTGGCAGTTCTGATCAAGTAAACATTGTGAAGTAAATAAGAAGGTGATTAGAGTCATTGTACGATGACAAATATTTGAGAATCGACGGGTGAAGCGGTTATTTGGGAAGCTAAGCAGGCCATGGTATCTATAAATTTGTTGGTTGAACATGGGATGGTTTCAAGGGTGTAACAGTAAAAGGTGGTCAAAATTATATCGACATGATTTTTATACTTTTGAAGTATCTCATTAAGACATTGGTATATACTAGTGAATTGGTTTAAGACCAATTGAGAATCACCAAAGATGTTGATGGATTTGACATCTAGGGTGTAGAAGGCTTGAGACCCAGTAGGAGCACTTTGTATGCGGAAATATTATTGATGCATTCAAAATCTAGTTTAAAAGACAAAGGCATGGGTTCACCATCAAGAGGAATGAGGATAATACCAGCCCCACCCCCATGCTAACACTTTGAACCATCAAAGAAGAGTGTCATTTGTTAAGGGGGTTCGTCCAGGGAAAGGGTAGCAATCGACTCATCTGGAAAGTCAAAATTAGAGGGTTGATCCTGGAAATAGGTGCATCACCAATTGGTCAGCAATAACTTGGCCCTTGATGAATGAATTTTAGGTCAAGATCAGCTAAAAGCATAAGCCATCGTGTGGCATGCTGATTTTGATAAGGTTTGGCATACATTAAGTGTAAGGGGTTGGTGTTAGTCACAACATAAGTTTTGTGGTTGAGTAGGTAATGGCAGAGTTTGGTGGCAACAAAAACTAAGGCTAAGTAGAGTTTTTTGGGATGGGTGTATTAGGTTTCATAGTCTAAAAGAGTACAACTTATGTAATAAATCACCTACTCTATTTATTGTTCATCACGATGAGCAAGCATGGCTCCCAAGGAGTGATTGGTAGTGGATATGTATAGGTAAAAAGGTTGATCATCTTTAGGTGGAATGAGTACAGGTGGTTGGAGAAGGTATTGTTTTAGGGCCTCAAAAGCTTTGTGACAGTCATCATCCCATTTAAAGGAGACATCCTTCTTGAGAAGGTGATGAAATGGTTGACACCAATTAGACAATTGTGAAATGAAACGATGAATAGACTGCAACTTACCTTGTAGGCTATGGATTTGCCTAAGGTTGGTGGGCGAGGCATTTCTAGAATGGCCTTGACTTTAGTAGGGTCAACTTCTATACCATGTAGGGAAATGATAAATCCTAGGAGCTTTCTTAAGAGGACCATGAAGACGCACTTCTTTGGCTAAAGGTGAATGTAATATTTAATGAGGCGGTCAAAAATGGTTTTGAGGATGGCAAGGTGCTTGGAGTGGTGTTTAGATTTGGCCAGGAGATCATCCACATAATCTTCCAATATAAGATGCATGATTTCATGAAATATGTAATTCATATCCCCGATATGTGGCACCAGCATTTTAAGGCCGAAATGCATGAATCGATAGCAAAAGGTCCCCCAAGGGGTGATGAACGAGGTTTTGTGTTGATCCTCTGGGGCAAGCAGGATTTGGTTATAACCCAAGAAGCCATCCATGAGTGATAGCATCTCATGGCCAGTGGTAAGGTCAACCAGCTGGTCTATACCAAGTAAGGAAAGTCATCTTTTGGGCATGCTAGGTTGAGGTCATGGAAGTCTATGTAAATACATAGTCTCCCTATCACCTTAGTGATAGGGACAATGTTAGAAATGCAACAAGGGTAATCAATGGGTAAGATGAACGAAATGGAAAGAAGGTGTTGAAGTTCCTCTTTGTGAAGGGCAATGCAGGGTGCATTTTCCTCGGCTTTTTTTTAATGGGTTTGGCATCGAGAATGGTTACAATATTATGGACCACTATGGTGGGATCAATATCGAGCATGTCTGCGTAAGACCAAGAAAAAGTTTGGTTATGATCCTTGAGAAAAGAAGTGATGGATTCATGTTCAGTAGCATCTAAAGATTGACTGATCTTTAGGATGTACGGGTTATCCTGAGTATGAATGTTGATCTCGATAGTCAATTCATTCAACATGGTTTACGTATCAGAAGGTAACGACCGATGAATATATGAGTCTTCTGCACCAAGGTAGGTGAGTATAGATTCATCATCCTAACAATGAACGACATTAATTTAAGGTGTATTGTCATCGATCATTTTAGGATACGGGAAGGGAAGAGTGGACGGGGCCTTACCCCACATTGATAAGTCAAAGGCCCCAAGAAAATGGTGTTTAGGAAAAAATAAAGTTAAGAGGGATAGATTCTACATCCATTGACTCTATCGGTGAGGGTGGTGATGAAGGTAGAGCGGGTGAAGTAGGTGGAGAAGGGTTGATGTCCTTGATGAGTTCAATGCAAGCATGTTTGGTAGGTGGTTCAGGAAATCTGATACCACTATAGTCATTATGTTTTCAAGTGGTACATGGATAATCGCATGGCGGCCTTGCTCATAAAATCCAAAACTAAAACACTTCCATGCACATCGGTGTAGAAAGGTGTTGGTGAAATGGTGATTGGTAAGTGATTAGAAGTCAGCAGAAAATGGACGAGTTTTTGGTGGTGGTGCAGGTAAGTAAGTGGTAGTATCCAATACCCCATAGGTGAAATTGGTATGAAGATGAGGAGGAACATAAAGTAGGCATTATCCTATGCAGTGATCATAATGAGGGTGTTGGTGAAGAATTCCATACTCTTGTGGAGTAAGGAATGTGTTGACATTATATAGGTGGTACTCCCCTAGAGTGAGGCATTGAAAACACCTTCCAAGGATTGGTGGTTTGTATGTAGGTATTTGGACGAGGATGATGTGTCGAAGTCAATGTGGAGGTGGAGTTGATAGATTGAGAAGCTAATGGGTCAGCCATGGAGGTTGTGGCAGCGGTAGGAATGGAGGAGGTATGTGCGGTTGAAGTAGTAGTTGTATTGGTAAGTGGAGGCATAGGTGAAGAAGTAATGGTTGTGGAGGTAGACGTCTTAATAGGTATGAGCACATCATTGGGTTGGTAAAGCATGTTGCATGTTTTAAAAGGTGATGGGTCAGCTAGAATAATATAGGTGTGTCATTCATTTTTAAACTTTACACAATGATGCAAAGTGGAGGAACGTAACCCATAACATGAATCCGTGTCTCGCCAAGCAACAAGTTATATTGGAATTCCCCTTCCAAGACATAAAATAATTAAGGATTGTGCGGGGCCCCACGTGAACATGGATGATGATGATGCCTAGTGTAGAGGTGATAGCATCATTGAATGAATGCAACATGAAAGGATGTTTATGCATGCAATTGTAAAGTATGTGAACTTGATCGAATACATGGGATGAGATGTTATTAATGCTAGCACCTCCATTAATCATCGCATGGCGTACCGTATGTCATCTATGTGGATAGAGATGAAGAGGATGGGTCCCGATCATCATTTTAGTGTGGCATGATCTCTTTTACGAGAAGCTATGGGAGGATACTTGGTGAATAGGGTGGGGTGATGATGAAGGTGGTAATTTGGTGAGAGAGGCTACATAATGGGGTGTAATAATGGAGGTTATGGATGTAGGGCCATTCGGTAAAACCTCAATAGATTAAAGAACCTCTATGAGAGCTTGACGATGGGATTACGAGGTTTGGATGAGGTCATATAAGGACATTTTGAGAGGAGATTGGTGTAATTGTTTGAGCATGGTGCGATGTGTGATCTTTGTTAGAAATGGGCTACGTAGGGCCATGGATAGTGATTTTAGGTATGGGTGTAGATGGTATGTTGGGTATAGGATTGGTTGGTGGGTCAGTTGCCTTTTCTTTACCCTTATCCTTATGAGAACATGTAGTGACATGTATCATGTTGATCTAAGCTGAGTTGGTAAATGGAGAAGGTGTAGGGTGAGTGGTATAACGATACAACAGCAAAAACCTATCGGAGAAGAAAAACCTGTGAGGTGAGTTAGGTGCAATGACATTTGGGTGGTGGTGTGGTAAGTTCTCGATTTGAAACATGTTAATTTCGAATCTTGGGGGTGGATCTAGGAGGCTGTGAGGGTGGATATCATGGTTGTTGAGTGAGCAGTGTGGGAATGGGTGTTGGTGAAGCGGGGTCCTCGTCGAGAAGGTCGTCATCGTCAAAGTTGGCTTCAGAGGACACAAGCTGGATAAGGATGGTTTTGAAGGACTTGAAGTTCTCCACATCCAGTGCCTAGCACATGATGGTATGTGAAAAATTTAGTATCATCCAACCCTTTTGGCTTGGGTTTGAGGGGGTCATAAGGCTGAGTGGTGGTAATGTGGTGACAAAAGTCTCGAGGAGGTTGGTTAAAATTTTGGCAGAAGACCCTGCTAGTGGATCATGATGGGAAGTGAACATGGGTTTGGGTGTAGGTGTGGTTGATTGTTGAGAAATGACCTTTAGAAGAGGAGGAGTGGGTTGAGCTATGGTTTTGGGTAGTGGCGTAGTTTTGGGTGTCGGTCATGTTTTTTTAGGTAGGGGTATAGTAGATGAATTGGCAGGAAGGTGTATGGCTGTTTTGACTACCTTTTTGTGGGGTAGTGGAATTTTTTTTTGGGTTGTACTCTCTTGGGTAAAGGCAATGTAGGTGTACGAGGTTTAGAAGGAAAGACAGATGGGGGAAGAGGATGAGTTACCAACGGGGATACTTGGGAAGTCTTGTGAAGGTAGAGGATGCGGGTCATACAGGAGATGTAAGGAACAGAGATTGAAATGTAGTGGGCAGTGAAGTAATAGCTAAGGGTATTGGAGGTATGGGTGGTAAAGATGCTATGGGTGTGGGTGTAAGTCATGTTGGGCATCTGGGGAGGTTAGAGGTTTGTGCGGGAGGAATGGGTTGTTGTGTTTTTGGTTTATCGATGGGTGGAGGTTGCTTGACCATGTTGGGAAGCTGAGGTCTTAAGACAGATGGGACAGGTGAAGGTGTGATTGGCATAGCCGGGGTATGGGTTCTATGGGTTTGGTGCTTCTATTTGGGTGTTGGAGTAGGTGTGGTGTTGACTTGGGAGGATGTAGCTAAATCTAGTTTGATAGGTGGATGAGTAAGGCTAGTGGTTGGGGTGACCCCTAAAGTGGTAATAGGTTTAGTCGAGGAAAATGTTGTAGGTGTGGGTTTGGGTTTAGATGTAGTTTGGGTTATGGGTAAGGGTGTATGTTGAGTTATGATGGGTGTCATGGAAGGAATGGTGATAGAGGTGGTTGTATTTGGTTTGATTGGTCGGAATACTTTTGGGTAGATAGTGGAAGTATCAGTAAGTGACATTTGCATCTGTGTTGAGACCAGAAGTAGAAGACGCCCCCATAATAAGGCTCTATCCACATAATCTAGGTGATTATCCAAACGTGAGAATGACATGTCTATAGGTGGAGTTGATGAGGACCTAATGGAAATTCTGTAAAATGTGTCTTAGAGATGGGAAATTGGCTAGCTTCGACTTAGTGGGTAAGAGAGCCAAAATTAGGTCTACGGGGTTTTGGGTAGCTAATGGCAAATGCTCACCAAGAGGCAAAGGTATCTCAACTAGGTCTGTGATGGGTGGAGGAGATAATGGGTGCTCCTCTATGGGTGGAGGAGGTATTGTGGGTATTAGTTCTCTAAGTGGAGAAGCCAAAGGTGAAATGATCTCGATGTTAGCGGAAGACTCCTCTGTAGGTGATGAAGGAGATGAAAGGTGTTCCTCTGTGGGTGGAGGAGTAGGTGCGGTGGGTTCTAACATGGAAGGAGGATTTTAGGCTAGGATTTCCTCTATGGAAGGAATGTGAGGTAATTGGGAGGTGATAGGTACGTCATTAAAAATAGCATGGACCTTGCGGGTATGGGTATCATGAGTTGAGGCCTCACCGGTTTGATCAAACGAAGGGGCATGATTAGGAAATGGTTTCTTGAAGATGTGTTGCTTACAGTTGGCAAGCATGTTAGGATTATCCATTATTAACTCATCTTTCTCGAGCATTTATTGGACAATGTTTTTGAAAGTGATGCGATTATCATCACTATGATCCTTTACTCGATGATAGTTATAGAATTCATGTTCTTTATACCATATGGGCATGGGGTGAGCGGGATCAAAACCGGTGTGCGGTTTTATAGGTGGAAGAGTGATGGATCTGCTTTGATAAGATTTTCTAAGATAGAAGAGTAAGGCTCCCCAATTGGGGTGTATTTTTGATGTTCTCATTGTTGTCCACTCAAAATTCCCTGCTCGATAAAAGTAAAATTTCAAAATTTTGAGTTATGAGTGTTTTCTCTAAAGTGCCTAAGTCGTGAAAATTGAGAAAATCTATGTTTGGGTCATTTTGTATTTATTTCGGGCTGTCGGACATTTTTGTCCTTTGTCCCAAGTACGAAAGTGCATTACATTCCCCGATCGGCGAAATCCCGAAGTTGTTCCATTTTGGGCCCGTCGGAACTTTTTGTCCCAAGTGTCCCAAAACTTTTTGTGCGAGTTGTTCCAATTTCACCCGAAACACCCGAACCGCGTACTTCGCACTTTCTTGTCCCAAATGTCCCAATTTCAAAAGTGCGCTCTATTCCAATTTCACCCGAAACACCCGAACCGCGTACTTGAACTTTTTGTCCCAAATGTCCCATGGGCCTTGTTCCATTTTCGGCCGATTCGCTAACAGCGTCCTTGAACTTTTGTCGAATGTCCCAAAGTTAAATAGTCACGCTATCCCATTTTCGGGAAACTCCCGAAAATCGTACTTGAGTCTTTGTCCCAAATCAAAAAATGTAAAGCTGTTCCATTTGGGGTTCCAATGCGTCCTTGCGATTCGGTCCCAAATGCCTCCAGTTGCGGTTTCCCCCGAGGAGTAAATTTCGTAACATGCATCAAATGGGACAAATAGGTCACCAGAAAAATCGTGAAAAGTCGGCGCGAAAGTCGATCTGTAGAAAGAGGAAAAAATTGACTAAGCTGGGAGAATGGGCGGATGGGACAAAAGCCTCCAGGCGGTCCAAGTGCCAAATGGGACATTTGGGACAAAAGTACGCGGCGGGCGCGAAAAGCCGATCCTGCCGAAAGAGGGAAAAAATTGACTAACTGCAGTCCAAGGCATAGTGGGACAAGCGGGACAAATGGACGCGAACCGGCCGGTTCGCCCGAAATCAGCACAAAGAGCACAAGGCAACTGGGACAAAGGGACGCGCGGGACGCGGATCGCCGAAAAAGCCGAAAGCCAATGAATTTGCGCCACGTGTCATCGGCCAAATGAGGGACAAGGAAGCCCATTTCGGGCGGATCGGAGGTTTTTGTCCCAAACGGTTTGGGACAAGTGGGTCAAATAGACCCGAACCGGCGGTCCGGCGAAATGAGTCGAGGGGTCCAAAATCAAATGGGACATCTGGGACAAATGAGCAGCGAAATGCGAAGGAGCCGAATGAGCCGAGGACCAATCGAAGCGCAGTGTCCTCATAGAGTCTGGTCGGAAAAGTCAAGGCGAGTTTTGAGCAGCAGGGCGAATCAATAGGATCTTGCCACGTGTCTCATTTAGGGGCCCACGAGGAAATTTCAAAGGAAAGCCCGAAAGGTAGAGGAGAGAATTATTCAACCAATCGAGTCGCCACGTGTCATCCAGGTGGCGAGCGCGGGAAAAGAATTCAAAAGGCGTTTTCGCTGTTAGTGCCCTAAATCTTGATTGCCATAACTTTTGATCGAGCTCGGATTTGCGTTCTTTATACCAATGGAAAGCTGGTAAAATTCTCTACACGTTTCCAAGGCCAATCTTGTATTTTGGTTCAGTTTGGAGGATGAAAATCAAGAAACACCTCAGCGCGAATATGAAGCAAAGTGATGCGTCAACAAACAATTTTAATGCGCGAAACAACGATTCGCGCTCTGTTAGGCGGCCCGCCGTTTCGCCGAGGATCCGCCACTTCGCCATGATGAGATGAGTTAAATGCATTCGGAGGTGGTTGGGGCAGATTTCAATTCCTCTCTCTTTTCTCTCTCATTCTTCTATAAATTGTAAGGAGGGGCTTCTTTCTTTAATGTTGGACATTTACATTTTGCGACCCCTCCCTTCTCTCACCTTGCAGAGAATTCGTGGAGTTTCAAGCCTCCCACATGGTATAATGTCATTGTGCCTCTTGGCCATTGCAATGTATTTGAATCGATCCTTTGAGCAATATATATATATACATGATTGAATTTAAATCCTCTCATGTATTCATTGTTGTCATTCGATCTCCCATTGCATTTGATTTACTGTGTATGATGTGGTATTTCATCTATATAGTGCTGTGTTTATGTTGCAAAGCTTATGTTCTTCATTCCTCGGTGCATCACCTCCATAGTTTAGGTTTTATTATACGCATTTCTCTCTCCCTGTCTCCTTGGTAGTTAGGTTAGTTTTGGGTGAACCTCTGCGTTTTATTGGTGCATCTGAACAGAGGAATAGGAACCAGCCTTTCTCTGGAGAATCCTTTCTCATTTTCAAGTCCCACACTTGGAGGAAGGATTGATGTTATGCAATCCTGCTTTGGATACTAAGTGATCAACCTAGAAACTTGATCTGTATTCAGGGGTGCTGTGATTTTGCATCAACAGTTTTGGCACGCCCGGTGGGACCTAGAGGTCTCATTTTTATTGCAGCAAGGTTGATATGCATCTGCTGCAGTTTTCTTGCTTAAAAAGAGCTATTATTTGCATATCTGGCGACTCCAAAGGGAGGAATCAATAGAATTTCAGCAGTCAGGCCTAAAAGCTTATGAGAAGAATCACAAGGTCAAGAGTTGGAGAAGAAGAAGTGCTGTTCGAATACCTGCAATTATCTCCAAGAAGAAGGCAAAGAGGAAGAAGGATTCAAAGGTCTCCATCTCCACCAAACAGAACTCTTCAACTCCTCCACAGCGGCCTTTCTTTCGATATCTGAGGTTTTAAGGCCAATCGAGAATGGCGCGGACCGGTGAACCCCTATGTCGACTTCACGAGGCGGCGGCCCACTTGCTCTCAATGCACAAAACCCAATCCCGATTGCGGCATTGAAGAACATTCCATACTTTCTTGGAGAAAATCGGACCACTCCTGGTGACCATGTCGAGGACATTGCTAACATTTGTGCAATCATGAGATTGATGAGATCTGCAGTAGGCTGTCAAATTGCTTTGGCGTCTTCATTCGAGGAAAGCATTGCATGGTTTAGGAGCCTTGGAGTGCTCTATCACAAAGCTGGAATCAGCTATGTATTGCACTTCATGATCAATTTGGAGAGAAGGGAGACAACTTGTCTCTTTTGGAGCAGGTGACAACCATCGAGAGCTTCCAATGAGCGGTGGCCCGACTTGACTTGATTTCAAAGGTCTTGGGATAGAATTCCGATGGCGATCGGACCAACCAACGATGAGAGGTGCTTTTACTATTACCTTAAAGCTTTAAATTCGATATTTCTATGTTGATTCAATCTATGGGAGGCACAACCATCCTGCTGCTTATAGTATTGCCATTAGAGCTGAAAATTGTCGATTCAAGGTGGAAAGCTAGCTCTGAGCCCCCATGCCATTATATCCAAGTATAGAGAGCCCAGTACTAGTCGAAGCACACTTAGCTCCTATTCCCACTCCTAGGAATCGAGTTCAAATGAAGCTTCCACTTCATCTCCAAGTGCCCCAAATGAGCTTGAAGTCATGAAGCAAGCTGCAAAATTTAGGTAATGAGCTGGTCACACTCGAGAGAGACAAGCTCAAGGTTTTAGACCTTCGTATCAGCCTCAAGCTCAACCTAATAGGCAGCCATATCAGCCTCAAAGACCACCTAATCCAGCTGCAAATGTGAATCAAACAAGGCCTCCTGTCAATAGACCTTTCCATTTATAATCCAAATGCCATATCTGCCTCTAAAGCATTAGTTCCAGCACAAAAATAACATGGCACGCGCGAGAGTGCGATTGGTGTTACCCTTGCAATCTACCTCACAATCGATCGGCATGTTTCAATGGTGCACTAAATCGAGGCCTTGATGGTGCAAAGCCATTGGTGTTGCTCAAGATCAAGCCGGGAGGAGAATCAGCAGCAACAAAGAAGGACTCCCAGCGAAACCACATTGGCAAATTGGCAAGCGGAAGACTTACGTGGAGTTAACCAACAGCCTTTTCAAGGCATGGCTGCTTGAATACGCAGTCAAAGAAGCATAGCATAGAAGAGGACAACCGTCTAATCCGATTGTTTCTCAACACACTCTTACACAACGAAGGGGTCGATGGACCAAACACAGCTCCAAATGTGCAAAATCAACCCAAGGTTCCTGTTGTAGCAACACATGCACATGCTCAAGCTCCAGAAAAGGTTGTACCAAGTAAGGGACAGCAAAAGGACAGTTCATCCCCTTTCAACATCATCGATCAAATGAAGAAGACACATATGAACATTTCCATGTGGGAATCACTGGCGATCCCAGGGCAATGAGATTTATTGCAAGCTGCAATGACTAATTGGTCTACCACAAATATATCAAACTTAGGACATGAGAAGGTTCTCACTAATGCGGTCACATGATGATGAGAGCGAGACAAGAAAAAATTTGAAGCCCCCACCTTTCTATGTTTCATTGATTGTTGGAAATCACTTGGTGCACAACTGCATGTTGGATTCGGGGCCCAGAAGTTCGGTGATGCCAAAGCAAATAGCGGACCAACTGGGTTTGAAATATGAGCGATCTTGAAAGGAGTAAATGCAGACTAGATGGAGCAGCGTGGGGACTATTGGAGTCATCAAGGAGCTAAGTCTAACACTACATTCCTATCCTAATGTTACAGTTTTGCAAGATGTATGCATGATTGACCTTCCACCACTCTTTGCGTTGTGTCTTTCAAGAGACTTCACTGCGAAAATCGGTGGATATTTATCTGCAGATTGGTCGCACATGATTTTTAGGACAAGGTATGGAGCCAAAGCAACAATCAGGTCAGAACCAATTGCCAATTTCCATATTGAGCCCTATGTACCAGGTCCTATCAATGCAAATTGCTCAGCTTTTGATCAAGAAGAATGTTCGAATGATCTAGAAGCAGGTACTAAGGTCGAGGGAATTCCTGATTTAACTTTAGATGAATGGGCAAACAAAAGTCATGAATTTGATCCATACAAAGAAATTGAAGAGTCTGAATTGGGCGTGTATTGTATACACGAGGAAAGTTCACCCATTCCTGACGTCATTCGGCCTGAACAAAAAGATGAAAACAAAATTTGGAGATTATTCTTCGATGGTTCGAGAAGCAGACAAGGTGCTGGAGGTGGTGCAATGTTAATTTCGCCACAAGACATCAAGTATTATTCAGCTTTTCGTTTCCAGTTTTCTTGTTCAAATAACACCGCCGAATACGAAGCATTGATTCATGGACTTCATTGGGCCAGGAAAAAGGGCATAAAGAACTTGCAGGTGTTTGGAGATAGCGAGCTGATCGTCAACCAAGTTAGGGGCAACATCTTTACAAAGAGCGACTTCTTTGAGGAGCTACTGAGAATAGGGTATGGAACCTCATTGAGGATTTCGAAGCTTTCAATATTGTGTCCATACCCAGGAAGGGAAATGAAGCCGCAGATAGGCTCGCAGCAGTTGGAGCAACATTTGATGTGGTTGACAACATCAGAAGAGGAAAAAAGCGCAGCCACACATCCATGTGGTTGTAAGGCGCGATTCAGATAATAACACAAGTGGCGGTGTTTGAGAACGATCAGCGGATCGTCGATTTCTTACTGAAGAAGAAGCTGAATTTTCAGCTAGAAATCGAGATAGGCTAGAAACAGCGGTATGGGGATCAAGTAGTGCAGTGCGGACAAACAAGCTTCTAAGGGTTTGGTAACATTGGAGTCTATCTTGACCCTAACGACCGAGTTTCGTAAAGAAAAGGCAAACATACGAGTCAAGAGAAGATTGAGCCAATTCCGGTTGGGGAAGGCAAAACACTTCAAATTGGCAAAGTGGCCCTTTGAGCAGGAGAAATCAGATTTCATACAACTTTGCCAAGAGTTTCCCGGATGTCTTCGCTTGGAGCTATGAAGACTTAAGAGGATTCAATCCAAATTTGGCACAACATACCATAGAATGGATCCGGATGCTAAGCCGTCGAGGCGACGAGAGACCGTCAACCCTCACATTGAGCCTCTAATGAAGAAAGAGCTTAACAAGCTAATCGAGGCAAGCATTATATTCCTATCAAGCACTCAAGTTGGGTCGCGAACTTGGTTCGGTCGGGAAGAAGAGCGGAGAAATCAGGTTGTGTGTGGACTTAGAGACCTCGATAGAGCATCTCTCAAAGACCATTACCCACTTCCTTGATGGAACAAATATTGCAAGTAGTATCCGGTTGAGAGATTCTCTCTCTAGATGGCTACTCGAGTACAATCGGTGATGGTGAAAGAAGATGACCAATTCAAGGCGGCTTTCACCACGAATGGGGAACCTATGCCTACTGAAAATGCCATTTGGGCTATCAAATCTTGGAGCCACCTTCGAAAGGGCAATGGATATGGCATTGAAAGGGTTGATCAATAAAATAGTTTTGATATATCTTGATGATATCACTGTATTCTCAAAAAATGCAGCGGATCACCTCTGTCATTTGAGGCAAGTATTTCAGAGATGTAGAAGATTTGGGGTATCATTGAACCCCAAAAAATGCATATTCTTGGCTCACGAGGGAAAGCTTCTAGGCCATATTGTTTCAAAGGAGGGGTTGACGATTGACCCAGAAAGAGTTGAAGCAATTCGAGCATTGCCATTGCCAAGTCACAAGAAGGCTCTTCAAAGCTTCTTGGGAAGGATCAATTTTGTCCGTAGATTTGTTCCAAATTTTGCTGCTCTTGTGAAGCCAATAACGCTGATGTTAAAGAAGAGCATGGCATTTAGGTGGACATCAGAAGGCAAGGCAAGTTTTGAGGCAATAAAAGAGGCTATATCTCAAGCTCCGACTCTCGTCAATCCAGACTTCTCCAAGGACTTCGTGCTATATGCCTTTGGTGGTGGGGAAACGATTTCTGCAATCCTGGCACAACAAAACAAAGAAGGGTTAGAGCAACCAGTTGCTTTCTTCAGTCAAGGCTTGGAGGAATACGAAACTAGGTACTCTTTCATTGAAAAGCATGTCCTTGCTGTAATCAGAAGTTTAAAGAAATTCAAGCACCTAGTCTCAAACAACAAAATCCAATTGTTAGTCTCTCATGCGGGAGTTAAGGACTTCCTTCTAAACAAGGATCTGAGCGAGAAGCGTGCAGGATGGATAACTCGTGTCATGGAATATGACATCGAGATCAAGGTTACCAAACTAGTACGTGGGAAGGGACTATGCGAGCAGTTAGCCTTGAGTCAACAGGATGAAACAGGTAATGAAAAAGACGTTGTCCTGCTGTTACAAGATGATCAAACACAGGAAAATGATGATGTATCCACTCCCTGTTGGACTCAGAATATGATACATTTCCTACAGACGGGCATGTGCCCTCCAGAGATGAGCAAAGCAAAAAGAAGGTACTTCAGATTACAAGCAGTTCCTTATGTGCTTGTTGATGGTATTTTGTTTAAAAGGGACATCAACGGTGTTCTATTGAGATGCATCGGGACAGGTCAGATTGAGAGGATCTTACAAGAGTTCCATGACGGAGAGGCAGGAGGCCATTTCACCCCACGAGTAACAGCTCTCAAAATCATGAAAGCTGGTTACTATTGGCCTGCTGTATTCAACGATTGCCACTCATGGGTTAAGAAATGCAAGAAATGTGCATTCTTCACAGGGAAAGGAAGGTTAGCAGCACTGCCCCTTCGTCCAATTTCAGTAGATCATCCATTCATGCAATGGGGATTGGACTTCATTGGAGTCATCAATCCCAATTCGAATCAAGGCCACAAGTGGATTCTTACAGCGACAGATTATTTCACCAAGTGGACCGAGGCAGTAGCGCTCAAAGAAGCAAGTGAGTCTAGCATACTAGACTTTTATGAAGGAATAGTAACCAGGTTCGGTGTGCCGGCCACCATCATATCAGATAATGCATTAGCATTCATAGGTTCAAAAATTACAGAATGGGCTGTCAAGAATGGAATCTATTTGAGCACCTCTTCAAATTATTACCCGCAGGGTAATGGGCAGGCAGAGTCCACAAACAAGAATTTGCTAAAAATCATCGAGAAAGACTCGGATGAAAATCAAAGAACATGGCATCTGAGGCTAAAATCAGCGTTATGGGGTGAGAATAACACGAAAGAGGTCTCTAGGTAATTCTCCCTGAAGTTGGTCTATGGGAAGGAGAGCGATGTGCCTATATCATTAAATTACCCGACCTTGGAGCTCATGAAACAGCTGGAGTTATCTGAATTCGAACCAATGGAGGCCAGGTATGCAGAATTGATGGAATTAGAGGAAATCAGAGAACATGCGATTCAGACGATTGAAAAGGATCAGGCCATAGTAAAAAGATGGTTTGATAAGAGAGCTGGAGCAAAGACTTTCCAGGAAGGGGACCTAGTTCTGAAATGGGATGCAGATCGGGCAAAACCAGGAAGGCATTCCAAGTTTGATGCCATCTGGAGTGGTCCCTATATGGTCACGGGATGCAAAAATAGTAATGCCTTCCAATTGTCTGCATTGGATGGAGAGGAACTTCAGATTCCGGTTAACGGAATCTATCTTAAACATTGCTACTAGGAGAAAGGTTTTTTCTTGTAAATATTAGTTTAGGTTTTTAATTCCTCTAAGTGCGTATGCACATTGTCCTGTTGTAGTTAGGTTTCTATTTCCCTAAGTGCTTTGCACGAGTTTATTGCTCTCGGGATGTTTTCTGCGATTCGAGTGTTCTTTGGAGAAGAAGTTGCGATGTCGAGGCTTGTTTGGGTTATTGCTTGACTCCATGCCCAATGGATCGCTAAAGGCCAGCGATCATTCACCTAGCGGGCGGTGACCCCAGAGTCGTCAAAACTGTTGTCAAAATTCCCCCGGGGTAAATTTCGATAACATGCATCAAAGTTGCGAAAAGGCAAATAGGTCAATCCAGGAAAAATCGTGAAAATCGGCCAAGTCCTAGTCCAAGGAGCAATCGGGACATTTGGGACAGAAATGCGCGGATCGGCCGAAAAGCCTCCAGGCGGTCCAAGTGCCAAATGGGACATTTGGGACAAAAGATCGCAATTGCTAGCTGCTGCACGGGAGGGCTGCCGATCCTACTGCGAAAGAGGAAAAATTGACTAGCTGCGAGTCCAAGGCATAGTGGGACAAGTGGGACAAATGGACGCGAACCGGCCGGTTCGCCCGAAATCAGCACAAAGAGCACAAGGCAAAATAGGACAAAGGGGCCTTGCGGGCGCGGATCGCTGAAAAATCCGAAAGCCAATGAATTTGCGCCACGTGTCATCGGCCAAATGAGGGACAAGGAAGCCCATTTCGGGCGGATCGGAGGTTTTTGTCCTAAACGGTTTGGGACAAGCGGGTCAAATAGACCCGAACCGGCCGGTCGGGCCGAAAAATGAGTCCAGAGGGTCCAAAATCAAATGGGACATCTGGGACAAATGAACGCGAAATGCGCGAAGGAGCCGAATGAGCCGAGGACCAATCAGAAACTGCCAAGTGTCCTCATAGAGTACAGGTCAGAAAAGTCAAAGGGCGAGTTTTCGAGCACCGAGCCGAATCAATAGGATCTTGCCACGTGTCTCATTTAGGGGCCCACGAGGAAATTTCAAAGGAAAGCCCGCCAAAAGGTAGAGGAGAGAGAATTATTCAACAGACCAATCGAGTCGCCACATGTCATCAGGCGGAGGCGGCGGGAAAGAATTCAAAAGGTGTTTTCGCACATTAGTGCCCTAAATCTTCAGATTGCCATAACTTTTGATCCAGAGCTCGGATTTGCACGTTCTTTATACCAATGGAAAGCTGGTAAAATTCTCTACACGTTTCCAAGGCCAATCTTGTATTTTGGTTCAGTTTGGAGGATGAAAATCAAGAAACGCCTCTGGCGCGAATAACAAAAAGTGATGCGTCAACAAACAATTTTAATGCAGCAGACAGTTCGCCGCTCTGTTAGGCAGCCCGCCGTTTTCGCCAGGATCCGCCGCTTCTGCCATGATGAGATGAGTTAAATGCATTCAGGAGGTGGTTGGGGCAGATTTCGAATTCCTCTCTCTTTTCTCTCTCATTCTTCCTATAAATTGTAAGGAGGGGCTTCTTTCTAATGTTGGACATTTCTGTTTTGCGACCCCTCCCTTCTCTCCTGCTTGCAAGAGAATTCGTGGAGTTTCCAAGCCTCCCACATGGACTGTAATGTCATTGTGCCTCTTGGCCATTGCAATGTATTTGAATCGATCCTTTGAGCAATATATATGTCTGTGATTGAATTTAAATCCTCTCATGTATTCATTGTTGTCATTCTGATCTCCCATTGCATTTCGGTTACCTGTGTATGATGTGGTATTTCATCTATATGGTCTGTGTTTATGTTGCAAAGCTTATGTTCTTCATTCCTCGGTGCATCACCTCCATAGTTTAGGTTTTATTATACGCATTTCTCTCTCCCTGTCTCCTTGGTAGTTAGGTTAGTTTTGGGTGAACCTCTGCGTTTTATTGGTGCATCTGAACAGAGGAATAGGAACCAGCCTTTCTCTGGAGAATCCTTTCTCATTTTCAAGTCCCACACTTGGAGGAAGGATTCAATGTTATGCAATCACACTGGATACCTAAGTGATCAACCTAGAAACTTGATCTGTATTCGGGGTCTTTGTGATTTTGTATCAACAGTCCCCAAAATGCATTTGTGCATCTTCTCCTGTTTCGTCCGAGATCGGTCGAGCCTCGTGTTTCATGCATTCGCGTCTCACATGTCCCAAGTGAACCTAATGCAATTCATACTTAGTTTTTCCGCTCGACCCGAATGTGCTAAATTTGAATTTAAGTTACGAAGATCAAATTTCAGGGCAATGGCGAGAAGGACGAAGCTTTCAAGAGCGCCATTTACATCGGTTTTCAAAGATATCCATTGTCATCTTCAAGATGAAACGTCACAGTGTATCCCTCGCGGCAAAGACATAGGCTGAGGCGTTAAAGAAATTCAAGAAGCGGTACACGAAGATGGTGGGTCCTTCTCGGTGGTCCACTGTCTCCTTCTTCATTCTTTCTCTTCTTCCTATTCCTTTCGTATTCCATGTAATTAGTTAAGAAATTGCGTTTGGCATTCCTTAACTATTCTCTAGTTAAAAGAAATGCGTTACGAGGAGTAACCGATTGTAAGCTATATAATGGCCTTCTTTGCACCATTTTGGAGAAAGGAAGAACTTGGCATATTTTACGCAAGTGTAAATAGATTATAGAGAAATCAATCTGAAGGACTTTCCTTTCTTTGTCTATCTGATCTCTGTCTGTTCTAAGCTTTCATTTGTTTTCTTTGTGAAGATCATTTCTCTCAAATTCGTTAGTCTCATCAATTGCATACTCTTGACTTTACAAGCTCGGTGATCTTGTACAACCAAGAAGGAACTTTGTGTCCTTTATTGATGAATACGTATTTACGTTAAGAAACTTTGTGTTCTGGCAGATGTTATTTACAGAACTTTGTGTCTTTAAATTCCATCTTACTTGTTCTATACAAATGATCTTGTTTTCAATTCACGGTGACTTCGCATACATAAAGAATTACTCTGCTATCTATAATTCTATATGTTTGCCTTTACTTTCTTTTCTATGCTCTCATTTCCTCAGTCCTTTTGTAATTGATGACCTTCATAGAAAACACTTTCGTGGTATCCAAGTTTAACCAACAAATCATGTCCTGTACATTTGTAAATAGGTTTGTTTCTGAATAAGGGAACCTCTCCCATCAAAGAGGAGGGACTTCTTGTCCCCTGACTATTGCTCTTCTAAAAAGTCCTATTTGAAAACCAACAGTTTTGGTGACTCATTGGGAAAATCACATTCCATTCGGTAATTTTTGATCATCTTTTGATCGCGACTCCAGCGTTTACTCAAGGGAGAAGGACCCTTGGTATTGAAGACTCTCGGTTTGACTTTTGGAGCGAGCGGGTTTTCCTTTCCCTTGACAAGAAATAGAAGGACTCGTTAAACAAGCACACCCACTGTTCAAGAAAGAAGTCCTGCGGGTGGTATTCCTTCAAAGCCTGCTAGTCCCAATCTACGAGCTTTGATCCTCGCTAGTGTTAAAGTTCCTCTCCAAGCCGTATTTACAAGAATGGCGGCACAATTGCCATGGGGTCAACGTGTCGGGCCTCTGGCCCTTACTCAGCCTCTACATGAGTTACCTAGAGGTAACCGGAAGAACTTCCCAAAATTCAAAGGTGATGGCAAAGTGCACACTGACGAACACATCGCAGCCTTCGTTTTTGCATGTGGAGTTACGGAAGTCGAATATGAAGACGTCTCCGTAAGGCCGTTTGTTGAGGCGTTACAAGAAAATGTTGTTGATTGGTTCTTTCACCTTACGGTTGGTGCTATAAGCCGACGGGGACACCATGAGAACCCGGTTCGAGAATCGTTTGAAGCCGTAGAAGATGTGCATGCTTTGCTTGCCCAAATTTCTCGAGATAAAGAAAGATTCACAAGAACCCATGAGAGAGTTTGTGGCTCGGTTCAACGAGGTTGGTAAATAAAATTCCAGAAAAACACCCGACCTATTGATCGGATTTAAAAATGTTTCTTTCTAAATGCCCAATCACCTAAAGTTAGTTATGCACTAAGAAGGGCTAATCTCGGAACACTAGCTCTAGATCAAGCACTGGCTATTAGTATCAAAGATGACTTGATCATGTCAGGGAAGTTGAGAAGAGACCCTCCCAAATCCAAGTTTGCTTTGCTTCTTCCTCTTCCACCCTGGACCTAAATGCTTGATCCATTAGTCCAGAAACTTGCAAATGATCTTGTCGCTATAAAGAAATAGTTGGCTCAGCATGCCCCGTATGCAGATGTTCCAAGAAGAAATTTTCAGCCCAGAAATCATTTTCCTGCTCCTCACACAAGACTAGCACTTGAAGGACCTCCTGTTAAGGTTCCTGTGAACACAACCTGTGAAGTTGAAGGGCCAGATGATGATGAAACTTACGAGGAGTTTGTGGAGGAATTTGATGATGAAGCGAGAGGAACTTGAGGGATCTCGAGTGAATTTCTTTACAAGCGAGGGTATTGATGATTATGATGAAGTGGTAGCGAGACATGAGCAAGCGAATCTTTTCTTTGTCATGACTCGAGAAACAGAGACAAAGCGAGAGGAAAAGGTGACACCCCATAAAGAAATCTAAGGAGCGATGTGCAACTATCCCTGTAATTACAAGAAGAGGATCTCCTATCCCTACTTCGTCTACACAGAAGGTGAGTCCTATCAATCCAGTTACCAAAGTTGCTTCTTCTTTTTCTCCTAAAGTTGATAAGCCTAGAATTCCAAATGATGATGGCCCGTCCATACGGATGCTTTGATATTGTTGATCACCTGAAAAAGACCAAGGTACAAATCTCAGAAGCTGAGTACTATCAAACCCATCCCAAAGCCTTTGCCAAAATGATCCACTTTGTTAATTCCAACTCTAAGACCACTTCTAAAGGCCTTCTACCTACTCCTCCCTCTGCGCCACAGCCCAGTCTGGTAGCTGCTGTCACCTCGCCTGGTGACAAAATTAAACCATTTTATGTAACACTTCTTATAGCTGGCCATAGGCTCAGTAATTGTGTCATTGACTCAGGAGCCTCAGATAATGTAATGCCTGCTAAAGTAGCTCATGCTTTAGGCCTGACCCTCACTCGCACTTATGGATCCTGTTACTCCATGGAAAGCAAAGAAGTGCCCCTGGTTGGAAGGATTAAAGATGCACAAGTGGCCTTTGCTGCTTTGCCTGAAAAGAAAGTCTTGGCTACCATCCTAGTAGCAGACATTCCTCCTTCTTATGGAATGTTGCTAAGTAGGAACTTCTGCAAAGATGTGGGTGGGGAAATCCAGATGGACTGGTCGCATGCACTCATACCTGTCAATGGACAAATGAAGAAACTGTTGCCTGAGAAACAATCTGAGTATATTGTGCAGAAAACAGATGATCCTAAGGCACAAATACTCTATGAGGATATGGGGCATGGTAATTACATGATTATGTCCCCTGATGAAATCCAACCCTCCAAAGTATCACCTAAAGATCCCAATGGTGTTTGGATTTTAGAATTTGATGGAAGTTGTTCCTCAGCTGGTTCTGGAGCTGGTGTCCTGCTAGTGTCACCTGAAGGATGCCTACATCCTTTTTCATTTAAGTTGCAGTTTGAAAACACTAATAATACAGCAGAGTATGAGGCTCTCATTCTTGGACTGCAAGTGGCCAAAGAACAAGGTGTGAAGAACCTTCTAGCTCGTGGTGATGCAGAGTTGATTGTAAAGCAAGTCAGAAATCTCTTTCAGGTAAAAAATGGGAGACTGAAGCATTACCGGAATCAGGTTTGGGATTCCATTGAATTCCTTGATGCTTTCTCTATTGAGGCAATACCTAGGGAAAAGAACAGCAGGGCTGATTCACTGGCTGTCTTAGGGTCACTACTGATTCCCCATCCTGAATTCTCTCAGGATAAGTTCACTATTGAAATGGTCCACCGGCCTAGTGTACCTGACAATACCAATAACTGACAAGTTTTCAACGATGACCAGCATTTGCTTTCCTTCCTGGAACTCAAGGAAGTGACAACTGCCTCGTGAGAGTGTGTCCTTTGGCCAAGCTGTCACCCAAGGAGAAGAAACAGATCAGGAAGGGTGCATTAAACTCAAAGGAAACAAGATTCCTAAAGGGCTGGTGAGTTTGGAGGAACTATTTGATAAGCATGACAGGTATGTGAAATCTAAAGCTTCTACTGGACCTCAGCAATCAGCTGAGTATGATAAGATTGATATTGGGAGTTCTAATGACCCTAAGCTAGTAAATATTGGAAAATGTTGTACGGCAGATGAGAGGAGAAAAGCAATTGATCTCCTAAGAAGGTATAAGGACGTTCTTGCATATTCTTATGAAGATCTGAAAGCCTTCAAGCCAAAAGATATGCAACACTCGATTCCTCTCAAACCAGGAATTAAGCCTTTCAAGCAGAAACAAAGGCAATACAACCCCAAAGTAGCTGACACCATCTTTCAGGAGATACAGAAGTTGTTGAAAGCTAAAATTATCTTTCCTATTCACCATTCAACATGGATTGCAAATATTGTGCCTGTCAGAAAGAAGAATGGTGAGATCCGCATCTGTGTTGATTTCAGGAACCTGAATCAGGCTTCTCTGAAAGATAATTACCCTTTGCCTATGATGGATCAAATATTGCAAGCAGTAACAGGATCTGAAATGTTATCTATGCTTGATGTATTTTCTGGATACAATCAGGTAGAGGTTCATCTTGTAGATCAACATAAAATAGCTTTCACCACTCCTTGGGGTACCTTTGCCTACAAGAGAATGCCTTTTGGGCTTATTAATGCTGGTGCCACTTTCCAGAGAGCTATGGATCTGGCTTTTGGAAGCTTGAAAGGGAAGTGTATTGTCATATACCTTGATGACACAGATGTTTTCCAAGACAAGAGCGGATCATTTTGATCACACAGAGCGATTCTGCTTGAGATGTAGAGAGCATGGAATCTCTCTCGAACCCTAAAAATGTCTTTACGTGTTACTGAGAGGAAAACTATTAGGGCACATTGTTTCCAAGGATGGTATTAAGATTGATCTGAGCGAGTTCAAGCCATCCAACAAATTCCTCTCCCAACCAAGTAAAAAGGGCATGCATTCCTTCTTCGGTAAGATAAATTTTTAAGAAGATTCATCCTGATTTTGCTGAATTAACTTTGAATATTTCTCGAGATGATGAAAGGAAGCAAACATTTGGTTGGTCTTACGAAGGAAAGGAATCCTTTTAGGGTATCAAGAAAGCTATCGCTAAAACTCCGGTTTGGCCTGTCCCGATTTCAGCAAAGATTTCATCATCTATTGCTATGCTACAGATAATACCCTGGCTGCTATCTTAACCCAAGAAGACTCTGATAAACATGAGCTACCAATTGCCTTCATGAGCTATATCCTGAAGAATCATGAGCTAAAATACACCATGATGGAGAAGCATGCTTTTGCAGTAGTCAAAGCTGTTAAGCAATTCCGTTTCTATATCCTCAACTCTCACTCTATGGTGCTGGTTCCAGATACAACTGTTAAGTCAATTCTTACACAACAAGAATTTGGATCCAAGAGAGGGAACTGGGTGGCTAAAGTCCAAGAGTATGACATTGATATCAAACCAACCAAGCTGGTTCGTGGAAGAGGTCTTTGTGAGCTCATTGCTGAAGGGGCCAAACATGAGTTGCTGGAGGAGAAAGCTGACCTTCCTACTGTTCTGTTCCTGAGTTCGGTTGATGAATGGTATGCTGACATCACCCATTTTCTCACCTATGGGGAATGCCCCTCTCATTTAACTGCCAAAGAAAAGAGGACTGTTAAATTGAGGTCAACACAATATATATTATGGGAAAATGCTTTGTTTAAACGTGGCTTGGATGGGAGATTTCTAAAGTGTGTGGACAAAGAACAATGAGAGAAAGTTTCTCTCATCTTTTCATGATCGGGCATGTGGAGGGCACTATTCATCAAGGGTTCTGACTCATAAGATACTCCGGGAGGATACTACACGGCCTTCTTTGTTGAGAGATGCATCCAGTGGGTGGATAAATGTGAGGCTGCCCAGGACCTTTGTGGGAAGACCTAAATTGGCTTCTTTACCTCTCAAGCCGATTGTGATTGAGGAGCCATTTCAACAATGGGGTTTGGACTTCATTGCTACACTCAATCCTGCTTCTAGTGCTGGTCACACTCATGTGCTAACACCACCGACTACTTCACCAAATGGGTGGAAGCTATTCCAGTTAAGAGCACTACTTTTGAAGTGGTATGCGGCTTCATCAAAGAGAACATCTTGGTAAGGTATGGTGTGCCTAACAAGATTGTAACAGATAATGCCTCAAATTTCTCTTCAGCTGAGATAATGGACTTCTGCTATGGGTATGGTATTTCTTTGGCTCACTCTTCAGATTACTACCCTCAAGGAAATGGGCAGGCAGAATCTACCAACAAAAATCTGGTGACTATCATAAGGAAGTTAGTCAATGAGTCTCAGCGAAACTGGCACAAGAAGCTCTATGATGCTCTTTGGGCAGACAGGATTACACCAAAGAGAGCTATTGGAATGTCTCCTTTTCAAGTGGTATATGGAGTTGAAGCTCAATTGCCAGTGACAGTGGAACTGCCGGCCTTGCATCTAATGAAGGCCATCGAGGATACTAGTTTCAGAGATGCCCTGGACAAGAGAATTATGTACCTGCACAAGCTGAATGAAGACAGATTGGTGGTTGCTGATAGGATATCTGTTCACCAGCAGAAGGTAAAGGTCCTGTTTGACAAGAAAGCTAGGTTCAGAGATTTCCAAGTTGGAGACATCGTACTGTTATGGGACAAAAGACATGAACCTCGTAGTAGCCATGGAAAATTTGTTTCCACGTGGCTCGGACCTTTCAAGATCGGACACTTTGCTTTGTGAGAATTCCTTTTATCTTGATTACATGGATGGTTCTTCTCTCCCACTTCCTTATAGTGGCGCAGTATCTCAAGTTGTTCAAGTCTAGGTGATTAGAGAGTCCCTTGTATATTACATGCACAATGTTTCCCTTCTATTGTTTTTGTGTGTTGCCCTCTGTGTTGGTCTATTTTTGACTCCGTTGCCCAAGGGATAAGGCACTGGTGCCTTCACCGAGTTTGTCTAAGTTCTTGCCTTGCCTCATTCCTTGAATTTATGCCAAGTCATCCCCAGAAGGAGCCAGCTTTTGTCCACTCAAAATTCCCTGCTCGATAAAAGTAAAATTTCAAAATTTTGAGTTATGAGTGTTTTCTCTAAAGTGCCTAAGTCGTGAAAATTGAGAAAATCTATGTTTCGGGTCATTTTGTATGTATTTCAGGGCACATCGAACATTTTTGTCCCACTTGTCCCAAGTGCGAAAGTGCATTCTATTCCCGATCACCGAAATCCCAGAAGTTGTTCCATTTTGGGCCCGTCGGAACTTTTGTCCCAAGTGTCCTAAAACTTTTTGTGCGAGATGTTCCAATTTCGGCCGAACTAAGCAGCCGAACCGCGTGCACTTACTTTCTTGTCCCAAATGTCCCAATTTCAAAAGTGCGCTCTATTCCAATTTCACCCGAAACACCCGAACCGCGTACTTTGGAACTTTTTGTCCCGAATGTCCCAACGGGCCTTACATTCCATTTTCGGCGATTCACCCGAACCGCGTCCTTCAAAACTTTTTGTCCCGAATGTTCCAAAGTTAAAAAGTGCCTTACGCTGTCCCATTTTCGGCGAAACTCCCGAGTTGCGTACTTGAGCTCTTTGTCCCAAATCAAAAAATGTAAAGCTGTTCCATTTTCGGCGGTTCACCCGAACCACGTCCTTCGCGTATTTCCGTCCCAAATGTCCCAAAATGCATTTGTGCGTCTTCTCCTGTTTCGTCCCGAATTGGCCGAGCCTCGTGTTTCGTGCATTCGTGTCTCACATGTCCCAAGTGAACCTAATGCAATTCATACTTAGTTTTCTGCTTTCGACCGAATGTGCTAAATTTGAATTTAAGTTGCGAAGATCAAATTTCAAGGACAGCTGGCAGAAGGACGAAGCTTTCAAGATGCCGTTTACATCATTTTTCAAAGATATCCATTGTCATCTTCAAGATGAAACATCTGGTGTATCCCTCATGGCAAAGACATAGCTGAGACGTTAAAGAAATTCAAGAAGCGGTTCCTAAAGATGGTGGGTCCTTCTCAGTGACTGTCCACCTGTCTCCTTCTTCATTCTTTTCTCTTCTTCCTATTCCTTTCGTATTCCATGTAATTAGTTAAGAAATTGTGTTTGGCATTCCTTAACTATTCTCTAGTTAAAAGAAACGGTTACGAGGAGTAACCGAATTGTAAGCTATATAATGGCCTTCTTTGCACCATTTTGGAGAAAGGAAGAACTTGGCATATTTTCTGCAAGTGTAAATAGATTATAGAGAAATCAATACAGAAGGACTTTCCTTTCTTTGTCTATCTGATCTCTGTCTGTTCTAAGCTTTCATTTGTTTTCTTTGTGAAGATCATTTATCTCAAATTCGTTAGTCTCATCGATTGCATACTCTTCAACTTTGCAAGCTCGGTGATCTTGTATAACCAAGAAGGAACTTTGTGTCCTTGATTAATGAATCTGTGTTACGTTAAGAAACTTTGCGTTCTGGCAGATGTTATTTACAGAACTTTGTGTCTTTAAATTCCATCTTACTTGTTCTATACGAATGATCTTGTTTTCAATTCACGGTGACTTCGCATACATAAAGAATTACTCTGATATCTATAATTCTGTATGTTTGCCTTTCTGCTCTTTTCTATGCTCTCATTTCCTCAGTCCTTTTGTAATTGATGACCTTCATAGAAAACACTTTCGTGGTATCCAAGTTTAACCAACAAATCATGTCCTGTACATTTGTAAATAGGTTTGTTTCTGAATAAGGGAACCTCTCCCATCAAAGAGGAGGGACTTCTTGTCCCCCACTTGCTCTTCTAAAAGTCCTATTTGAAAACCAACACTCATCCGAATTGAAAAGTCCGGATGGGTGAGAGATTAGATGAGGGGTATCCTAATTTGATAGATGAGCATGGCCGGCCTTGAGTACTACTACATTTTTTTATTCGAGTAAATAGTTTTTTGAAAGGGACTATACCCTTATACAAAAGTGCTCAACAGCAAGATTTTATCCCAGAAAAGCCCAACAATAGAAAAAATCTGTCGAGGAAAGAACCAGCAAAAGCAAACCAGCTGCTACAAAAACAGCTAATAAACAACAACAAAACAGCAACACAGCTGCCTATCAACTGCGTATTAGACCATTTGCCTAAATGTATCAATGAAAGCACCCAAAAGACAAGAATCAAACCTTGTCCGATATGGTGGGGGATTTAGATTTGGCATTTCCCTTCTTTTTCCTATCCACCACAGTCCATTCCTGATTTCCCACATCCACTACAGTCGGAGGAACTGCAATGGGTTTGATGGGGATGTGACCCATAGGAAGGGGGGTCGAAATATCCTTAATCACTGAGTCAGCAACCTGTAAAGAATAGTCTGGAGGCTTCTCTGTATTGGTCTGTGAATCAACCATGATGGGTGAGTTAACTTGCAAAGGAGCACTAGATTCCTTAGCCGGATCTGAGTCAATTGTAAGATGTTCAGGTAGAGAATCCTTCCACCAGGCTGTTTTGGTCTTACGTTTGGAGTGTTCACAATCATCTGTAACATGACCAGTTTGGAAGCAACACCTACATCTGAAGGCAAGTCTCTCATAGTCTATCCTCTGCACCCAGAGCCTGTCACCAATCTGTAGATTGATTTCTGCTGGTAAGAGTTTGGAGGTATCGAGATTAACCAGGATTCGAGCATAAGTAGTATGTGCTTGAATGGAGGTCTTATCATCAACTGCCACACTTGAGCCTAGAGTATCACCTATAGCAGTGAGACAAGATCTGTTCCACACTACTACATTAGCGGTGCCCTTGGATTTTGAATAATTATTTTGTGGTTTGGAATAAGAAGAGGTATCATTTGACTTGAATGCTGAATTCTTATTACGTAATTGGATTTTCTTCTCTTCATGGCCCGAATATCTAACTTTCACACCATAGTGAATGCTTAATCAAATGTTTAGAAGGTTTGGACCTGTAAGGTTTGTGAGATACTTCTAACATAAGCTCGTGTGAAGAGCTCGATGAGTTCGATTGTGGCGCTTAAAAGGTGAGTTGGTTGACCAAGCTACGCCAAAGTGAGTGACAAAATCTGCAATAGATTCATCCTCATACTGATGCATGGAGTATAGGTTGGTCATGGTAACCTTCTTGATGATATTGATAGAGAAATGATCCAAGAAGGCTTGGGCTAGCTGATTGAATGAGAATATAGAGTGTCTAGGTAACCCAATATACCAATCCAATACAGGTCTAGTTAGAGACATGGGAAAGGTTTTCAAGAGCAAGGCATCATCGTGAGCGATTAGATAACACCCATGTTTGAACGACCACAAATGTTGTTACGGGTCTTCTTTGCTATTGAAACGGTTGAATTTAGGCATTTCCCAATGCACGGGGTATGGGAAAATAGGAATAGATGGGTGGATGGGCTCATTACAAATATCATCGTAGGTGAGAGTGTTGCAGGAGCTAGAAACTGATGCCTCTAATGTCTGCATCTTTTCTAAAATCAATTTGATTAGGTCATTGGTAGGTTGCAATTATTGAGTTCCTCTTGTAGTGTGAGAGGGTTGGTTTTGGGCATGTAATGAGGGTGACACTCCAGTGTATGGTGCTGCCATGTAGGTTGATTGGGAAGAAGGTAGTGAAACAAGGGGTACATACCTAGAGTGAATAATAGATGAAATGGGAGGCTGCTAATAGTATGTATATAGAGGTGGAAGGGTCGTGGTGACCCTAGTGGCAATGGGGGCTAATGATTGTGGAATGGAAAGTACCACATTCTGAAAAGGGGTAGGGGTCACCGACACCGGAGGTGGTAGTGTAGCTATGGGTATGTGTGAGACATTAGGGGTGGATGAGGTTATGTTATGGGTAGTTGTCGAAGGTATGGTGGATATGGCGCATGCCACGAAGGTGGCAGATGCCACAATAATAGTGGGTATAAGACCTAACTACAAAATGACCGGGGTAAGGTAGATGCGGGAAGCACACGGCTAGATGGACCCTATACAGGAGTGGGAGTGAGAGTCGGGGGTAGATACGGGTATGTCATATATCAATTGACCTAAGGCATCTCAAGTGGATGAGTGGGAAAGGTAAAACTACATGCGACAGGGTTTTGGTCAAGGAGTCGTGTGAACTCCTCATCTTCTGTAATGATAGTGATAGGCTGCATGGGATCCATGGTGGTGATAAAATGGAAGGTGGTAAAGTACTAGGTGGGAGTGGTTGAATTACGGTGTGAAATAGGAGTGCACTTGCTTGTTTTTGAGTCAACACCATGTGAACCAATTGATCGAGTAAGGTCGTTTCTCTGTAAATGACACAAAAAAATAGCGAGACAGTGAATCGATGGTAAAAAGTGTATTAAGTACCAATTGTAGGTTATAAAGTGAAACAAGCTAACTGATGCTTTGGTTAGAGAAAACGATGCCGATCAAGGGTAATCACTTCCGGTCATTTTAGAAAATGGTTAGTGAGTGAAAAACTAGGTAGAAGGTCAAATCGCGGTATGCCAAATTTGATGGTGTTTAACAATATCAATGGGAATGATGGTAGTGACAAGGACTATGAAAAGTGGAAGAAAATGAATAAAATTTCCTTTTGGTAGGTTAACAAAAGGACCTAGAACCGACGTCGGTTGGGTATAACCGACGATGGTTACTATGAAATTGAAACAGTGATGAAAGAAAAGTGGTTGTGAATTAAAATATGATGTACAATCAGACCCATAATTCTGAGAATGATGATGATATGGCCTAGGCACACTCAGGTGAAGCCAGAATACACCAGCTATGATGAGGAGTGTGTAAGGATGAACAAGAAAAAATTAAGAACATGATCTCTCACCTCAAAACGCAAGCCAAGCAGAAACACTAAGAAAAATGTGATCCTAGGAGTGCCTTTTCTATTATGTTTGTTTAGCTTATGTTATTTAAGGACTAACACATGAACTATGAAATAGAATTTTTTTGTGAGGATGGCTTCCTACAAAGAAGGAGATCTAAAAGGTGAGGTTTCAGGTATGTTATGGTGGGGTGGGCTTCGCTCTAAAGTATGACTCGTGACAGAGCGGTGGAGCTGGGAGTACACATGTCGATCCTCATATCGGTCACGATCATTGATAGGCACTCCTAGGAAATATTTTGTTTAAGAATATGTGTTTGTTTTGAATTTGTGTAATTTGGCAAGACTCAAAGAGAGAAAGAGATGTGCTTTCTATGGTTTGTTTGTCAACCATCAGCTGGTCATGAATTCCAGCGTATAGGTTGCCCTTAATTAATGTGAGCTAATGCAATAAATTAGAATGGAATGTACTTATTTTTAAACGCAAATCAAAGTGTGAAGTTGGATGACACAATAAGATGAAGAGGAAGAGGGATGTTCTTTCACTACAACACCGAAAACATAAAGAAATGGTTCTTGTTAATTACACCAAAAGAAAGGTTTCCTTTAGAGTAAATAGAAAGAAAAGGTGGGTTACCAAGGAAGAAAATTAATGTGTATTCCTTTCAAAAGGGAAACAAACACACAAATTTTCCTAGGAATGAATATAATGCAAGGAACCTTGGATAGGTCCGACCGGTGTGCAAAATGTTTCACCCAATTCTTAGACGTTTCTTTGAAGTATTGATGAAACACATATGGTAACGGGTGTAGGAGGGATACCTGTTTTAATGCTAGTTGATGAGTTGTTGCATGTGTATGACTTCTAAATCCACAACTGATTATGAGATATTCCTTTTGGCTAGGAGGAACTACTTGAATTATGGTCCTAGATTCCTATGAGTGAGGGATGAGGATACTGGTAAGAGGTTGAAGGCTGAAGGTGATCACCAATCATAGGAGAGCTTCTGCATGGGCTACATGTGCATTCCTCTTTCCTTGGTTAGATCAGGTCATTGTTAGCGTGGTTGTGTAGGGGAAAACACTTGATCTCTTTCCTTGTATGTGTTCTCTTGCTAGAATTTGATCTCAGAAGATGTGATATCTCTTAGGAAGATCTCAATGTTTCACCAAATTTTTCCAATCCTTTCCAACCTCCAAAATAAGGTTGTTTTGAGGGTTAAAAGGGTACTCGATGGTGGTTCGCTTAATCGGCGCAGCTTAGGGGTAACTAGCATTGGTCAAGGTGGGATTTCCTATGTTTACTAAATTATGGAGATCCTCTTGATTTTATTATATCTCATGTCATTAACCCATGGATTAGATTGGAAGCTTCTTGTAAGCATGCCGGAATGTGGTTAGAGGAATGTAGGCATTGATTTTTAGGGTTTGGGTAAGTCTTAGTTAGTTATGGCAACTTACTAAGAATAGGTCTTAGGTTGAGTTGGCTTGATGAGGTGTCTAAGTGAGGTGTATGTGTGGATATTATTTAGTTTAAGATATTTAAATAATAGATATGGTGAGGATAATGAATTAATTTAATTAACTTAATTAAAAAAATGTTAGTGGGGTGAAGGGGGCCATGGCTAGGTGAATGTGATGAAGGGTGCTTATTCGTTGAGGACCAAAGGGGAGTTTGACCTAATTTGAGTGTCTATAGATACATCCCATATTTGAGTTGATCTTATGTTTTCTTGAGGCACAAAGATAAAGACATGGTGCTTTGAAGAGCGCACTATTTGGTGAAGGATATGAGCCTTTTAGCTTTTGTTATGAATTATTTGATTAGTACAAGAAACTGTGAGACCATGGATGATTCTTGTATGTCATATTACACATGTATGATGAATTTTATATCTTTACTAATCATTTTTTTGGTTTTATTGGATTTTACTCATCTTAGTGATGGGGTTTTTAGCTTTGTTTTGCGTAGGTTGAGTGGTTTCGGGAATGGCCAAACTATATGGGTCATAAGTGACCATTGTAATGAATATAATGGAATTATAGTATTATTTATTGATCAAATTATTTATGAATTATTGACCTCTCTTGGGTTACAAATAAGAAAATCGTATAAAATTTAAGTTTTTAGTCCATTTGTGGGATAGTATTGGATGGGGGAAAAGTGCAACCCAAGTAGAAGTGTCTTGTAGGTATGTAGGCATGATTTTAAGGCTGATGAATTTTATTATAGGATGAAAAAATTTATAGGGGATGTGTGTAATAGTTTAGATCCATGACAAGTTGAGAAAGAAGAAGATAGAGTGAGCTAGAAAAATGAAGGTCGATTGTGATTGTGTAAGTTGAATTAAAGATCTCCATCAGTTGTGGTAGAAAAAAATATCAAATATGATCACCTTCGTGGTGGATGATTTGGTCATTAGGAATCTTAGGGGTTTTATCCTCCTTGTGGAGTGAGTGTTTCACTAAATGAAGGGTTTGTGCTCTACTAAACTAGGGGTTGGTGCTCCTTGTGAAGTTGGTGCTTCACTAAATCTCTTTAATTTGATTAATATAAGCATATTTTCAGTTGGTTTTCTTCCCCATGAGGTTTTCCCACTTATATATGGTGTTCATGTGTCTTCTTATTTGTTTCATGTTGTTGTGAATGCTTAATACACACCTAATGTGCATATATGGTTATGGATGGTAAATGGATGAATGAAATAATGAATGTATGTGATGGTAAATGAATTGAAAGATTTGTAGGACTGATTCACCCCCTTAGTCCATTGTGCTTCCAATAATCATTATAAGAGTAGGTCCTTGTGAAGAAATTTTAACAGCTTGAAGGATATCCTTGAAGCACAAATGGGTAAGTCAATTGATCTATGGAGGAGAAAGTATGAGATTGTTGAGTCTTTTGTATTTAGATTGTAAGAGAAAATGAGTGATATGGAGAAATATCATGATCAATCCATCAAGGGTTTGGAATCTCAAGTGGAGAGTGTGACTAAATCCCTAAGGGATAAAGAAGAAGCTTGTTCCACATATGAAGATAAATTGAAAACCCTATAATCTAACTTAGAGAGTGCATATAGTAGGTTGAGGATGTATGAGAAGTTAGAGAAAAGTATTGAAGTTCTTGATGGAATTTTAGAGAGACAACAAGATGTAAATGATAAAATAGGACTAAGTTTCAAGGGAAAACAAAAGGAGAAGGATGGTGAAGCTGGTCCTATCTCTCAAGTAAGAAAGAAGGAGACAAATAAGGCTGATTCAAGATGGTATTACCAAATTATACAACCTAATTCTATAAAGAATGACAATTTCTTCAATGGATATTGTTATGTTTGTCATGATTTTGGTCATAGAGATAGATATTACAAAAAGAGGTCACCTAGGAATGGTGTATAATTCTTAAATGTGGAGTTTCATTCACGTCATGAGTATGGCCATAAAGCCAAGGATTGTGGATGGAATATAAGAGTATATGAGCCAAGAAGAAAGAAGGATGTTGTTTGCTTCAATTGTCAAAAATTAGGTCATATAACAAGACTATGCCAAAGTAAGAAAAGGTTCATTGAAAGGTTTGATTCTAAAGGAGAAGTCAAAGGACCTAATAATGGAGTTCAAAAATATAAATATTTTTAGAAAATCATAGGTTTCCAGTTTGAACAATAATCAAGTGAAGATTTTCAAAGAGGTTTCTAGTGCAATCAAGATGGAAAACAAGGTCAACAAACTCAAGTCAGGTCAAGGAAGCATGTTTTCTCTAGTTAAATAATATCACATGTGTCTCAATTCTTTAGTTCATGATAATTTAAAGGATCTAGGTGTTTGGAAAACCTCAATTGTGATGAGGTATGTCAAGTGATCTCTCTATATTCTTTAAGTTCTTGTGTTTGTAGGTGTCTGAGTTTGTTGTTTTCATGAAAAGTGCTTTGGCATGTTGTTACATAGGTGTTGTCATTAATGTAAAACCTCATTTTTAAAAATTGGATGATGGAGTGGGGTTATAAAATTATGGGGATGATGATGACATGATTATTCAAATGTATTCATGGTGATATCACTTGATTCAATGAAGATTGATTGTTCTTTCAAACCTATTTAGGTGAACTAGCTATCCTAGGTGATGGTGGATGAAGGTTACAGCTTCTTAGTGACTTTAGTATCATGTTGACATGATGGAGATCATGTTTTGGGAGTTATTATGCACTCACATGAGTTACAAGGTGTAGATACATGTTGTTGACCATGATTCGGATGTTTATTTGGACCAAGTATGGTTGTTAGAATGCATGAGAATCAATTGTGGAGATATATGAGCTCATTGATGCATAGAGTAATGTGTATTATGATGTATCAAGTATGTTGGGACCATTTGGTGATTTTTCATGATGAGTTATGAGGTTTTTTCAATTGATCGTAGCCTTTATAGTGAAAAACCCTAAGAGCTAGCTATGAAAATGACATAGGATGGAAATATTGAGAGATATTTATGATAAAATAATGATTGGAGATGTATTTAGGGTGTGTCATGATGGTGTGGGAAATATTTCAGGTTTCCATGATGAGTATTTTGAATTATATGAGAGTTTTAATGAAATAGGGTTAAGAACAAGACCATTTCTAGCTTGAATTGGATCTTCTCATACTCACCCTGAATTGTGTGATTTGCTTGGGAAATTTTGTCTTTCAATTATGTTTCTATTTTCATGCAAATGTGCAACAGAAATTGACAATTTTTAAGCACGACAACAATACATTTGTACGAACATTTTCATGTTTTATCATTCGAGGCACCTCGAGTCTACTTAGTCGAGTCTAAGTGACCTCCCGATCAATGTTAGCTCATCCCCATATTGATTTAGGAAATTCCATTAATTTCCCACTAGGTGATTTTAGGAGTTCATTAAAAGTTGCAAACTTCAAGAATTTGTGGGAAAGGTTATCACTGGCCTTCCTATGACTAGAGTAAACCCATGGAGTGGAGAGGAACATCCAAAATTGATTTTGAGATGATTCAAAGGCCTTGGTACATCATGGAAATGATTCAAGAATATTTTGGAAGGACTTAGAGAAGTTGGGGCAGTTTCACAAAAATTAGGGTTCATAGGCCTAGGCGGTGCACGAGGATGAAACACCTGCTAAACTTCTAAAGGTGATTCCGGGATCTCCAGATAGAGTTAGGAGAAAACCAAAACATCATCTCAAATTCAATACCAATACCTTCAAGATGGTGAATTTTTTTTTCACAACACTTTGGCGCATTTGGTCTGCAAGAAGATTTTCTCATGCACAAGTCGAGTATGAAAAAAATGCCATCTTTTTAGGGATAAAATGGAAGAATCAAGACCTAATAACCAAAAAATTGGATTAACAATGACATTTCCAAACATGATCATATACAATTTTATTAAAAACAACCATCAGGAGCTCAAGTCGTTTCAAGTTGTCCTCTTAGAGTGAGTTCGAGAGTTAGTTAAATTTTGGGAGGACACGTGTCAGCTCCAAGATCATAGAAATATTTTATTTTCCTCACATCCCACAAGATTAAGGACATCAACCATGTAAAAAATTTCCTAGCCCTTATAAGACCTTTGGATCCTCATGCGACCTCTAGGATCATTAGTTTAGCTCAAAGGTGCTTGTGGGAGCTCAAAGCCTCAACCATACGATCGTTGCCACATGTCCTCACCAGAAGCATCATGGAATTTTATGTCCCTCATGTCCCTCATAGGTTAGGGACATAAAACATGGAAAAATTCACCCATCCCCTAAGGAATACTTCTAGTCACCCATATGACCAACTTCCAACCCCTCAGTGCTTTAAAGCTAATTTTTTAGCCTTCATTCCCTATCATTGGATCCCTGCCACATTTCTTTGCCTTATCGACCATGGAATTTTATTTCCCTCACATCACTTTGAGGTGAGGGATGTTAGGAAATGAAAATTCACCCATCTCCCATCTCATCTTTATTTTAAAATTTTAAAAATCCCTCTTGTTTCTAACTTCTAATATCTAACTCCTTCATGCACAACTTTCTTTGTAAATTTCTCTTCAACTTATCACCATAACTCCACCATTCCCAAATCTCAATCCATATTTTCCACTTCAAATAAATATTTCACTCCATGAAAATATTCAGGTTCAAGAAGATGATTAATCAAACGAAGAATGAAGAAGTGGATGTAGTGCCCACTTCCCTTTGACATTTTTAGATATTGATTTTGATATTGTTGATCTTATTATGGACACTATTATGTTTTGTTTTAGTATGATGGTTAGATGTTAGATCAGGATTATTACTGATTTGGATTCATTCTTATGCATGATGATTATTAGAGACATTTTTTATATGAAGATGATGATATACTATTTTACATGGACATATCATAGATGTTGATTTGGACATATGATATTGGATATTGTGAGTAGAACTAGAATGAGAATTAATTGGTGATGATAGAGTTAATTAATTAAACTCAAAATGATAATGTTGATTTCTTGATGTTGTTGTGATTCATATGAATATATGGTTTTGTCAGTATATTTATATCATTTTTTATGTTTTGATATGGCCATGACACGAAAGAGGTATTTGTGTTTTTAGGTTAAAATCATCACAACAATGTCGCGGGATTGGAGACTAACCATATTGATATTGGATATTGTGAATAGAACTAGCATGAGAATTAATTGATGATGATAGAGTTGATTAATTAAACTCAAAATTATAATGTTGATTTCTTGATGTTGTTGTGATTCATATGAATAGATGGTTTTGCTAGTATATTTATATAATTTGGATGTTTTGATATGGCCACGAGGCCGAAAGAGGTATTTTTGTTTTGTAGGTTAAAATCATAACAACAATTTTAGGGACTGAGACTAACCATATTGAAATTTTGAGTGAATTCAACAACATCACCATGGCAACTATTTGTGTGTGTGTTTGTGTGTGTTTTCTTTTGCTAAAGATTCCCATGGGAGGGATTTCCATTATATGTGACCATGGGTTTGTGTAATTTATTAATGTGGTTTCTTTATTAATGTTGCATGTGTTTATTTTGTGATGTGTTACCCCTTTTCACTAGTTATATATATGTTGTATTAATGTTGTGAATAATCATGTGTTAAAATAAATAAATCAATAAGTCATAAGAATGTAATTAATGAAGTTTTTGATCTTAAATGTAATGTTTTAAGAGTGTGTAAGAAAATGTAAGATTTTGGAGTGTGAAACATTTCATCCTTTTGGGAAATTCGAATTTGTCCTTGGGGATATATTTGGAGGCTTATGGCACAAGTTAAACTTGTCCCACAACTCTTAAAATTATTCACTAACCATACATATGATTTTGGAGATTAAATTTAGGCCTTTTTAATGCATTTTGAAATGACTAATTGTAATTTTTAATTGCACTTCTATGACATGTTTTAAATTCAGTCCTTTTAGAGTATGGGTCATTTTGGAGTGTGTAAGTTATATTGTCATTTTATTTATTATGTTCAGGTGAATGATGTTGAATTTTTTCTTGAGGTTGAGGAAGAATGATGTCACATCCCACATCGATCCACATAATCCTCTTCTCTTCCCTCTCCTTTAAAATTTGAACTCCATTGCCTATTAGAGGTTGTTGAAACTTTTCTTATTCCTCTTGGGGGTGAATTTTGCTTGCCATTTGGGAGATTTCTTGTGGGAGGAGTTGGGAGTAATTAAATGTTGGTGTGTTGCTGATTTGGGATTGTTATTTTGTCATTGGGAAGTTTTTTGATCTTGGAACAAACTCCATTATGGAGAGGTAGGAACTTGAGCCTTTTAAAAATGTTTCTTTCTCTTGCATGCATGTATGAAATGGTGAATTTTTATGTGTGTGTTGGCTGGTTGGGTAGACTATTTAGGACATGGTGTATGAGAAGGCTATGGATATTTCAAATGGGGGGCATAAGGGAATGCCAATGGCACTAGTTTTATTGTGGAGGAGTTTGGGATTGGGATCCACCATGGAAAAGAAATAGCTTGCATTTCTTACTCTTTGGGGGCATAAGGAGGGGTTAGGAGGCATAAGGTTTATGGGATATGATATTGATATTGGTGGTATGATTATTGGTGGATTCCAAATTCCCGATTGGGAGGCATAAGTAGCTTTCCCCATAGATCCTTGCTCTCATTGGCTTTATTGGAAGAAACCTCAGTTTTGTTTACATGTATATAATGTAGTGGTGAACTACATTCTTCTTGAACTCTTTTGTTTAAATGTGTAAATGTTGCTTGTATGTTTTATAGAATCCTTGTTGCCATGAGTTGATTCTCATCTTAACTATTTCAATATGGTTGGGGCTGGGGGCCAATGAGGAAGGATGGCTTCTCCCTTCTCATTATATGTCTTGGTTGGGTGGAGAGTGTTGCCTTTCCCCCTTCCTTGTTGTGATCAAGATGAAAAGATGAAGAAATGGAGCATGTTGCTATTTTGAAGCCAAGAAATGTGTATTTTGACAGTCCCTTCTTGTGAGCAAGTTCATTGTAATCCTTCCCACTTTGGAGTGGATGAATTGTTTAGCAAATTTGTAATGTGAAGATATTTGTATTGACAATGGAAGATTGAAATTGGAATGTGAAATGTAAAGGAGTTATATGCTACTCTCTATTTTTGAAAAATAATGTTGTATATTTTGTAAGTTACATTTTGTATTTAGAAATCAAATGGAAAGGAGAAAATTGTAAAGTTGTATTGGAAATGAATAAAGGATTGCATTAGTTCTCAAAATTGTATTGTGTATTGGATTTGAATTGCTATTAAAGAATGAGATTTTTGTTTGTAAAGGAAGAATGCATGTGAAGAAAAGACAATGTTATGCTCCTCTTAAAATGTATATTAGAATTGAAATTAGAACTACAATTTAACTTGCTATTGAATGGTTGATTGAATTAAATTGAATATATATTAGATTGGATTAGAAACAAGTTATTACACATTTAAATGATAAAATTGATATACATGATTAAAAGAAAAGATCACTATTATAAAATTTGCACTAGCAATTCATTTTAATAAAGATGTATAGTTCATACCTGCATACATTCATTAACTTGGAGATGTTAAAATTTAGTATTCTCGTATCTTTAATGAACTCAAATTGACAAATAAAACTTAAGAAAACAATCTAACCATTGCAAAATCAAATCAAATCAAATCCCTTCTTGGGTCGTTTTTACGTCATGTTGGAAAAATACAAATTGAAATATTAGGAAAATTAACTTCTATAAAACACTCTAAACCCTCCTAGACTAATCCTCCATGTATGTAAATTGAGAAGTTAAAAGCTGTCGAGTTCACTAATTAAAATATTGCAGTTCATTTTTGAAAAATAGACACTTAAAAATTATCAAAAAGAAAAATTTATGGTTCATGTTTAAAGAGGGCATCGAGAGATTTCCAAAAGTCCTTGTTTGCCCAAAACTGATATTTCTAGCTCAAGTTATGGCACTTTTATGTTTTTGCCTTGGCGGAAAAATTTGTGAAAATTTTCCCATGCGGGCTCATAAGCCAAAAATTTCCGTCATTTTTCCTTAGAAAAGTTTTTTTGAAAAATTAAGACTTTGGAAAATTATCACATTTTCCTCCACTAGACCACATCCAATCGATGGCACCACGTGTCCTCTAGGGGCTACAATGGAGGTGTGGGTTGCTTTTAACTCTTAGCCTTTTTGAAAAAATTTGGAAAATTTTCATCTTTCTCCTGCCGCCACCCACAGTTCCCACAGTGCCACATGGCAGCTTTGGGTGCTCGTGTAGGGGGCAGACCCTTAGTGTTTTTTTTTTTTTTTTGGTATTGGGAAATTTTTGAAGAAATTCCCCACGCCCGCAACCCCGGCCTCACCCTACATTTTCCCTCGGTGGGCGTGCGGACCCACGCGTCTTATTGTTCCCCTTTTTCCCGTGTGTGAAAAATGTCAACTCCTCCCGCCACTCTGCCCTCCCCTCTCCATTGTCACCTATGGCTTGTCAAGAATCATGTGTCCCTAAATAGACCTGTAGGCACTTGGGTGCCATTGACTTCTCCTCCTCCATTGGGCACAACGTGTGACATTCTCCCACTGATCTGCCCTTCCCTGTTTCCTTGACATTGACTCATCGGTCGCCATGTGTCCCTAGATGACCCGTAGAGGCTTAGGATGTTCTGTGACTTAGAGCTTGTGAAATGGGAAAAATTCCCTAAGCTTCCCGACGACCTACCAACCCGTTCATGGCGCTTTCCCCACCTCTTGACAAGTGTCCCTCTAGGGGAAAATTTGACCCCAAAACTTTTCCCGGCCATATCTTGAGTTCTACAAGGAGCTAGAAGGAATTATTTATATCACTGGAAATGTGAGAAAATTTCCTATCCAATGGGAATAATTTAGGGAAATTTTTGAAGTGCTAATTTTTAGAAAAATATAGTTAAAACTCAGAGCCTATTAAAGAGTGGGCATGGGGGTAAATTACTTGTTGAACCTAACTAAAACATGTAACCTTAAAATTTTGAACCTTGTGAACTTGATACTAATTAATAAAGGAAACATGTTTTGGTAAATTGGTTTTGTCCCAGAACCTGTCAGTGACCAACTGTTGTCTTGCAACTTGGTTGTGGACACTTCTAATAAAAAAAAATCATCCCATAATTTTCTAGCTAACCCTAGGTTATTTCTTGGGTATTAAGTGGTTTGTTTAAATGAGCACTACATTTTGGTATCGGAGCGGTGGTTCTAAAGCTTGGACCATTGGACACACTAGAAAACTTGAGACATGAAAACTTAAACCTAGTACACTTGTAAATCTAGATAACAACTTAGCTAGAATTTGTATGTTATAGTAAACATGGAAGTTGTATAAAGTTAGAAAAATGAACTGACTCTCGCTATGGTCTATGCAGGGAGGCTCGGAAAGAGTGAGAGGAACCTTCACAGAGACTTTGACTCACCACCACCACCACCGAGATCGGGGTGTTGTAGCCATTCTACCTCGATTCTAAAGACCCTTCAGATGTCAATGCCACTCTATGTGGAGGATTAAGAGGAGGACATGCAACTAGTCATGATAGAGCCCCTTCTATCGAGGGTCGGTATATCCTCGAATTAGCGAGGAGAATAGAGTAGAGAACTCCCATGTGGAGTCAACTCGAGTATAGTCACCACCTGGGAGGCAAGGTGACCGAGTTCCGAGAGCATAGAGAGAGGTCTTGGAGCCCTAGGCTTAGGGATGAGCATACTGAGAGACCTAGAGACTTACAAACCATAGTAGTGCATCACATCGGGAGATCCTAAAGCTTCGGCCCTCACATTACTCAAGTGATATAGGTGGATTTCGGGAAGAGGCATGGGTAGTGAGCTTGCATGGTTACTTCAAGTTTTTTCCTTGTTCTAGCAACACAAAAGTTCATGTTGCGATCCATCTACCGAGGATGGAGCTGGAGTATGGTGTAGGGCAGAGGAAAAGAAACTCGATGTAGATTTAGAGACAGTGACCTGGGAGCTATTTGAGGAGATTTAAGAGTAGGTATTTATCATAGAGGTTCATCCAGTAAAGGATTGATGAGTTCCATGACCTTCGACAGGCTTATCTTTCAGTAGTAGAGTATGAGAGTAGATTTCTAGATCTACTCCAATATGTAGAGTATATGTAGGATGAGTAGGTGTGGATTCACGTGCTCATCCAGGCCCGAATTTAGATATCGAGGTGCAAAGTGTGGATCCACTATCTCGCAGACATTAGTAGAGGCCATCAAGAAGGCCTATATTGTAGAGGAGACTCGGGGAAAGACCCAGGAGGCTAGAGACCGAGTCCGGACCCACATTCAGCAGATGCAGGATGGTAGATCGAGAGGGTCAGTTCCTCTTCCTCATGGTGACCAGGGTACAACATAGTCATCCTTTAGGCCACAACAATAGCAGTAGTAGTAGTAAAAATAGTCTCACCCACCCCATAGACCTCCACAGAGAGATGATGCATAGAGAGGTCGGAGTATGGGGCCTCCTCCTAGGGGTCCCATCAGGACATAGGGTGGACCTAGAGCTCGATCGGGGAGCTTGCTAGCGAGAGGCCATGGTAGACCATGGTTGGATCATCAAGATCCATGCCATAGAATTCCAGGGCACCTACTGGAGGTGCTACTCCTTGGAGAGGATCAGGTGGTTACTTTGGATGTGGAGTTGTGGACATTTTTGGAGAGATTTCCCTCAGAACCCTAACAAGGGTAAGGCACGAGATGTCGAAACCAACCGTAGGTGACATGAGATGTAGCCGATGATTTATGTAGTGGTTGAGAACCGTCACGTAGAGAATTAGAGCATATTCATTGAGATTGCAGGTAGTATTGGTGGTATTCTTACCTCCGTATTGCTTGATTCTAGTTCTTCCGATTATTTCATTACACCGTATTTAGTAGAGTGATGCAAGCTAGTGGGTACATTAGGTAGGGTTATTGTTGGGATGTTGAGATGGCTTCAAGAGCCAATATCTCAGTAGAATCCTTGGTTAAGGAGTGTGTTGTAGATCCGGGACCGTTCACCGTGCCTCGGATCTTCGTATTCTTCCTTTGGGCTTATATGGAGTAATTTTGGGGATGGATTGGTTATCTACACATAGGGCCAAGATGGATTGTTACCACAATACTATAGCTTGTGTAAATGATTTAGGAGTTGATTCGATGATCTTGGGGGTCAGGAGACCCATTTCTATTCACACCATCTCCACTATGTAGCTTAAGCAGTGTGTGCGATAGGTTGTTAGATGTATGTTGTTACGGTTAGTGACAGATCAGAGGATGGGTATAGTGGACCATCGCTAGATGATCATCCCATCTAGAGAGAAATTTTTGATGTCTTTGCGGGGAAGCTACCAGGGTTACCACCCCCGCATGAGATTGATTTTCATATAGACCTAGTTCCTGGAGTAGAGCCTATCTCACAAGCACCTTATCGGATGACCACCCCTAAGCTTTGTGAGCTCAAGTTGAAGCTTGAGCACCTTTTGGAGAAAGGCCTTATCTATCCTAGTGTATCCCCTTAGGGTGCACCAAAGGATCTTTGTGAAGAAGAAGGATGTTTTCTTGTGGTTATGTATTGAATACCATTAGTTGAACAAGGTAACGATCAAGAATTGTTATCCTCTTCCTCGCATTGATGAATTGTTTGATTAGATGAAGGGAGCCACATTTTTCTCTAAGATTGATCTTAAGTTAGGCTACCATCAGTTGAGGATTTTGGGTGGACATTCATAAGACCACCTTCCATGCGAGATATGGGAACTATGAGTTTACAGTGGTGCCTTTTGGTTTGATGAATGCCCTCGCAGTGTTCATGAGTTTGATGAATGGGGTATTCATTATATTTTTAGATCGCTTCGTGTTCATCTTCCTTGATGAAATTTTGATATACGCACATACATATGAGGAGCAAGAGGGCACCTTCTCCAAGTTTTTCGTTTCTTCGTGAGCAACAGCTTTATGGGAACTTGGAGAAGTGTGCTTTCTTTCAGACAGAGGTACAATATTTGGGTCATATCATTTCTTGGGAAGGTATCACAGTCAATCCTTCCAATATTAGAGCCATTATGGAGTGGCCAAGACCCATTACTATGACCGAGGTGCATAACTTCATGGGATTAGTAGGTTACTACAAGAGATTCATTTAGGACTTCTCTCAGATTGCACACCCCATCACTTCCCTTCAGAGGAAAGGGAAGAAGTTTGTGTGGTCAAATAAATGTGATTAGGCCTTTAAGACACTCAAGGATTACCTTAATTTAGCACCTATTCTTATAGTGCTAGATCCATAGGGTGAGTTCTTTGTTTACACAGATGCTTCATTGGCAGGACTTGAAGGTGTGTTGATGTAGGATGGTAGAGTAGTAGCTTTTGAGTCTCGCAAACTCAAAGATCACGAGATTAATTATTTGACCCATGATCTTGAGCTTACCACAGCTTGTCCATGCTTTGGTTAGATGGATAAATTTTCTCCTTGGATGGAGATTCACACTCAAGAATCATCATTTGATTCTTTACCACCTCTTCACGTAACCCAATCTCAATTATGATCGGTAAAATCAGATGGAGTTACTTTGTGAGTATGACATGGAGATAGAGCATGTGAAGGGGAAGGAGAATGTGGTAGCATATGCTCTCAGAATATGGAAACATGTGGCTATGGCCACTACAGTGAGCATAGATTTGCAGAGTAGGATTCTTCAACAGCTTCCTCTTGACAGCTTCTACATTGTAGTACGAGCAGAGATCGAGTCACAGAGACCCCTTGAGGGGGATTCTGATGGTTTTTCCTTAGAGGAAGATGGTATTATTAGGAAAAGAGGCTGGATATATGTTCCCGAGAGATGGAGGCTTGAGGCGGACATCTTGGTAGAGGCTCATCATGCACCCTATTCATCCCATCACAGGTGAAGAAGATGCACGCCACCTTGTGACAGTTATACCATTAGAGAGGACTTTGTACAGATGTAGCCTAGTTTGTGTCTTGATGTTTGAAGTGCTAGAGAGTTAAGGCCAAGCATCGGCATCTAGCAAGCCTTCTTTATCCTCATGCCACACTTTGGAATGGAAGTGGGACACCATTTTCATGGATTTCATTGTTGGGCTACCGATGTTGAGATATCACCATGATGCCATTATGGTCACGGTTGATAAATTGATGAAAGTGGCTCACTTTTCTCTAGTGAAGACCACTTATATAGCTAGAGCAGTGGCATGAGTATATTTTGATGAGATTTTCAAGTTGCACCGGATTAGAGAAGATCATTTGTGACCGAGATCCATTGTACACTTCTCATTTCGAACTACCATGCAGTATGTCCTTAGGAAAAGGATTAACTTCAGCACAACATATCACCCTGAGATAGATGGATAGACCAAGTGAGTGAATCAAATTTTAGAGGATATGCTCAAGATGTATGTGATGGATCAATAGTCTAAGTGGGAGGAGTACCTGTACTTAGTGGAGTTTGCATACAATAATAGTTTTCAGAGTTCTCTAGGCATGGCTCCTTTTTAGGATTTGTATGGTAGAGAGTGCGGGACACCTCTTAGTTGGGATAGGTTAGAGGATAGAGTGTCTCTTAGACCAGCTCTTCTATAGGACATGGACCGAGAAAGTAGTGTTGATCGGAAGAGATTACAGGAGGCACAAGAGAGGTAGAAGAAGTATGCAGATCATCATAGGATTGACCATAGTTTTGATGTGAGCATGAAGGTGTTCCTTCATGTCAGGCCACATAAAATCCCTATCCATTATGGAAAAGGTTCTAAGTTAGCTCCTAGATTTGTTGGTCATTTTGAGATCTTGGAACGTATCCGCCCTTTGGCCTACCATCTAGCATTGCCACCCAGCTTGTCTCGCATACATGATGTGTTTCATGTTTCAGTTCTTAGAAGATATATTGCAGATCCATCTCATGTGTTGGATTGGACATCATTGCAGGTGTAGGATCAAGGGCGTGATGATGGTGAAGCATGTCCATATCATAGATTATAGGACCTTGGGTCTTGAGGTAGAGAGATTGATCGTGCACGTGTGTAGTGGGATAGATACGATGAGAATGCAGCTACTTGGGAGGATACCACAATATTACAAGTGAAGTTTCCACATTTGTTCCAGTGACTTCCAGGAGGAAGTCGAGTCTAAGGGGAGTGGGATGTAGTGCCCACTTCCCTTTGACATTTTTAGATACTAATCTTGATACTTTGTTGATCTTATTATGGACACTATTATGTTTTGTTTTAGTATGATGGTTAGATGTTAGATCAGGGATTATTATTGATCCGGATTCGATTATTATGCATGATGATTAGTAGAGACATTATTTTATATGAAGATGATGATATACTATTTTACATGGACATATCATAGATGTTGATTTGGACATATGATATTGGATATTGTGAGTAGAACTAGAATGAGAATTAATTGATGATGATAGAGTTAATTAATTAAACTCAAAATGATAATTTTGATTTCTTGATGTTGTTGTGATTCATATGAATATATGGTTTTGTCAAGATATTTATATCATTTTTATGTTTTGATATGGCCACGACACCGAAAGAGGTATTTGTGTTTTTAGGTTAAAATCATCACAACAATATCGTGGGACTGGAGACTAACCATATTGAAATTTTGGGTGAATTCAACAATGTCACCATGGCAACTGTTTGTGTGTGTGTGTGTGTGTGTGTGTTGTATTTTGCTAGGGATTCCCATGGTGGGGATTTCCATTATATGTTACCATGGCTTTGTGTAATTTATTAATGTGGTTTCTTTATTAATGTTGCATATGTTTATTTTGTGTTGTGTTACCCCTTATCACTAGCTATTATATATCTTGTATTAATGTTTTGAATAATCATGTGTTAAAATAAATAAATCAATATGTCATAAGAATGTAATCAATGAAGTTGTTGATCTTAAATGTAATGTTGTAAGAGTGTGTATGAGAATGTAAGATACATTTTGGAGTGTGAAACACTTCATCCTTTTGGGAAATTCGAATTTTTCCTTGGGGGCTATATTTGGAGGCTTGTGGGACAAGTTAAACTTGTCCCACACCTCTTAAAATTATTCAATAACCATACCTATTGTTTGGAGGTTTAATTTAGTCCTTTTTAATGCATTTTGAAATGAATAATTGTAAGTTTTAATTGCACTTCTCTTACATGATTTAAATTCAGTCGTTTTGGAGTATGGGTCATTTTGGAGTGTGTAAGTTATATTTTCATTTTATTTATTATGTTTAGGTGAATGATGTTGACTTTGTTTTTGGGGTTGAGGAAGAATGATGTGGCATCCCCATGGATCAACATCATCCACTTCTCTTCCCTCTCCTTTAAAATTCAAACCCCCTTGCTTGTTGGACATTGTTGAAACTTTTCTTAGTCCTCTTGGGGGCGAATTTTGGTTACGATTTTGGAGCTTGCTTGTGGGAGGAGTTGGGAGTCATTGCATGTTGTTGTGTTGCTGATTTGGGACTGTTATTTTGGCATTGGGAAGCTTTTTGATATTTGAAAAAACTCCATTATGGAGAGGTAGAACTTGAGCCTTTTGAAAATGTTTCTTTCTCATGCATGTATGAAATGGTGAATGCTCTTATGTGTGTATTGACTGGTTTGGTAGATCCTTATGACATGGTGTAGGAGAATGCTATGGGGATTTCAAATGGGGAAATAAGGGAATGCCAATGGCACCAGCTTTTATTGTGGAGGAGTTTGGGATTGAGATGTACCATGGAAAAGAAATAGCTTGAATTTCTTACTCTTGGGGGAATAAAGGAGAAACTTCGGGGGTGGGTATAAGGAGGGGTTGGGAGGCATAAGGTTTATGGGATATGATATTGATATTGGCGGTATAATTATTGGTGGATGCCCAATTCCCAATTCCGAGGGCATAACTAGCTTTCCCCATAGATCCTTGCTCTTGTTGGATTTATTGTAAGAAGCCTCAATTTTTTTGTATGTATATAATGTAGTGGTGAACTACATTCTTCTTGAACTCTGTTGTTTAAATGTGTAAACATTGTTTGTATGTTTTTGGAAGCATTGTTTCCATGAGTTGATTTTCATCTTGTATTTCAATATGGTTGGGTCTCGGGGGCCAATGAGGAAGGATGGATTCTACCTTCTCATTAGATGTCTTGGTTTAGTGGAGAGTGTTGCCTTTCCCCCTTCCTTGTTGTGATCAAGATGAAAAGATGAAGAAATGGAACATGCTACTTTTTTTGAAGCCAAGAAATGTGTATTTTGACAGTCCCTTCTTATGAGCAAGTTCATTGTAATCCTTCCCACTTTGGAGTGGATGAATTGTTTAGAAAAATTTTAATGTGAAGATATTTGTATTGACAATGGAAGATTGAAATTGGAATGTGAAATGTAAAGGAATCATATGCTACTCTCTATTTTTGAAAAAGAATGTTGTATATTGTGTAAGTTGTGTTTTGTATTTAGAAATCAAATGGAAAGGAGAAAATTGTAAATTTGTATTGGAAATGAATAAAGGATTGCATTAGTTCCCAAAATTTTATTGTGTATTGGATTTGAATTGTTGTTAAAGAATGAGATTTCTATTTGTAAAGGAAGAATGCGTGTGAAGAAAAGACAATGTTGTATTCCTTTTAAAATGTATATTAGAATTGAAATCAGAACTACAATTTAACTTGCTATTGAATGGTTGATTGAATTCAATTAAATATATATTATATTGGATTAGAAACAAGTTATTACACATGTAAATGATAAAATTGATATACAGACTTAAAAGAAAAGATCACTGTTATAAACTTTACACTGGCAATTCATTTTAATAAAAATGTACAGTTTAGACCTACATACATTAATTAACCTGGAGATGTTAAAATTTAGTATGTTGTATCTTAAATGAACTCAAATTGACAAAGAAAACTTAAGAAAACAATCTAACCATTGCAAAATCGAATCAAATCCCTTCTTGGGTCGTTTTTCTATCTACTGTTGGAAAAATACAAATTGAAATAAATTGGGAAAATTAACTTCTCTAAAACACTCTAAACCCTCCCTAGACTAATCCTCCATGTCTATTTGACATGTTGAGTGAAGGAGGAGATCTAATTTAACCAAATTGAGAAGTTGAAAACTGCCAGTTCACTAATTAAAATCTTGCAGTTCCTTTTTGCAAAATTGACCCTTAAAAATTATCAATAAGTAAAATTTATGGTTCCTGTGCAAAGAGGGCATATAGAGATTTCCAAAAAGTTTTCTTTTTCCCAAAAATGAGCTTTCTATCTCAAGTTATGGCACTTTGAAGTTTTTGCACCTTGGTGGGAAAATTTGGGAAAAATTTCCCATGTGGGCCCGCAAGCCAAAAATTTCTGTGATTTTGCCTTAGAAAAGTTTTTTTGAAAAATTAGGACTTTGGAAAATTATCACATTTTCCTCCACTAGCCCGTAGCTAATCAGAGGGTGCCACGTGTCCTCTAAGGGGCTATGGTAGAGGCATGGGTTGCTTTTAACTCTTAGCCCTTTTGAAAAATTTTGGAAAATTTTCATCTTTCTCCCATGCCCGTGGCCCCCACAGCTGCCACGTGGTAGATTTGGGTGCTCACGAAGGGGGTGGACCATAAGTTTTTTTTTTTGGTATTGGGAAATTTTTGAAGAAATTCCCGTGGCCCGCAACCTCATCCTCACCCTAGATTTTCCCTCTGTGAATGCGTGGACCCATGTTTAGTTTTGTTCCCCTTTGTCCCACATTTAAAAACATCAATTCCTCCCACCACTCCACCCTCCCTCTCTCGTAATCACCGATGGCTTGTCAAGTTCCTCGTGTCCCCGACAGACCCATAGGCACGTGGGTGCCATTGACTTCTCCTCCTCCGTCGGGCACAACTTACGACATTCTCCTACCGATCCGCCTTCCCTATTTCCCCGGTGTTGACTTTTTAGTCGCCATGTGTCCCTAGAGGACCCACAGAGAGTGCGAGATGTTCTATGACTTAGAGCCCATGAAATGGGAAAAACTCCTTAAGCTACCCCTCAACCTCGCCAACCCATTTATGGTGCTTTCCCCACCTCTTGACACGTGTCCCCCTAGGGGAAAATTTGACCCTAAGAACTCCACCCGGCCATATCTTGAGTTCTACAAGGAGTTAGAAGGACTTTTTATATCACCAAAAAGGTGAGAAAATTTCCTATCCAATGGGAATGATTTAGGGAAATTTTGGAAGTGTTAAGTTTGAGAAAAATCTAGTTGAAAATCAGATCCTGTTAGAGAGTGGGCATGGGGGTAAATTACTCCCTAAACCTAACTAAAACATCTAACCCTAAAATTTTGAACCTTGTGAACTTGATATTAGTTAATAAAGGAAACATGTGTTTTGATAAATTGGTTTTGTCCCGAGAACACCGCCAAAGTGGCTAGCATTGTCTTGCTGACTTGGTTGTGTACACTTCTAATAAAAAAATTATCGCATAATTTTCTAGCTAACCCTAGGTTGTTTCTTGGGTCTCAAGTGGTTTGTTTAAATGGAAACTACATTGGAATTTTGAAAATCTTCATTGCCATGAAACTGAAAATCGAAGAGATCTTACAAACCGGTGCATGGATTGAAAAACCATCTGTTGTTGAGTTATTATCTCTTGAAGGCCATTAAAAAATCATATTAAAACCTCCCATTTTTAGCAAGGAATTCTCACAACAAATAAATTCCACTTCCAGCTCCACGAAGAACAAAGCTCAATTTCCTGTCAAACCAACAATTGAATCGAAGAGAAATTTCACTAGTGAGACAAGAAGAAAAAACCTATCGCAATGGAATTGATTTCATCATGAATAGAGAAAAAACTAGACCTGAAAATTTCAAGCTCCATTAATGGCCTCCATGACACAGTAGTGGAAAAAATCAGCGAGCTACCTCTCTACTTCTCAAGGTTCTAGTGGGTGAAATCATGCGAAAATCGGAGGGAACGATTTTTGAAAAATCTTGTTTTGTGTGAACTATTTTTTGTGTCATGAAGTCCCTATTTTTGTAGGATATGGAGGACTTATGTTTTATCAAAGTACTACCCTATCACATCGATAAAATATGTAAAAGGTAGTGAGCTATCTCTTCACTTCTCGGGGTTCCAAAGGGTGAAATCGTGTGAAAATTGGAGGGAATGGTCGTTGAAAAATATAGTTTCACGTAAACTATTTTTCGTGCCATAATTCCATATTTTTTAGGGATGTGGAGGGATGTGTTTTTTTCATATTCTTTCTGAAATGAAAATATCATTTTCCAACTTGTTCAGATGAAGGAATTTCTCAAAATTTGGAGCATGGAACCCCATAATAAAACCCAAATTTTCAAGACCTGTTTTATTACAATCGACATCCATGGTGCAATTACAAAAAATAGCATGTCTTCACTCATAGGGGTTTATTACTTCATCTAAGCTTCCATTTGAAAAGGCTATGAAAAATTCAGTGAACATAAATGGAGTATCACAAGAAAAGTCAACAAAAAGGTCATCTCTTCTCACAGTTGACACTTACTAAAAATAGTAAGTGGTTCCAAAAGCCCCTGCTATAAATAGCTAGTTGGCCCAAAAGGCAAGAGGAACACAATAAGAATAAATAATTCAAGCTACCATAGCATGTTGAGGTTGGGAAAAGCTAACTATGACACTTACTAAAAATAGTAAGTTGCCCCATGTGTACTTACTAAAAATAATAGGTTGTTCTCAAAGGGAAAGTTTGGCACAATAAGACATTGAGGGATAATCATTCAGGTCAATATCACCATTTGGGGTCCAGAAAGGAAAAATATGACACTTAATAAAGATATTAAGTTGTCCCTTCCAAATATAGTAAGTGTTAAGGAAACATGAATTTCAAGTGCATAGGTTGGTCTAGTTTCTCAGGTGTAATCAATCATGAAGAGATGGCGGTTTTTCATGGTTTGGAATAATCATCTCATATTAAAAAGTAGGGAATTGTAAGACACGTCATGTGAATTCATCTTCGTCACTTAAGGATTTGGTTGATTCAAAGAGAGATGATCAGAATGATTTTAATGAGCCAACGAGTTCATCAACCAAGTTTCAAGGAGGGTCATCGTGGGCATTGTATGTGTTCATCTTGAGCTTATAGTGGTAAACATCATAAAAGTTTTTCTAAAAACTCATTCTATGGTCCAGGATTTCCATGCATCATATATTTTTGTCATCTCTAGATTGTGAAAATGATTCAAAGTTATTTAAGGGAGCGATCTTCATTGGTGTAGAAGATCACTAGTGGCAGAAATATTCACTCAAATTTCATGGTTGCATCAAGGCATTCAAATAATTTCATCACGAGTGTTTTCCCATCATAACATCCCTCTTCCTCCCTTTCCCTCTCTTATTTCTCTCTCCATTCTAATTCTTTTCTATGCATCATCATTGTATTTCCTCTTATTCGATTAATTAACCTATTTTAAAATTTGTAAAAAAGTATTTTCTCAAAATTATAAGAGAAATGATTAAATAATGGAAAATGAAAGGTCACGAATGGAATATGGAAACAAAGAGTCATGTGATGGAAGTGAAATGACAATTTAGGTTGGTATAAATTGGGATGGTATCTCTATTCCAAAGGATTGGGATTCTAGATTTTCAAAAACTCTTACTATGTAGCATTTTGATAACTTGGTTGAATCTTTGTATTCATCACTACACATGGAATAAAATCTACACTTCTACTATTTCCTTTCTTGTTTTTCCTCTATTTCTCTCTTTCATGCACTTTGCAAGCATATTTGATCCTATTTGGAATTGGAAATGAACTTTGTGCCCTTGATAGATGAATTTAAAAACTTGACATTTTAATTCGTTGGTCTCGCTAGCTTCACCGTGCTTTCCTCTATATTGGAGGTCAAACTACTCTGGTTAAAGGGTGTGAGTTATGTAATCGAGTTACGATATTAATATTCCTTGCATAATTTTACCCTTTTTCCCTTCATCACTGTAATTTTCTCACTTGTACTCCCATACAATCACTTTTCCACAGTGCGGTGGATTGTCCCTATGTGATCCCTGACCAATTTGACCACCCACAACATTTAGATAGGATTAGGATTAGTTTAATTTCAATAATGGGAGTTGTCCCATTCAATGCAGAGGGTCATAGCCATGTGAACATTGGAGGAGACACCATATTTGTTTACCTGACAAATTTTCTCACCAACAATTCCTAAATTGAGTCTAGAAGGTTTCACAAAAATAATGAGGTCATTTCATCCTCACATTTTTATTAATGAATGTTAAGAACGTAAACAACTAATTATGTGTCTGAAACCCTAGATTGAAATAAGTTTGAGGATTTAATTCCTAAGTGGACATAATATATTGATAGTTTATGGATGATGATTGTAATATGTCGAGGAATTATTTAGGTTTCCATAAAGTTATGGCAAATGTTGTGGTGATGAGTGGACCCACTCAAATAGGTTAATTTCTCAACAAGTTCTTTTTGGGACAAGGTTTCCCAAATTATTTGTAAAATAAATGACCATTATATGATGTATATGATTTTTATTGATGTCCATGATATTTTTAGGTCGTGGTAATCTTGATAAATGGTCAAGTATGCTTCATTTATGTTGGTTGGTCAAAGGGATGTTTTGGGGCAATGAGAAGAAGTCTTGATAAAGTTTACATTACATGAGATACGGGAGAAGCTATGAGGTGTTTAAATTTGTGTTGGAAATATAATTCAAAGATATTTCTAGTTATTACTTTTTTTTCTCATTATGATGAGTTTTGATATGTTTTCTAGGTTAGTTTATGGACAATAAAGTTTTGGATTTTTCTTATAGAATTGTTTTTGTCAAAATATGGAGTTTGTTAGTACAATAAATGGATTGATTGATGCTTGTAATCACCTATAATGTGAATAGGGATTAATTTTTCATCTAATGAATTCATTTGGATGTATTGCATTTATCAAGAAGGGTGTAAACTAGTTACATTTGTAAAACAACTTTTTAGGAATTATTAGAGCTCAAAATTATACCTAGATATGATCATGAATGAGCAAGAAATCTAAGGCAATATAGGATTGTCTCTCGGTTGTGGGACCTACAAACTAAGATAGATCTCTGGAGAAGGCCGATTCCTCCACCTATTCCTAATGTTAAACTATTCCTAATAATTGAAATGCAACTATCTAACTATGCTCTAAATTTCCAAGGGACCACGATGAGAAGGAGATACATAAAACAAAAACCTAAACTAGAGAAGATGATAGCACCAAAATAAGTGGATGAATACTTCAGGAAGAAAGAAAATGGGAGAAAATGATGATGAAGAGGGAAGAAATGAAGGCCATGATTCAAAACCGCATCCCGAATTCCACTTTCATGATGCAAACTAGATACAAATTTTGAAACAACATATACAACACACCTACGAGTGAATGAAAGGAAATAAAACACTATAAAAAATAGTTAAGAAAATATCAAGCCATAAAACTAGATATTTTATTGCTTAATGGTATGCACAGAGATCATTACAACGTAGGAGGAAGATGCAAAACATTTATAGAAATGGAATATAAGGAATACGACCCTTTAAAACACTTTGTTGGTCTGAAAATATGTCAGGTGGATAGATCTATGGATAGATGAGCCAACGGTGTAGGGAATAGCCCTCTTTGAGACAACAAAGTGAAACTTGTTTATTACTATTTTACTAGTAGGAATCTACACAAGTCCTACAAAGATTCCACCTTTAGGGTTTGAGACTCATCCCAGGTTGGGGTATTTATGACTATGAAAAGAAGGGAATGAAGCGAGGAGAGGAGATAGGATAGATCTAAAGGAAGAAAAGAAATGAATTCCAAAGCAGAAAGGTCAGAGGGTTTATGTTTTGGGCTGGTAGTAAACAGAGCCAAACCTACTTGCATAAATGAACAAAGCAATACTGATGAGAAAATGACAAAAAAGTAGAGATAGATCTAACAGAATAAACATATAGATCTAACATAAGAAAGGTTTGATGCATAACACATGTATTCAACACAAAGTCTCAATATTTGTATTAATATTTTCTTCTGATTATAAAAAGACAAAAGCCTTTTCTTCTCACTTCTATTTTTTATCTAAAAAATGTCCACCTCTTGAATACAACAAATATTCAAGTATATATAGAAGGAGAAGAAGAGAGAAGGCAAAAGGAAACCAACCACTAATTACAAAATATCTAAAAGTCAACTATTGACTTTGGGCAACTTGGTGGATAACAACATCCCATGGTGCAACATGGATGATGTCATCATTTGTGCCAACATACTTTTAAATATTAAAAAAAGAAAGCCAAGAAGAGGAAGGCTATTCATCATCATCTCGTGGCTGGAAGGGAGTATCCCATTTCTGCTCAGGAGAGGCAATGTGGAATCGAGTCCGGTTTTCAATGAATTTTCGATCATTTGTAGCACCCTTGGTGTGATTGCCAATGACTTCACAAGTCTCCCATTCATCTCTAATTTTTACGGGAGTTTGAAGAATTCATTACCTACCTCCATCAAGTATCCCAAAAAATCACGGTAGGCTAGAAGGTTGTTGATGGATTCAACATCAAAAGTAGCTTCTGGCCCTAACCCTTGCGAGATGATCTATTTGAAGATCCTAATGGTTTCATTTACCTTCCTCAAGGTGAATGATGGAGTGAGAAAGCTCAGAGAAATTCTTAGGACAATTTGTTCCATCTGGTGTATTGCATCCAAGGCTTCCTCTTTGACCTTGTCAATCTTCTCCAGGACAAATTCCATCTGATTAACCCGGTAGTCCAAAGTAGCAAGGAATTTTTGGGTGCTTCGGGGTGATTAAAGAAGCTACATTTAATTAAATCATTGGTAGAAATCGAGCATCTTCTGGAATGTCTCATGTTGCAACCTAGCATGGTCCAACTCTTCGGAGATAGGTCCCACAATCACTTGGAGTTCCTTGTTCACCCGACCAATATTCTGATATAGTTTGGTGAACTTGACAATTACTTCCTCACTATCTTTGAGGATCTGGTCTCTCTAGGTGGATACTGCCATGCCTTGTTCACCAATCTTGGCATATTCATTTATCTTATCCTGACTAAGGGCCTCAAGAGTTTCAGTGGCAGTTGTAGGAGGTGCACTGCCCATTTTCTACAGGGCTTGGAGAAGATGTTTATTTTGCTCTTTTAGTATCCTCTTCTCTTCCTTTGCTTCCTAAAGCTTCTTGCAAAGGGCATCCACTACAGATAGGGCCTCCCCTTGTAGGCTCTTGGAGGATGTTCCCATTGTGACCTGTGTCACTGTATAATCTGTAGGAGACAGATCCTTTTTATCCTTTGTGGGATCGGGATACGTGATCTCCATTACTCTTTCACCTAAGGCACTCTAAGAGAAGCGGTTATTGGCTTTTTCTTCTTATCTCCTTTTGTTGGAATGATGGAGAAGTCCATAGGTGCAATGGGGACTTTCCTCTTGTGTTGGCTCAGGTGTTGGGAGATCCATGTTGGACTTAAGGGAGTGGGACCAACGGGAGAAGAGGGAACGAGCGAAGAAGGAGAAACTACAGTGTACTCGGGAAATGGGTTGAGATGCTTGGCGGCGGCATTGATAAAGAAGCCGAACCTCCAATGCTCACAGGGGTAGGAGTTACTATAGGAGAGGAAACTATGGGGGTGGAAGGGAGCTAAGAGATGAGGGAAGAAATATTGGGGGACAGCTCCACTGAGGGAAGAGAAGATGGAAGAAGAGGAAAGGGGAACAGTAGAAGATGGGGGAGAAGACACAACCAAAGGAATGGTTGCTTGAGTGACATGAGGAGGGGAAGGAGGAGTGGGAGAAGGGATGATGGGAACCTCGGTGGTTGTAGCAGTGGCAACATCCTGAGTGGATGTGCCCGTTGGAACACTTACTACCACTTCCTTTTCTGGGGAGGTAGGGCACATGACCTGCTCCTGGTGGCGGGAGGAGGACTCTCGGGAGCTTGCTCTTGGGTGGAACTTGACTCTCCTTCCTTATCTTTCCCTTTGCCCTTTGGAAAATGTTTTAGCCTAGCAGGTGCATTACCTAGGGGGACATGGTGAAGTCCACCCCAAGGTAAATGAGACCATTAAATCTACACCAATGTTCTGTGCACTTTGTAAGGTGCCTTTTACCCTCTCCTCAATAGTCTGAGGTGCCCTTGTTCTGTATATTTCGAGAAAATGGCTAGTTTTCCCCATTCGTATCTAGATATACTTGATCAACTTCTTGATCAATTGTTTGGAAACCTTGCAGAAACAATGGCCACACCATACTGGATGATCTCTGCTAAGGCCAGGTAGGAGTGATCCTTTCTTCTAAGCTCGACCTCATGATAGAGATTGATATAGATATCCTCGATCTATGAGACATGGATCGGATCGAGCTTTGCCTTTGGGAGGAAATTCCGTGGATTGAAGGTCGGCTTTGTGGAGAAATTATGCTTCAGGTTAAGCAGCTCTAGTTCTGCAAACATTTCCTGGGATTTTGTGTGAGAAGTGCATGTGTACCTTCCCACCATGAGGGGGAGTGGAGTTCCACCCTTCTTTCTCTTTAGGCACTTCTCATGATACGTGATGAGCAGTCTAGACAGCTCCAATAGGATCAACTTCGGCCCCGCATATCTTGGAAACTTGGTGGGATCCCCCAAGAAGTTGGCTACTCTGAGATAGGTATATGTGGGGAATTATGTAAATAATTCCCCCCTATTCTCTGTTACAGTTACTATGCTCTTGGTCATCCAGCCGTGAGTCATATTGGGCCTCAAAAGGTAGATGATAACATAGAAGAAGGATTTGTTGATCTTGGTGAACTATGGAATGTTGTTTTCCAGTTTCAATTTTGGATAATACTCATATATTTTCACCTGGGGCCATACCCCACATCAGCTCAGTGCTGGATAATCTCTCTCAGAGGTAGCAATATAGACCACATAGGAGTTCATGTAGAAGCTCCCCGTTGTTGAGAGTTTTGGTGCTGCTGATGATTTCTACCCACGTAAAACACTGATTAGGCACGTTTTTGTTCATCATTTCCAGATACCTGAGCATCCATTTGTGGAAGTAATGGGTGTTAGGAAGCCCAAAAACCCTACTCAGGAAGGTAATGGTGTCGCTCAGCTCCTCTCGAAAAGTTACTGCGATGAATAACCTGGGGCCACCTGGTTATTACCTTCTTATTCTTTAGATAAACCTCATTCATGAGCTGCATACATTTTTCCTCATTTTCATCCCATGCTTTAATGCAGTCTTCCTAACTCACGGCCACAAAGTGTTAGTGGTGGGGGATACCCAACATGATTTCAAAGTGCGGGCAGTGAGGTTGATTATTACCTCGCCCTTTTCATTCTCGACACACCTTGTGTCTTTGTTATAGTAGTGGGCCACCACCATCATGAACTCATTATTTACCATGCTAATGGGAATTCCCCACCAAGTGTAGACCACTGCCCACTAGTTTGTCCATCCATGGACTACCTGTGACCCTTCTGGTTCTGGCCCAAAAATCCTCCATGTCTATATGGCCAAGTTCAACATCTCTGATGTCCAAGTCACATTCTGCATGGGACTCGGGCATCCTGACCCTCTGATACTTGTATTTCATTTCTTCCTCTGTGAGTTTGGCCTTACCCTTTGACTTGGTTGGTCTCTTACTTGATGTAGACATATGTGATTTCAAGTTTAGCTACTGATCTGCAAGAAGAAGGAGTGAATTCCAATGTAGAAGAGCCATGTTAGCTATTAGATCGTCCATCAAAGCTTTACAAAATGAGGAGTTAGCAATTTAAAAGCTTCTGGGTGTAGGGTGCGGGAATACTATAGACTGCAGGCTCAGAAAAGCAAGACACACTGATGTAGAGTGTTGCAAGGAAGAAAACTGTGCCAAAGGGTGCAGGATGTAGGAATACTATAGACTGCATTCAGTGTTGATGTAGAAGGATTTACGCCTACGCCATTGTATAGGGTTTAAATTGGGCACAAATAATTTTTGTGTTGCATGGCGGAAGGATGCGCTAATGACACAGATATTGATCATGTTGTAAACAGATTTTGTGGCTATCGACATGATCTTTTCAGCACCTTTTCGCTTTGTTCGAGGCACAAAAATTTTAGTGTTAACAAGGAGGTGCATGTGTCTTGTCACAGAAAGAAAGGCACATCATGGGGAGGCACAACAATTTTAGTGTTAACACTCCAAAGGGTGCGCCAAAGGAATAGAAGGGGGCGCAAATTCATTCTATGTTGCATGAATAAAATCTACGCCCGGCCAAGAAAGGACCAAAATGACTAAGTTCAAAAAACCAGATTCTCTGGAAAGGGATTTTATGCCATTCTAAATCGCTGAGGGACCTTGGCAGGGACTTAAAACAAAATTTTGGTATGGTTACCTGCAAAATTTCCCTTGTCAATTTTATAGGATAACATTGGCTCTTTCTAGGGACTATCTTTGAGTGAAGCTTAAGGGTAGAGAACCCTAGATCAACATGTGCCTATCCATTGGGCTACAGAGTCAAAAGCAAGGGTGACGAAAAGGAAACACACAACTAACAAAAGTAAACACACGACAAAAAAAAACAAACAACTTAAAGCAAATCATACAAAGAAGAGAGCAAGCTCTACTTCCAAAATATTTTAGATGTTTCCCACTATAGGGAAGCGGAGATCAGTTCCATCTAGATATGAGAGATAGAAGCTATTCTCTCCATTGAGTTGCTTGATCTTGAAAGGTCCTCTCCATAGAGAATCAAATTTCCCATGCATGCCCTTTGGCTCTCTTCGCTTGTCCCACAAAAGGATGAGATCTCCTACCTGGAAATCTCTCTGCTTGGCCTTTTTATCAAACAGCCTCTTGACTTGATTCTGATGTTTGGTGATCCTATCGACCACTCTTACCCTTTTTTCTTCAAGCTCTGCTAGATACATGATCCTCTTTTCAAGAGAATTTTGGAAAGTTTCATCTTCAATCGCTCATGCCAAGCGTAGAGCGGGAAGTTCCACAGAGATGGGGAGCTTAGCGTCGATTCCATATAATACTTGAAAAGGTGACATACCGAGAGACCTCTTTGGAGTAATGCGGTCTACCCACAAAGCATCATACAATGACTTGTGCCACGACCGCTGATTCTCATCAACTAGCTTCCGTATGATGGTCACTAAGTTTTTATTACTGGATTCAACCTGACCATTTCCTTGGGGGTAATAATCCAAGGCATGGGCCAAGGTTATCCCATATTCATAGCAAAAACTGATAACTTCCCGTGAGGAGAAGTTGGAAGCATTATCAGCAATGATCTTGTTTGGAACGCCAAACCTTACAATGATATTTTCTTTGATGAAATTGCAAACAACTTCAAAGGTGGCATTCTTAATAGGTATGGCCTCCACCCATTTGGTGAAGTAATCTGTTGTTGTTAGGACATAACTATGTCTAGCACTTGATTGTGGATGTAGTGCTCTGATAAATTCAATTCCCCATTGCTTGAAGGGCTCATCAATAACGACCAGCCTGAGGGGAAAAGTAGCCAATTTTGGTTTGCCAACAAATTGTTGGCAGAGCTCACATTTTTCTACCCAAGTGGTTGTATCCTGAAATAGTGTTGGCCAATAGTACCTAGCCCGGATGATCTTGTGTGCTGTCACGAAAGAGGAAAAATGACCACCACAGGCTGAGTCATGAAAAATTTCTAGCAATTTTACCTGTTGTGGTTTGTCGACGCATCGCAAGAAGATGCCATCAATCCCACGCTTGTATAAACCATCATCCCAGATGACATACCTGGCTGCTCTAAGCTTTACAGTACGCTTCTCTTTTGAAGTTAGATGAGTTGGGCACTCACCATAAGTGAGAAAGAAAGTGATATCGAATACCACTCGTCGCTAGTTGCAACAAATAGAACCATAGGCAGAGAATCAACTTTCTCCAACTGGCCTTGTGTCCCATTGATGCAATCATCCTTTTCTTCAGGGCCCTCATAATCTTTGTTTTCAGCCATAAGCTGACATAGGCCCTTGCCTCTTACCAGCTTGGTTGGCTTTATATCTAGATCATACTCTTAGACCTTTGCGATCCAATTCCCTCGCAAGCTTCCTAACTCCTGTTGAGTTAAGATTGACTTGACTGCCATGTCAGGAACCAACACTACTGTATGCGAGTTTAGGATGTAATACCGGAAGTTCTTAACTGCTTTGACAATGGTGAAGGCATGCTTTTCCAACTGAGACATCTTCAATTCATGAGGCTTGAGGGGAGAGCTCATGAATGTGATTGGAGATTCAACGTCCTCATAATTCTTTTGCATTAAGATGGCTGATATAGTATGCTCAGATGCATAATTGTACATGATAAAATCCTTGGAGAAGTCGGGACATACCAGGACTGGTGCATGGGCAACGAAGCTTTTATATCCTCAAATGACGTCTTTCCTTCCTCACTCCACCAGAAAGTTTGTGACCCTTTCATCATATTTGATATGTGGTGAGTCTTTTCAGCAAAGTTGGGAACAAAGCGCCTGAGAAAATTCACTTTTCCAAAGAAGGAGTGAACACCGGTCTTGCTTGTGGGTAAAGTAAGGCTCTGAATAGCCCTAACCCTTTCGACATCTATCTTTGTCCCTTCCTGCTGACAACGTGTCCTAGCAACTTTCCTTCAGTGACCCTGAAAATAGACTTTTTGGATTTAGGGAAATCCGTGTTCTCGGCATCTATTCAATACTTGCTCCAAATGATCACAATGATCACTTCGCTATTTAGAGAACATAGTCAAGTCATCTAAATAAAATATGATAACCTTTCCTATCATACCTTTGAACGCAAAGTCCATTGCTCGTTGAAAGGTGGCACTAGAATTGGTCAAACCAAAAGGCATCCTACTATAGGCGAACGTGCCCCAGGGTGTAGTGAATGTTGTTTTGAATTGATCTTCAAGCGAGACTTCAATTTGATTGTAGCCCAAAAAACCATCAAGCATGGACAACATTTTTGAACCAGTTACTACCTACAGAACCTGGTCCATTATGGGAAGTGGGTAATTATCCTTCAAGGACACTGGTTTAGGTTGCGAAAATCTACGCATATGCATATCTCGCCATTTTTCTTACATACTGGCACAATGTTTGCAACCCAGGTACTGTGATGGATAGGAAAAATGATCCTTGCATCCAACATATTCTGTATTTCATCCTAGATGGTACCTGAGATCTTGGGATTATAGTGCCTCTATTTCTGGTGAAAGGGTTTGACATCTTCTTTCAATGGGATATCATGTTAGATGTCCTTCGGCTTGAAAGACTTTAGATCAGCATAAGACCATGCCAATACATCCATATATTTCTTCAACAATTTGACAAACTTCCGCTTTTCTTCGGGTGCCCAACACTTCCCGATGTTTACAAACTCTGAGGATGCTCCACAGTATCTAGATTGACCGGCTCAGTTTCTGGAGAGGAGTTAGGATTATCTCACTTTTTTTTTTTTTTAAAAGCGGTCATGTCTGCCGTCGAACAAATGTTCGAGGATACCAAACCTTTTGGAATTTTATTTCCTTTGAGCTGACATATGCCATCACTTCCTTTTGATTTATCTGATTGATTAGTGACGGATTCACGGCATGCAGAAGTAGATCCTTCAAAATGAAGCTCACTAAAAATTTTCACCTTCTCCAAAAAGGTAATAAGTTGATTGTCATCATTGAATGCCTGCCAGTGCTTTGAGAATTGTCGCACACTTGGGCGAAAAACTTTTAATGGTATATGTGTCTATCTTCAATCCTAGGTGAGGGAGCACAAGGTACACTGAGATGGCCATGAATCAGCCATATCGTTACGAACTCTAGAAACGGATTTTATTGAGAAGGTGTCAAATTCCTCAATGTTGTCTCATACTGCGTTGCGGTAATGCCTGAGCCTTTCATTATTCACTTGGTATATCCTTTTTACTTGATTCATGACCAGCTCGGCATCGCCTTGCACTTTTAGGTTCTTGATTCCCCTTTCTTTTGTGGCTTACATGCCAAGTAGAAAAGATTCATATTCAACAGTATTATTCATGTTGAAAAACTACAACTTGAAAGAGAGAGGAAAAATCTCCTCCTCAGGAGATATTAGCACAACTCGAAAGATCGCATCCACTAGTTAACAAGCTGCCCATCAAACTGCAATGTCCAAACATTGTTAAGGTCTTCTTTCTGGATGAGGATGTCCATTTTGTCAGACTCAGTAGATAAGAAGTAATTTCCCATCATTGATGATTCGAAGATAATTTGGACTTGGGGGTTGTCATAATTGGTGACCAAGTACATCTTTTGTGATTCAGGCTCTAATTTCTACATTACACCTTTAACGGGGATTCTAGCTTTAAACCAATCCATATAAATCTCTCCACCAACCTCTTTGTAAAATCCCTTCCTAGTAGAATTTCATATGTTGCAGGGATATCGAAACTGAGGATGGTCATCTTTACTCTTTTCTCTGGGAATGCCGCAAAGGCAAACTGTGCGTCTTTGATCTGACCGATCAATGGAACCTATTTGGTTTCCAAGGAGTAACATCTGCCAAAAGGCTTGGTAAGAGTGAGGCCCAAAGCATGGGTGACTTTTTCCAGCATGACATTATCGGAAGCCCCAAAATCAATTATGTAATTTCTTAGCTTGTGACCATTGATTAGGAGGGAGAGATAAAAAGGTTCAATTTTGCCTAACATGGAAGTCAAGGCAACATTTATACGAGATCCATGAGGAGTGGAAACTATTCCTTTTGGGGAGACCTAAGAAGTTATGACAACTTGGCTTTGAATATATTCGATCAATCTTACAAGCTATTCAGGGTTTGACTGAAGATACTCGGCTTCAGACATTTGAATCTTGGTCTTTTTAGCATGATCGATTATGTTGAATGCGGCCAAGGGTTGCATTGATGAAGGAATGAGTCCCTCATTTCATGATGGTAGGGTAGGATTACCAGTCTTTATGGGAATAGAAGAAGGCTGATTCAAAGGGGAGATAGGGAAATAGATTTCTTCGTAAAAGACTTAATAAGAGGTTGAGTAGGAAGAGGATTACCTCTTTTTGCAATGGTTGGAGGCGTGTTTGACACAGCCTTCTCTTTTTGTATCCTGGCAGCAACTTCTACTTCTTTTCCTTGAGAGCGGGTGAAAACAGCATATGACTGCCCACTTGCATATCCCTACGTTCTTCTTCAATTCCATATACCCGATCATAGAGTCGCCAGCCGGTTCACCGACATCTTGATCATCTTCATCTTGGGGTGAAGGTTCTTCATAATTTCACTCCTCTTCTTCAATCTCAACTAGGGCATTGACCGGAGGAGCCTCGAGTGCCAAATGTGGAGCAGTTGTGGGTAAACACGGCCTTTGGGGGCATTGTTGGAAGTGAAATTTCTCCGTGGGATATCCCAGTATGAAGTGCTAGGAGAAGCTTGAGCTAACTACTTATTTAACGTAAGCAATTCATTTGCCATCTTCTAAAATGCTGGATCTGATGAAGTGGCTTGAGAAGGAGTTGAAGCTTTTGGCTTGGATGGCTCTCATTTTAATTCACCAGATATGAGCAAGTTATCTTCTATTCAAATGGCAATAGCTTGAGCAAGAACCAGAGTAGTGACTTGTTCTTGTAAGAGTAAGAAACTTACTTTCGAGCTCATGGCATTCACAAAGAAACACTTCGATTTTAAGTGTTGGCAACATGACAGTGGCACACGGTTAATTAGTGAATTGAAATGGGTGATGAAATCATGCATAGTTTCATTGACTTCATTCTTTAGGTGAGTGATATTTGTGATAACATGAGTGCGTCCTTTGAAGGATTATACCTTTCTTCAAATGCAGTTCATAATGTGGCCCAACTGGTGATAGATCCAACTGGAAAATGTTGGAACCACTCTGTCGCGGGTCCTTGCAAGGTCTCTAGAAACAGGAAAACTAACACATCTTCATGGGTCACATCTAGGATGTTGCATGACATGATGAATGCGGATATATGTGATTCCATGATTTGATTTACTCGCTTCTATAATATTTGGGAAAAAAATTTCGTTTCCATGAGGGCGCGTGAAGCTGGATGTGGTAAAACAAGAGGGCCCATAACATTTCCCATGGTACTTGTATGACGGAAAAGTGACAAGCGGCGTGGGAATCTACAGTAACTCTTCCACGTACCCAACCTCCCGAGGTCATGCCGAGACAGGCCGGTGGGGATGGACTATGCATGGGATGCAAACAAACTAGTTAGGCAATCTAATGTCTTCGACATGCACTAATGGAATTTGCAAATCTAAGGAAAAGAAAGCCCTTCTAACTTGGATTGGTGTAATAGATCGATCGCGCAGGATGATGACTACTCGAAGGCTCCAATCAATATCGAGCTCGGCATGATTCGATCTATGGGTTGTGGAATACGTGGAAAATTACAGGATAGTTTCGTATGCGTCTCCGAGATAAGGTCATATGGTGGATGGTGAAAACAATTGACTCTACGGATGATTCTCTAGCTTCAAAATTAGCCGTTAGCCGTATATCTAGTAAAGACAATTTTTCGATGATAATGGGTGGAAGTGGAGTGGATTGGAATACTAGTGTGTGTAGACCGGTGTTTATATCTAATTGACTTATGGATTCGTTGGGTCATGGGGACTTGTGGGTCACAACCATAGACTCTTGGTTGTTGCGGTCCTGTTATGGTCATATACAAAATCAAGTCCTGATTCCTAGTATCCAATAATCATATGCTTTCTCAGCTTCTATGTTTAGGACCAACAACTGCGTGATTTTCTCAGAATATCTCACAGGCGTTCGTGTAACCTGGATCCTTAGACTAGTATCTATATCTGTGAGAGTGTCTCCTGCACCTAGCTTTGGGACCAAAGGATCACAACCAAAGGTTTGTTCTCTTTCGAATCCTTCTACAGATCATGTGAATGTTTTTCCTAGGCAGCGGTTTGTAATTCGGTTGATTTGACCAAAATGTGTGTGCTTGGTCATCTTCTATGTTTAACCCTCTCAACCGAGAACCGATCAATTGTAAATCATTGTTGTTTGGAATACTTGTATTCGAGATTTTGATCTATGTCAAAATATTCTTTGTGACAAGGTTTGGTTGAGGCACGATTGGCTCAAATATGTATTCCTTGGGCTCTTGAGGTCTCGTGATTGTCATACAAAATAAAATGTAAATCTAACTGTAACAAAACAAATTCTAACTACGTGGAATAAATCTAAAACATATATAACTTCTATTTTTCTAAGAAACCTTTTAAGAATTTTAAAGAAAGTAGCTATTTAAACGTATCTAGGAATAACAATTAAATAACAATTTAAAATAGACAAGATAACCGAGTGTAGTTATTTGCCTGTGTGATTTGTAGATTTATTCTAAACAAATGAAATAGCTCATCTATCTACAAGATTCTCGATCCTACCTCAGAAGTGAGGAGTGAATCATAGTTTCTCAGAAACTATCAATCATCACAGCTTCCTGGTAATATCGAGAATAGAATTTACTAAAATGAAGCAATTTAACTATTTAATTTGATATGATTCTAACTAGAACTTTGAAAGTTAAAACCTGGATTCCGCAGAACAGTGGAGAATCCGATCGTGTGTGTGATCTTGTCCCCTTAGTGTGATCTCCTCATTCTTTCGTATTCACGTGGATCTAGAAAAGCATGTAATGCTAGCCTCAACAAAAGTAGATATTGGGACAAGGACAGCTCAGAATGCAGACTAAAAATGTGAGTAGGAGAGGGATAGCGCAAGAGTACAGAGCTTGGCTTATACGATTCCTAGTGGGATTTTACTATAAGTCATGCAACATAAAGCGACCAGAACCTAAAACTATCCTATTTGAAGAGCAAAACCTGTAACTTTAATGGCTTCCTAAGCTATTCTACTCCAATGGATTGGATAAAACAACAACACTGCTTGCACAAGCTGGATATGTGGCTTACCAACAGCTGAACAATGCTAACTAAGCATGCAAATGAACTGAAACTATGGCTTCTAAACAAGATAACAAACTGAACTATGAAAATCAGAGCATGAAAGTGAATGAGGGCAGACTGCAGACAAAGACTTACACAAGATGGATATGTGGCTTACCAACGGCTGCACAATACTAACTAAGCCTACAAATGAACTAAAACTATGGCTCTAAATGAACAAAGGACTGAACTATGAAAATGAGAGGATGAGAGAAAAGATTAGACCGGATTGGGTGAAATAACAAGATCTTGCTCGCACAAGATGGGTATGTGGCTTACCAATAGGTGAACAATACTAACTAAGCATGCAAGGAATTAAAACTAAGAACTCTAAGCAAAAATGAAAATTAAATCTATAACAAAGACAAATTCGAGGCAAACTTCAGGACCATTTGCTTGAGCACAAGCCATTTATTTATAGCTTTCATTCACCCAAAGATCAAAACCAAACTGAACTCTAAAAACCATAAACAATGGCCAAACACTATTCCAGGGGACCAAAAACATAAATTCAAGCCCAAGTTGGCAAGGAAAGCTGGTGAAATGTTGATATTTTACGTGAGTCATGTCAAAGCGCTTTCTAGAAAACGCGTGTAGGACCGCCGCTCGAGCGGGGTGGCGCGATTCTGCAAAGACCGCCGCCACGACTAGGGTGGCGGTCACGAGACTGCCACCTGTGCAGGTGGCGATTTAGAATGAAGGGCAAAAGGCCAAGAAAAGAGGAAAAAAAGGGAAAAAAGGATTCGAGGGCTAAGCGGGGCATGCGAGATGTTAAGGCATACTCCAGGGCTTTTCGGATCCCGAACACCTTGTGAGGAAACCTATATCATCATTGGGAACTTGTTACACTCGCTTGCGTAGTACAAGACCTTACAATTTTGGGTACGTACATATTGCCCCCTCGGAGGAGCATTTTAGCCATGAAGAGGCATAAAACAGTGGAGTGCAGTATGGCAGTCCCGAAATGGGAAGTTAGAAGTTATACGACATGTCAGGTGTGTTGAAATGATGCCATCTCGAAATTCCTGCACACTGTAAATGAAAAGAGAACTCAAGTGTAGATAGATACAATAGTTCAAAAAATAAATGTTAAGAATAATAGGGAATGAGAACGTACCATTCGTGTGGGGATAGGAACTTACCTCCATCGCTCCAAACCCGTGAAAATCATTTTAAAATGAAACAGTGCTATATATATGAAATTGGGCCCATTTTCCTATTCATTTGCATGAGTTGATTTGATTGTTTTTGAGTTACGGGCCCATGGTGACGGTTTCTTGCGCGAGTAGAGTCAAAATGTCCGCGGCGAGATCGTGATCATGCCTCCATGTGCGGAACACCGCCCCACTAGATCACAAGTTGGTTTTCTTCAATTTTGTATTTTTCCCCCCTTTAATTTGAAATGCTGAATACTTTGTAATGGGGGGGTTATTTTTGAAAATGCTTGTGTTAAAAGGTCCATCTAGGGGGGCGCCTACTGGGTAGGCTCCGTTTTTAGGTTAAATGGTCGTTTTTGGGACTTTTTAGGTGTTTTTAGATTAAAAACCCACATGGGTTTTCGAACCATGACTGCGCCGCCTGGCCGGGTGGTGGTGTTACATGACCACCGCCCGGCCGGGCGCGCGTTCTGCGACCACCGCTTTTTAAGGCGGCGGTTACAAAACCACCTCCCTGCTTAGGGCGACGGTTTTGCACATAATGTAAAAGGAACTTATATTTGAGATTGCACTTGTATTTTTAGCCTTTCTACGTGTTTTTATGACTCTCTCGGTATTGTTCGGATATTAACTTGCTCTGTTTTGTGTGTTTTTGGGTGTATGCAGGCGAGAGAGGAGTACATTAGATGGAGTAGAGAGAGAGTGTGTGATTGGCTCTCAGGAGTACTGGATGCCCTCTCACAGGATGAGGAGGACACACTTCAGAGGGCTGGTATACTCATGTATATCGCATGTGCCCCATGTTGCACCATCTAGTCACATCCTTTGTGACTTATTCTCTTATTGGGATGCAGATCGGAACACCTTCCGATTTGTAGGGAGTCCGTGGTGAGTGGACCATCACATTAGAGGATGTCTACCACATTCAGGGGTCCCGATCATCGGGAGGTGACTCACATTAGAGACAACAGGCTCACGGGCACAGATTGGTGGGCGCTTATATGGGAGATGTAGCCATCTCCATAAGGTCGAAGAAGGGGTGAGAGTTTGATCCATTCCTTCTTTGCCTATCCCCGTATTTCGACAGAGGCCATCATGGGGATCCTTGCCTCGAGATTGATCGGGACAAGGGAGGGGACACATTGTTATATTGCTGGGCCCCCATCATTGCACAGATAGAGGGGCATGGCCGGATATATGCCTGGGGTGTAGATATTCTGGGGACCACCTACCATGATCTATATAGGGTGGTCTGTTTACAGGGACAGTCATTGAGCCACCCAACTCTAGTCATGAGTTGGGTGTATGAGCATTTTATCCCTTATGGCAGGGGTGTGGAGGTGGCAGATCCTGGGGCTGTGAGGGCAGCCAGATGGATGGACATGTCGGTGCTCAGAGCATCTCATCAGCTAGTTGCCTCCCTTACTACTGTGCGAGACATGGAGGTGACACCGTACCGGCTTATGGCCGGCATATGGGGTGAGGAGACTCTTACCGTGATCTCCTGCTCCACCACAAGGCAGCTTATTGATCGAGTGGGACGAGTGGAGGTACATCCTTTCGGATGGGTTCCTTAGTAGTTTGGTCTTCCATACGCGGGTATGCTTCCCCCAGTGGCACCAGTTTACATATCAGTTCGCGAGGCTGAGGGGGCCTAGAGGCCGAGGTTGGAAAGTGATTACTCCCGGCATTCCTATTACAGGCCGGGAGGATAGTTCACGCTAGAGGAGAGTCGGTGCACCTCGGGCACCTTTTCTTCAGTTTGCTCATGGGTCCTTCTCATAGCGGTAATGACCCCATAGATATTGACTCCGACTCTGAGGAGCTCACAGAGGGAGGGTCAGAGGAGGAGACGGATGACAGTGATCCTGAGTGGCATGACACTCAGGACATTATGCACACGAGAGGGCGAGCGGAGCGCGAGAGAGGGTGACTCTAGCTTCAGAGGAGCCACTCTCCCAGGGCCATGGTGGAGAGGATGAGTCCATTGTAGGGTGACACGTTGCTCCTGCCATAGGAGCAGCCCCTCAGTCGGTAACGGCATCTGCGGTGGGTCTTGGTCCCAACGACCCATCTTGGAGGCACAGTGATCTAAGTGAGTTACCCTTTCTCCCTTTTAATGTTTATATGTAGGCTCTCCTTAGTTCTTTATTGTTGTATCTTTTAGCCTCTTGCTTGGTTTTTGATTCATTTTCTCCTTTGTTTGCGAGAGATTGTTGACGAGTGGCGGGATTTGATCCACAGGGTATGTACCGATTCCCTGATGATCCCCATGGATAGGTCCCGCAGAGCTATCCGTAGATGCCGGGAGCCCTCAGCAACCGATAGGCATACCGATGTCTTCGTTCCCATTTGGCACGTGGCAGGATGGTGTCGACCCTCCGAACGAGTTAGTGGGCTCTGAAGATGGCCGAGCGCCTCATGAGGAGCCATTCTTGTGGTGAGACCGCGGCCGCCCCTCGAGACCACCGAGCCCTCCATACATTCGAGTGCCGCATGCATAGCGAGTCCTAGGCGTGGGTGTGCACCTTCGGAGGGGTCGCATAGGGATTGAGAGGCCTCTTGGCCCTCGTGTACTTTGTATTATATATTCTTTGTATATCACGGGCTCTTTGAGCATTTTGACCATGCTTAGAGCATGATGGCATTGTATATAAACATTGATTATTTATATATATGCATTTTTTTGGATTAAAAGCTTGCACTCATGCTTTCCTTTCTATTTCCAGTTTCCTTGTGTATACTACGATGTATGTTTATATGCTTTTAGAATGTATGCAATGGAGAAATGCAGATGATGCAAATGTTTGCTTTCTTTTTGTGTTTCATGATGCTGATACATGATAATGTAGATATATTGTGATTTTGAATCTTAGCTTCTGTAAGCAATTTGGATACCTCATGTTTGTTTTGCAGAGTGATGAATATAACCAATACGATGAATAGATTAATTTTCCCCATTCCTAACTCCACGCAACTAGTAAGATGCGAGGGCTCATCATCGAGAGTCAAGAAGGGTGCAAGTTATGATGTGTAGTGAAATGATAGCGATGAAAGACAGACAAAGCTTTGGTGGAACCAAATAGGAAACTACAAGCTTACTCCACCCAAGTGACTTCATAGTTTAGAATGTAACTTACTTTGCAGCTTATCTAGACTTAAATCCGTAGATGGCCACATAGTAGACAAAATCTGGGTTTTTAGGATTTTAACTCTCTTGGAATTTTGAACATCTGATTCATTCGTTTTTGACTCAAAGTTTCGAGTTTGAATTGTTTGTTTATGACTTTTAACATTTGCTTTTTCAAGAGGACCCCATACTTTGCCCCATGCTACTAGTAAGAAGCGTGGGTTTATCACCGTGGGCAAGGTATAGGTGAGTAAGGGCATTTCCATCCTTTCCCAACCCTACGTCACTAGTAAGAGACGCAAGCTCATCACCGAAGGTTGGTGGGGCAAGGAAATGTGTAAAATTAAATTTTTGTTTAATCACTTGTTGACTTGCTTATTTGAGTAAAATGTCGGTATGTGCTTATTTCCAGGAGATGTATATATGGGATAGATGTGACACCATGAGGCTTCTAGAACAGACCATAGGCAAAACACCTATCCTAAGAAGAAATCAAAGTGAGAATAAACTTGCAGATCTTGGTATGGTTACCGTTAAGACTTTGTCATGTTTGATTTTATTTGATAAAAGATTCCGAGATGATTTGATGATATCATGAAAATGGAGAGGTATGATTAAAGAACTTTATGCCAACAACATCATGAGTTTGTAGTGAATTTCTTTGAGAATAGATTCCTTGATCACAATTTATGTAAGAAACAAGCGGACAAAATGATCTTAATCTATATGAAAATGCAATGTAGATAATTATACAAGTAGTGCTAGTTGCTTATGCGTAGAACCGCTTGAGGTACAGGGAATTGACTGTTTCACCAAATTCCTCACCTTCTAGCATACATAAGAGGTAAGCACCATTTCCGTACTCCTTCATGACTTGGTATGGGCCCAACCATTTGGGCTGAATTTCCTTCCTTCGCCGGTCTTCTTGTCGATCTAGCTATCTATCCTTAGAACTAGATCACCTTCGTATATGTCGCGTTCATAGACCTTCTTGTTATATTGCCGGAACATTCGGTTAGCATAAGCTCTATGTCGTTGTTCAGAATTTAACCTAGTTTCATCTAGGCTTTCTAGTTTGGAAAGACGTGCTTCTCTGTAAGCGTCTTCATCCAGAATACCTTGTAGTGAAATGTGGAGACCGGTATTTCGACGTCAAGCGGAGAAGCCTTACGCCCCAAATACCGTGAGAAAGGAGTTGCTCCCATTGGTGTTCTTATTGAGGTTCGGTGGGCCCATAAGGCTGGATATAACTTCAAATGCCAATCTCGTTTGTTTTCTTTTACCGTTTTAAGAAGAATGGCTTTCAGTGTCTTGTTTTTTAAGCTTGCTGTCCGTTGGCTTGGGGATAATACAAGGAAACCGTATGATGGCTTATCTTAAATTTATTGCATAGTTCGTGAACCTCTTCATTTTTAAAAGAAGTTCCATTATCGGAGATAATGATTTGCGAGATACCGTACCTGCAAATGATTTGGTTCAAAATGAACTTGGAGATCACAGAACCAGGTACAGTAGTAAGAGGCATGGCCTCCACCCATTTGGTAAAATATTCAGTGGCCGTGATTATAAAATTATGGCCGTCTATGGATGAGGGAGATAATTTCCCTATTAATTCTAGACCCCATGTAGAAAAGGGCCATGGAGTAGCGATTGGTTGTAGAGCTTGTGCTGGCATGTGGATCTCATGGGAGAATTCTTGGCACTTACGACACCTGTGTACAAACTCTATTGCGTCATGTTCTAGAGTGGGCCAGAAATAGCCCATTCGATGTATTTTTCGAGCAGTGGCATGGCCACCAAAGTGACCTCCACATATTCCGCTATGAGATTCATGGAGAATCTTCTTGGATTCTTCCGTGTCGACACATCTTAGGAGTATTCCGTCGAACGCCTTTCGATAGAGAACTTGCTCTATAATGACGTATTTAGCTACGATTATGCATAACCACCTTCTTTGTTATGGTGTAACTCCTGGGTATGTATGGTCCATGATATAATTAATGATATCAGTGTACCAAAGACACTCAGAGATAGAGGGTCGGGCTTCGATGTAGTATACACACTCATCTGGAAAGTCTAAATCTACTAAATCACCTCCGTCTAATGGGTTGTCGGCTAACCAATTTGTGATGATTTGTCCTTTAACCGACTTCTGATTTACAAATGTTGATTTGAATTCTCCCATTAAGGTTATAAAACGTCCAGCCTTTTTAGATAATGACCCTTGTGTGAGGAAAGTCCGTAAATGGTCCGTTTTTACCATGACCCTCGTTTCTTGATTTAGCATATAATGTCTTAGGTGTTTAGTAGCAAAGACTATGGCAAGGCATTCTCATTCTGCCTATGTATAGCGTGTTTCATAGTCAAGCAGCATTCGGCTGATGAAATAAATCACGCGTTCTCTCTTGTCATCATCCTCCTGGGCCAACATACAGGCTAGCGAGACATTGGTAGCTCGTGAATATAGAATTAACGGGTGATCTAACTTAGGTGGCATTAGCATAGGTGGTGATAAAAGGAAGTGCTTAACTGCATCAAAGGCTTCATTGCAGTCTTTGGTCCAATCAATGCTATAGTCTTTCTTGAGTAAATTGTTGATTGGATGAACGGCGAAGCTTAAGTCGAGATGAATCTTCGGATTGCACCCAGTTTTCTGAGAAATGATCTGATTCCAGATTCATCTGAAGGTGGAACCATTTCGAGGACAGCCCGAATTTTGGTTGGGTCAACATCTATCCCTCGTGACGATATGATATAACCTAGGAGCTTCCCTCCCATTACACCAAAGACGCATTTTTCTGGGTTTAATGTGACTCCGTATTCTATTAGACGTGAAAGAATGATGTGGAGTACTTCGGGATGGTCACAACGCTTCTTGGCTTTAGCCAATAAGTCATCTACGTAAGATTCCACGATTTTATGAATTAGATCGTGAAATATGTATGTCATGGCCCGCTGGTACGTAGCACCGGTGTTCTTGAGACCGAATGGCATAACAGCGTAGCAATAGGTTCCCCAAAGAGTTATAAACATGGTTTTAGCTTGATCTTGCTCAGATATTCTGATTTGATTGTATCCCGAGAATCCATCCATGAGAGACAAAATTTCAAAACCAGTTGTTGCATCAACAATAACATCTATAGATGGTAATGGGAAGTCGTCCTTAGGACATTCTTTATTGATATCTCAAAAATCTATGCAGATGCGTATCTTTCCATTCTTCTTGAGAACGGGAACGATGTTAGATACCCATTGGGAGTAGTCGACTGGCTTGATGAACCCTACCTGAAGGAGTTTTATTACCTCCTCCTTTACCATGAGAGCTACTTTGGGCTTCATGGGTCTTGATTTTTGTTTAATTGGCTTTGCATCTGATTTAGTGACAAGGTTGTGCACTTGTTATGTGGGTACGACTCTGTCGTTTCCTTATAATTAAATGCAAACACCTTCTGATGTTCTTTGAGGATCCGCGTATGTATTTCCACTTCTTTTGGGGTTAACAAAGAACCTAGTTTCAATATTCTCAGTTCATCTTCTGTCCCGATGTTGACATCGATTGTTTCTTCAATCAAAGAGGTGTTACCCTCTTCGAACTCAGGTGGTGCTAGAGGCAAATCCAAATCATCCCCATTTTCTCTTGTGTATGCTAGGTTCTATTTGTGAGGGATGATCCATCACGGGATTTCCGAAGTAAGAAGACGAATGTGGAATTAAGGATAAATCTAGCATATGATAGGAGAGATGTAGTGCTGCATAGGCATTTAAATAATCCAAAGTAGCTGCATCACTATCAATACGGTCTAGGATGGTAGATTCACTTTCACTTGAAAGAGGATTTGTCATTATTTTTATCAATGGTTCATCACGAATGGACACCGTGAACTGGGTATCTTGTAACTCATTGCTTGGAGTAAAATGTGATGCTAAAGTTGCTATTGAATCGGCGAGAAGATTTTTCTCTCGCGGGATTGCTTCAATGGATATGAAGTTAAATGCCTTGCTTAAATTTAATACAACATTTTTGTAAAGCTGCAAGTGTTCGGCTTTGGTTTCGTATACCTCAGAAACTTGGTTTGCCACTAATTGCGAGTCTCCTAAGACTCTGATGTTATCAACACCAATTCTTTTGGCTAAGGTGAGGCCAAGGAGGAGGGCTTCGTACTCAGCGCCGTTGTTTGTGCATTCAAAGTTTAACTTAAAGGTGAATGGGAGGACTTTCTCTTCGGGCGAAGTAAGAATTATACCTGCCCCCGCTCCATAATGGCATTTAGCTCTGTCGAAATGGAGAGTCCAATACTTAGTCGGGAGTATAGATGTTGGGGCATCTGTTGCATTTGCGCACTCTACTTCTACCATACAGAGGTCCTCTGCTGGAAGGGAACCAACACCTAGGGAATATCCTATGCCTACTAAATCAAATGGTAAGAACATTGGTGAATCTTGTTCTATTAACTCAACGATTTTTGCAATAGTCAATAATGATATCGTTTCTTTAGCTTTATTGTTAGGGGTTGGGGTTGTTTTGGCTATGCTGATAGTTTCAAGATCCGTCGTAGGTACCAACTTTTCCTCTGGTTTTGGGTCAGTGGGTTTATTAAGTTGGTTTGTTGGAAGTTCAAATTCTGAGTGCACACCTGGTCTTTTCTTTAAATCAGCTAGGTGCAAATCGAAAGGTTTTGGATCACCTTTGGCTACAAACACCTTTCCTAGATGTAGGAATCTTACTTCTTGAAATAACGTAGAAGGGATTGCCTTCATTCGGTGTATCCATGGTCACCGAGGATCATATTATAAGTAGTTTCCCGATCTATAATATAAAACTCGGTCGGATTGTTTTGGGCCCTAAGGTGACCGGTAGTATTATGGCTGCTATCGAAGTGGCTTTAAGGCTATCATAGCCTCTCAACGTATTTCGAGTGGTGGAACAGTTTGTTTCCCCATATCCTAGCTTTTGGAGGAAAGAGAAAGGGACTATGTTAACTGCAGCTCCATCGTCAACCATTGCCCGTTTTAGGTAGTTATTATAAACCCATACTTGTAAGTGTAAGGTGGATCGCCTTGGTGTGCAATCTCAGCATCTGTAGGCATTTTATTTATTTCAAATATAAATTCAACATCCTTATCTGGCTGCCCCTGGAGGGTGGATATCAAAATCTACGTGATTTACTTGTGTTTTAGGAGGTAGAGTGATGTTAATTAGATGACCTAGACCTAATGCTTCTAAAAGAGCAGCTCAGAGGAGGAGAGTTCTTTAGTAAATCCAAAAATTAAATGTGTGAGAAGGTCTTTGTTAGGTCATTAATTAAATCATAGGCACCCATAGGTTTTTCTACTATTTTTGCCTCTTATCCGTTTCTCGCGGATGACTTGGGCTCGGTTGAGAGGAATATTCTTGTGTTCTTGTTATAGCTTTGATAGGTAGTTCGCGTCTAATTCTACCAAACCGACTATCTTGGGTCTCGGTTGACTTCTAACCGTGGCACAACTGATGGATTTAGTGAAGTTGAGGCTTCATGATCATTGTTTCCTCTGTCATTGCACTTTTTTGTTCCAGTTGGATTCAGCATATTGCTATCATGATTTGGGAGTGGATCGTTAAAGATCTTGAGAGGAGCATTCTGAGGGGAAACTGCCCCTATGCGTATTTGGTGGTGATGACACGGGATCTGCCAAAAACAAATCTATGAAGAACTGTCTTTGTTCTTCTGGTAAACATTGCATGAATTTATTGTAGTCACGGCACGTTCTAGTATCATGACCCCGAATTTTGTGGAAACCACAATAAGAATTGGGATTGTAATTCTTGTTTTGTTGGTTTGGTGTATATTGTGGCCTAAAATTATGATCAAATTGTTGCCTATTAGGATTAAAATTTTGCATTTGTTGTTTCTGGCTTTGGTTTTGATAACCAAATGAGTTTTGGCTTGGCCCTTGTATGGGATTTCACCATTGTTGTTGTTATTGTGGATGGTTAAAATCCACTATATTGATTGTCGGGGTAAAGTTGTTGTTTCGTTGGTTGTTTATTTGTGATGGAGTATTGACAACACTTACCTTCTTGGGCTGGTTGGTTACTCCATCCGTTGTTACCCCACGATTTTTGTTAAGGATTTTAGGTCCTTGATTGACATTCGTGCTAATTGTAGTGTTCTGGCTGGAGGTGATTAACCTCCCATTTGCTCCATATGTCTTACGACCACTATCTATCGCTGTTTGGTCTATTCGAAGAGCGCTCTCAAGTAATTCATCGTAAGTTCTTAGCGGGAACTTCTGGACTTCTTCCTTCACCTCTTTGCTGAGAGAATGAAGGAATAAATCACATAGTTCCATCGATCCATGTTTGGAGCACTTGTTGAAGAATAAAAATTATACGCCACCTCTAGATGAAATGGGCGACAGATTCGTTGTGTTCTTGTTTGATGTGCAAGAATTCCCTGATTCCTGTTCTCAACAGTTTGTTCATGTCGAATGCCTTAATGAATTCTGATACGAGTTGTTTAAATGAATGGATGGAAGCCTCAAGTATTCTATAATACCAATCAAGAGCGATGCCTTCCAAAGTTTTGGGGAATATTTTAGCAACAACCCCATCTCAAGGGAGAAATTCTCGTATGGTTGTAGCGTAAGCTTTGATATGCACATTTGGATCTCCCTCACCTTTGTACTTGGGTAAATCGGGAAGGGGTCTTGGAAGCATGATGCTTCGTATGGTGAAGTCTAAGGGTTCCTTCAGATATTCTGAATAAGTCCCTATCGCATATGTTTCAACCATTGATGGTGCCTATTGAGGAAGTGGCATTGGAATGGGTTGTTGATATGGCGTAACGTACGCATTGGCGGGGGCATAAGGAAGCCCCTATGTCTCGAGCAAACATGCGGAGAGGAGAACATATCTCCTTGCAGTGATTCGGAGTACATGTTTAAGTACGACGGGGTATTGTCTAGGAATGGACATGTTTGATGCTAGGCCGGAGGAATGGTGTTAGAGATGATGGTCCTTGTTGGCATTTGTTGTGGATACGAGGAGGCATGCCTAACGTGCCTACTCCTATGAGAGAGATCTACTTGGCCGAGTAATATGGAGGATTGGAACTTCTGCTTGCATAAATCGAGGATTTTGACTTGCTTGAGCAAGTTCTAACCCTCTCACTTTTTCTACTAACGTTGAAATGACTTCATTTGGTGAAGTCACGGTGCTTTTCTTTGAGCGGCGTTTGTTGTATACCACAGGTGTTATATAGGCATTTGATATCTTTCTATAAGTTTCTCCAAGTATTTCCTATATTTCCTATATGCGGTGGCATAGAGGTATTTTCTTGGAAAGAGATCTCGGGTTGTATTTGTAAACCTCCTATAGGTGGGTACATACCCAAAGAATATTGTTCACTCCTAGGATAACGTATTGACTGCTTCATTATCTAAGACCGGTATGGGTCAAATTGTCTACTAATTTGTGGTCTAAGTAGCATCGAGGAGACGAACCGATTCTCCGATAAACGTCATATTGTTCGAGCACAAGGCTCTTTTTGTTGCATTCGAGTGGGTTGATCTAACTCCCCGTTTGAAAAGATGAATTATATCGATTCTTGGGGTTTGTGTTCACAACTGATTAGTTGAATAGTTTTCGCCCCATACCGAGAGAGTGAGGGTGATGATTGTCTATTCTGTTGGGCATAGTATGCCTCGAGACCCAAGAGGGGTCTGCCATATGCATCGAATCCCAACATATTTGGGGGTATATGAATACCCGTAGAATAATGGGAAGGAGCGAAGGTGATTTTTGAAAGAACACGTGATACTATGACTCCGAACGAGAAAGTAGGAAGTTTACATCAGCTTCACTAATTTTTTTGTTTCACGTCGGGTTCACCAATTTTGTACGCCGGAAAAGCGACAAGCGAGCATGGGAATCTACAGGTAACTCTTCCACGTACCCGACCTCCCGAGGTCATGCCGAGATAGCCGGTGGGGATGGAATATGCATGGGATGTAGACAAACTAGTTAGGTAGTCTAATGTCTTCGACACACACTAATGGAATTTGTGAATCTAAGGCAAAGAAAGCCCTTCTAACTTGGACTGGTGTAATAGATCGATCGCAAGGATGACTGCTCGAAGGCTCCAATCAATATCGAGCTCTGGCGTGATTCAATCTATGGGTTGTGGAATACGTGGAAAATGACCTGGGATAGTTTCATGTACGTCTCCAGATAAGGTCATATGGTGGATGGTGAAAACAATTGACTCTACGGACGATTCTCTAGCCTAGTCTAGAATTCTCTAGCTTCGTTAGCCGTTATATCTAGTAAGGACAATTGTTCGATGATAATGGGTGGAAGTGGAGTGGATTGGAATACTAGTGTGCGTAGACCAGTGTTTATATCTAATTGACTTATGGATTCGTTAGGTCATGGGACTTGTGAGTCCCACAACCATAGACTCTTGGTTGTTGCGGTCCTATTATGGTCATATACGAAATCAAGTCTTGATTCCTAGTATCCAATAATTATATGCTTTCTCAACTTCTATGTTTAGCACCAACAACTGTGTGATTTTCTCATAATATCTCACAGGCATTCGTGTAACCTGGATCCTTAGACTAGTATCTATATCTGTGAGAGTGTCTCCTGCACCTGGCTGTGGGACCAAAGGATCACAACCAAAGGTTTTTTCTCTTTCGAATCCTTCTACAGTCATGTGAATGTTTTTCCTAGGGTAATCTGTAATTCGGTTGATTTGACCAAAATGTGTGTGCTTGGTCGTCTTCTATGTTTAACCCTCTCAACTAAGAACTGATCAGTTGTAAATCTGTTGTTGTTTGGAATACTTGTATTCTGAGATTTTGATCTATGTCAACTATTGCTGTGACGAGGTTTGGTTGAGGCACGATTGGCTCAAATATGTATTCCCTGGGCTCCCGAGGTCCCGTGATTGTCATACAAAATAAAATGTAAATCTAACTGTAACAAAGCAAATTCTAACTACGTGGAATAAATCTAAAACATATATAACTTCTATTTTTCTAAGAAACCTTTTAAGAATTTTAAAGGAAGCAGCTATTTAAACGTATCTAGGAATAACAATTAAATAACAATTTAAAATAGACAAGATAACCGAGTGTAGTTATTTGCCTGTGTGATTTGTAGATTTATTCTAAAAAAATGAAATAGCTCATCTATCTGTAAGATTCTCGATCCTACCTCAGAAGTGAGGAGTGAATCATAGTTTCTCAGAAACTATCAATCCTCACAACTTCCCTAGCAATATCAAGAATAGAATTTACTGAAATGAAGCAATTTAACTATTTAATTTGATATGATTCTAACTAGAACTTTGAAAGTTAAAACCTGGATTCCACAGAACGGTGGCGAATCCGATGGTGTGTGTGATCTTGTCCCCTCAGTGTGATCTCCTCATTCTTTTGTATTCACATGGATCCAGAAAAGCGTGTAATGCTAGCCTTGACAGAAGTAGATATTGGGACAAGGACAGCTTAGAATGCAGACTGAAAATGCGAGTAGGAGAGGGATAGCGCAAGAGTACAGAGCTTGGCTTATGCGATTCCTAGCGGGATTTTACTGTAAGTCATGCAACATAAAGCGACCAGAACCTAAAACTATCTTGTTTGAAGAGCAAAACCTGCAACTTTAATGGCTTCTTAAGCTATTCTACTCCAATGGATTGGATAAAACAACAACACTGCTTGCAAGCTGGATATGTGGCTTACCAACAGCGGAACAATGCTAACTAAGCATGCAAGGAATTAAAACTATGGCTTCTAAACAAGATAACAGACTGAACTATGAAAATCAGAGCATGAAAGTGAATGAGGGGCAGACCTGGTAGACAAAGACTTGCACAAGATTGATATGTGGCTTACCAATAGCCGCACAATACTAACTAAGCCTGCAAATGAAGCTGAAACTATGGCTCTAAATAGAACAAAAGACTGAACTATGAAAATGAGAGGATGAGAGCAAAAGATCGGACCGGATTGGGTGAAATAACACTCTTTACCGTGCTGCACAAGATGGGTATGTGGCTTACCAACAATAATACTAAATAAGCATGCAAGGAATTAAAACTAAGAACTCTAAGCAAAAATGAAAATTAAATCTATAGCAAAGAGAAATTCAGAGGAAAACTTCAGGGCCATTTGCTTGAGCACAAGCCATTTATTTATAGCTTTCATTCACCCAAAGATTAAAACCAAACTAAACTCTAAAAACCATAAACAATGGCCAAACACTATTCCAGGGGACCAAACACATAAATGCAAGCCCAAGTCAGCAAGGAAAGCTGGTGAAACGTTGATATTTTATGTGAGTCGCGTCAAAGTGCTTTCTGGAAAATGCGTCCCGGGACCACCGCTCGAGCGGGAGGTGGTTACAGGGACCGCCACCTTGACCGGGGCGGTGGTCAAGAGACCACCACCCGAGCGGGCGGCGGTTTCGTAACTGAAGGGAAAAAGGCCAAGAAAAGAGGAAAAAAGGGGAAAACAAGGACGTGGGTGCTAAGCGGCGCATGTGGGATGTTAACGCATACTTGAGGGCTTTTACGGATCCCGAACACCTTTCGAGGAGACTTGTATCATCATTGAGGAACTTGTTACTATGTTCGCAAGATCAATGACCTTACAATTTTGGGTACGTATAGTACTACCATCCGAAAAGCTAGAAAAAGTATGCGAGCCAGAAGTGTGGTTCCACTGAGCAATAAAGCACTGTAAAGGGAGGCGGATGCTCCTTGTGAAAAATGGCTCCTTCATGGGGGTGAGATGCTTCTAGGTGACCGATCACCGAACTCAGTGATGAGAAGCGTCTTTGGTGTAATAATGAAGTTGTGCCTTTGAAGTAGATCGAAAGTAGGATCAACTTCTCCATGAGCTCTCCTGTTATGAGTAAACAGTTCACCTACTAGTGTATATTTCTGATCTGTAATATTTTTGGAGAAGATTTAAAAACTCTTTTTGGCTGTAATTGCTGATTTTCTAACTTTTCTGAAAAAAATCAGCAACATGTACTTTTTTAAATATTTAATTTTATCCCCTTTTGAAAACTGATTGTGGTTTAGTGACAAAGAACAATGAGGATAAAACGATGGTTAACTTAGAAAACTGATTTTTAGATCTTAGAGTTGACTTTTACAAGGGTTTGAAATTTTTTGTAAACTGTAAGAATCTCAGATCTATGGAAAAATACAAGTTTTTGTAAAAACTTAGCGAACTAAAGATCTCTAACTAGTCCAGATCTATGGATCTTTGAAGAAAAATTTTAGTTTGGAGCACTTTTGCAAAAAAATTGGATTTTAAGCAAAAAGTTAAAATTTGCAAACACGTAGTGGTTTTATTGATTTTCTCGACAACCACAACGATAAATGGGTTCGATTCCTCAATAGAGTCACAAAAACTATTGGTCCAAAAATCTATCGGGTGGACAGATCTATGGATAGATGAGCCAACAGTGTGCAGGGCATAGCTCCTCTTTGAGATAGCAAAGTGAAATTGGTTTATTGCTATTCTACCAAAGAGAAATGCATGCAAGTCCTATAGTACTCCACCTTCAGGGTTTGGGACTCATCCCAATTGGGGTATTTTCAACTATGAAAAGAAGGGAATGAAGTAGGGAGGGGAGATAGGATAGATCTAAAGGGAGAAAAGAAATGAATTCCAAAGTAGAAAGGTCAGAGGGTTTATGTTTTGGGCTGGTAGTAAACAGAGCCAAACCTACTTGCATAAACGAACAAAGCAATACTGATGAGAAAATGACAAAAAAGTAGAGATAGATCTAACAGAATAAACATACAGATCTAACATAAGAAAGGTTTGATGTATAACACATGTATTCAGCATAAAATCTTAATATTTGTATTAATATTTTCTTCTGTTACAAAAAGTACAAAGCCTTTTCTTCTCACTTCTATTTTTATCTAAAAATGTATGTATAGAAGGAGAAGAAGAGAGAAGGCAAAAGAAAACCAACCACTAATTACAAAATATTTACAAAATATCTAAAAGTCAACTATTGACTTTGGGCAACTTGGTGGATAACAACATCCCATGGTGCAACATGGATGATGTCATCATTTGTGCCAACATACTTTTAAATATTACAAAAAGAAAGCCAAGAAGAGGAAGGCTATTCGTCATTGTCTCGTAGGCTTGGAAGGGAGTATCCCATTTCTACTCAAGAGAGGCAATGTGGAATTGGGCCCAGTACTCCATGAATTTGTTGATCATTGGCTGGAGTTGATCCTGTGCAGGACCCTTGGTGTGATCGCCAATGACTTCACAAGTCTCTCGTTCATCTCTAAGTTTTTCTGGGAGTTTGAAGTATTCATTACCTGCCTCCATTAGGTATCCCACAAAGTCATGGTAGGCCAAAAGGTTGTTGATGGATTCAGCGTCAAAAGTAGCTTCTGGCCCTAACCCTTGCGAGACGATCTCTTTGAAGATCTGAATGGTTTCATCTGCCTTCCTCAAGGTGAATGATGGAGTGAGCAAGCCCGGAGACATTCTTAGGACAATTTGCTCCATCTGATGTATTGCATCCAGGGCTTCCTCTTTGACCTTGTCAATCTTCTCCAGGACAAATTCCATCTAATCGACCCAGTAGTCCAAAGCAATAAAGACTTTGTTGGGTGCTCTGGGGTGATCGAAGACACCAAATTTAAATAAATCATCGATCGAAAGCGATCGAGCATCTTCTGGAATGTCTCATGTTACAACCTAGCATGGTCCAACTTTTTAGAGATAGGTCCCACAATCACCTATAGTTCCTTGTTCACTCGACCAATATTCGATATAGCTCGGTAAACTTGACAATTATTTCCTCACTATCTTTGAGGATCTAGTCTCTCTAGGTGGATCTTTGCCATGATTTTTCACCAATCTTGGTGTATTTTTTTATCTTATCTTGACTAAGGGCCTCAGAAGTTTCAGTGGCAGTTGTAGGAGGTGCACTACCCATTTTCTACAGGGCTTGCAGAAGATGTTTATTTTTCTCTTTAAGTATCCTCTTCTCTTCCTTTGCTTCTTAAAAATTCTTGCAAAGGGAATATACTGCAAATAGGGCCTCCCTTGTACGCTCTCAGAGGACATTCCCATTGTGACTGTGTCACCGTATAACTGTGAGGAGACAGATCCTTTTTATCCTTTGTGTGATCGAGATACGTAATCTCCATCACTCTTTCACCGAGGCACTTTGAAAGAAGTAGGTTATTGGATATTTCTTCTTAGCTCCTTTTGTTAGAATGACGGAGAATTCCAAAGGTGTAATGGGGACTTTCCTCTTGTGTTGGCTCAGGTGTTGGAAGATCCATGTTGGACTTAAGGGAGTGGGACCAGCGGGAGAAGAGGGAATGACAGAAGAAGGAGCAACTACAGTGTACTCGGGGAAATGGGTTGAGGCGCTTTACGGCAAAAGCATTGATAAAGAAGCCAAACCTCCAACGCTCACGGGGGTAGGAGTTACTTGTAGGAGAGGAAACTATGGGGGAAGGGAGCCGAGAGATGAGGGAAGAAATATGGGGGGACAGGTTCCGCAAGGAAGAGAAGATGGAAGAAGAGGAAAGGGGAATAGTAGAATATGGGGGAGAAGACACAACCAAAGGAATGGTTTCTTGAGTGACATGAGGAGGGGAAGGAGGAGTGGGAGAAGGGATGATGGGAACCTCGGTGGTTGTAGCATTGGCAACATCCTGAGTGGATGTGCCCGTTAGAACACTTACTGCCACTTCCTTTTCTAGGGAGGTAGGGCACATGACCTACTCCTGGGTGGCGGGAGGAGGACTCTCGGGAGCTTGTTCTTGGGTGGCACTTGACTCTCCTTCCTTATCTTTCCCTTTTCCCTTTGGAAAATATTTCGGCCTGGCAGTGCATTACCTAAGGGGACATGGTGAAGTCCACCCCAAGGTAAATGAGACCATTAAATCTGCACCAATGTTCTGTGCACTGCAAGGTGCCTTTTACCCTCTCCTCAATAGTCTGAGGTGCCCTTGTTCTATCTATTTCAGCAAATGGCTAGTTGTCCCCATCCGTATCTAGATATACCTGATCAACTTCTTGATCAGTTGTTTGGAAACCTTTCGGAACAATGGCCACACCATACTGGATGATCTCTATTAAGGCCAGGTGGGAGTGATCCTTTCTTCTAAGCTTGACCTCGTGATAGAGATCGATATAGACATCCTCAATCTACGGGACATGGACCAAATAAATATTTTCCTTTGGGAGGTAATTTCGTGGATTGAAGGTTGGCCTTTCCGGGAAATTGTGCTTCAGGTTGAGTAGCTCTATTTTTGTAAACATTTCCCAAGATTTGGTGTGAGAAGTACATGTGTACCTACCCACCGTGAGGGTGAATGGAGTTCCACCCTTCTTTCTCTTTGATCACTTCTCATGACATGTGATGAGTCATGCTGGATAGCTCCAATAGGATCAACTTTGGCCTCGCATATCTTGGCAACTTAGTGGGCTCCCAAGAATTTGGTTGCTCTAAGATAGGTAAAAGTGGGGAATTGTGTAAATAAATCTCCCCACTTCTCTCATTTCTGATTACTATTCTCTTGGTCATCTAACCATGAGTCATATTGGGCCTCAAAAGGCAGATGATAACGTAGAAGAAGGCTTCGTTGATCTTGGTGAACTATGGATTGCTATTTTCCGGTTTCACTCTGGATAATATTAATATATTTTCACCTGGGGCCATACCCCACATCGGCTCAGTGCTGGATAATCTCTCTCAGAGGTAGCAATGTAGACCACGTAGGAGTTCATGTAGAACCCCCCCATTGTTGAGAGTTCTTGAAGCTGCTCAAAGATGGTGCTCGATGATTTTACGCCCACACAAAACACACCGATTAGGCACATTTGTGTTCATCGTTTCCAGATACACCGAGCATCATTTTGTGGAAGTAATGGGCATCATGAAGCCCAAAAGCCTACTCAGGAAGGTAATGGTGTCACTCAGCTCCTCTAAAAATTCACTGCGATGAATAACCTGGGCCACCTGGTTATTACCTTCTTATTCTTTAGATAAACCTCATTCATGAGCTACATACATTTGTCCTCATTTTCATCCCATGCTTTAATGCAGTCTTCTTGACTCACGGCCACAAAGTGCCGGTGGTGGGGGATACCCAACATGATTTCAAAGTGTCGGAAGTGAGGTTGATTATTACCTCACCCTTTTCATTCTCGACGCACCATGTGTCTTTGTTATAGCAACGGGCCACCACCTCATGAACTCATTATTTACCGCACTAACGGGGATTCCCCTAGTGAAGTGTAGACCATTGCCCACTAGTTTTTCCATCTATGGACTACCTGTGACCCTTCTCGTTCTGGCCCAAAAATCCTCCATGTCTATATGGCCAAGTTCAACATCTCTGATGTCCAAGTCCCATTCTGCATGGGACTCGGGCATCTTGACCCTCTGATACTTTTATTTTATTTCTTCCTCTGTGATTTTGGCCTTACCCTTTGACTTGGTTAGTCTCTTACTTGATGTAGAAATATGTGATTTCGAGTTCAGCTCTTGATCTGCGGAGTGAAGTCCAACGCAGAAGAGCCATGTTAGCTATTAGATTGTCCATCAAAGATTTACAGAATGAGGAGTTAGCAATTTAAAATCTTCTGGGTGCGGGAATACTACGGAGATGCGAGGCTCAAAAGAGCAAGGCATAGTGATGTAGAGTGTTACAAGGAAGAAAACAGTGCCAAAGGGTGCAGGGCACAGGAATACTACAAACTGCATTTAGTGTTGATGTAGAAGGGTTTGTGCCTGCGCCATTGTGTAGGGTTTAAACTGAGTGCAAATAATTTTGTTGTTGCATGGCGGCAAGATGCGCCAATGGCGTAGATATTGATCGTGTTGCAAATAGTTTTGGTGTGCCAAAGGGCACGGGATTAAAGGGTGTATCACCGACTTTAGGTGTGCCAGGTGCTTTTTAGCTTTGGCGCAGCGCAGGAAAAGTTTACATGACATTCAGTGTTGATGTAGGTGGGATTGTGTGGCACCATGTATTAGGTTTATAGGAATTTCAAAGGGCGTAGGGAAGGTGCATGTTGTAGGCAGGGATAGTGCACCCTTTGGCACGACTGTGTTTTATGCAACAGGGATGGCGTTTGCACCAAAGGAAAACCGCGGGTTTTGGATTGTGATAACCTTAAATTTTCTCTTTTCTTGGACAGGTTTGTGGTTTTCAGGCCTCATTAACATGGATCTGGGCAGTGAGAGGAAAAATGGGCAAAGAGGATCCTAGATCTTATGAAACAAAAAAGCCCTCCGAGTGCTAGCATATCTCGAATGCAGAGGGTAAACCAATTTGGGAGCCTCTTAGGTTCATTTTGTTATTATTTTTCATAACAAGCACAACCATAGAAAACCAACAAACAAATATCACAAGAAAAGCAAGGACCACTTACCAGAGATATATAGAATGAAAGGAACGATGTGGGGTCCACGAATGTGACACAAAATGACACGAGGATGATGGAGGCGCTGACAGGTGTAGAGGAATAAAATTTTCACGTGTTTTTTAATCATGAAAATGATAGGGCGGATGCACCTATATATAGCAAAAGGTGCAATAAATGTGCCACCAAATTTTTCAAAGGGTGCTCCAAAACATATGTCAACATGAAAAACCTACACCATTGGTGCGGTTTTGTTCTTTGTTGACATGATCTTTCAGCACCTTCGCACTTTGTTCAGTGCACAACAATTTTAGTGTTAACACTCCAAAGGATGCACCAAAGGAATAGAGGGGGGTGCAAATTTATTCTATGTTTCATGAATAAAATATACGCTCGGCCAAGAAAGGACCAAAATGACTAAGTTCAAAAAATTAGATTCTTTGGAAAGGGATTTTATGCCATTACGAACGCTGAGGGACCTTGGCAGGGACTCAAAAAAAAATTTTGGTATGGTTACCTGCAAAATTTCCCTTGTCAATTTTACAGGATAACACACTTGCAAAACAATTATGTGATTCCTTGTATTCCCAAAATATCCAACCCCTTAAAACAAGTCATCCCTTTATAATATATAAAAAATAGAAGAAAGATAAAGAAGGAAAAAGATAGGTAAATTTGAATTCCTTCTTACACCAACTAACCATCTTCATTAAATTCTCTTAAAATATTTGATCATGCCTCAAAACCCATTTTCCCACACCATTTTCCTTGTTGAAGAAGCAAGAAACCCGTAATACATTAAATTTTGGTGGATACACCATTTAGAGTAGACCTTTTATGTGTTTGGGAGGTTTTCCTTTACTTCTCCCACCTACCACAATTTGAATGAAGAGATATGATTTCTATTGTGTAGAGGAGATTGAAATTTCTTCAATGATATCATATTTGAAAGACATGATCATCGATTTAAGATTATATGCATTTTTAGTTCCACATAGAAAACTACCATTTTGCCTTTGATACGTAGCTTTATGTTTCAATTTTATGCGGTTTTTGAGCTCTGTGAATTCTTCTTCTTCATTCCATGGATCTACTACCTTTTTTTCTCGATCCATGATTTATCCAATGTGGCACGGATCTGAGTCAACATACGCAGACCCCTTTTCCTTTAATCCTTGGCTTTACCCATTTTTCTTTTATCTACGACTTCACTAAAAACATTCGTGGAAATGTTCATACTTCAATAGCTTCCACATTTTACCATGGCTTATCAATTTTACCCGTGACATACTTAAACTCCTCTACAGACCTAATTTGTTCAATTTTTTACAAGGGTGTGAAAATGAACAAAAAAATTATGACTCATAGGGGTTGTCTTTCTATTAGATGAACTAATCAATAGCGGTGGCATCCATTTGGCATGGATTTAACTTGATGATTTGAAATTTGACCTGAACTTGATTCTCCAAATTTGATTAGTTTCTCTTCTTTTGATTTTCGAGATGACCGCATGAACTAATACTTGACACCTTGAATTTATTTGTACTACGGCCTTGGAAATGCAATGATAATTGTGCACAATAATACCTTCAAGAAACAAGACTATGCAAAGCACTTAGGGAAAGGAACCTAAACTACTAGAAAAATGATGTGTTGAAATTACTTAGAGGAATGAAAACTAAACTATTATGTACAAGATGCAATGAAATATCTTAATGACAAGGTTTGAGATGAATCCCATTGAATGGAATTTGAAGAAAATTCCCATCAAGATCAGAAAACTCAAATGATTTATCCACCTTGCAAGTGGTGATGATGTATGGGCCACTCCAGATAGCATCAAATTTGGAGTGTCTCCTCGGTTTAGCTCAATCTGCATCCCATTTTAATACTAGATCTCTAACCCTGAATGTATGATCTCTATCTTTTCTGCCAAACCACTACTTGGCTGATTTATGATGTTGTTCTAGTTTGACTATGGCGAAATTTCTATTTTCTTTCAGTTCTACCATATCCACCATTCTAATTTCCCTTTGATCTGCACCTTCAAAATCTAGCTACTTGAGCTAATTAAAGTGAAGGAAATTCTATTGAAAAACAAAGTCTAGCTTCTTTTCCATACACCAATTTGTAGGAGTACCAATAGTTTTCTCCACTATTATCCTATCCACCCAAAGGGAAATTCTCACCTTTGTATGCCACTACCTTTGATTGATGTTCATTTTTCTTTTCATGGTTCTAATCAAATTCTTTTTAGTGGATTCCACCAATCCATTACCTTGGGGGTAATAATTGGAAGAAGTTTTAAGATAAATCCCAAGACTAAGAGACCAATTAGAAATGTTTGATCCTAAGAAATATTTTTCATTAGCAAAGATGATAGTGTGAGGGACCCCAAACCTTGTAACTATTTCTTCCACATCACCTTACCTACCACCTCACTTGGCCACCTCACCATGACCTAGCCCTAACCCTAAACTAACCTAATTAGGACCCATGACTTGGTCTAGACTCACATCCATAACTAATGCCTCCTTACTCGCACTCCAAAGCCGACCTTCTACCACTTGACCAAGCCCGCAACTCGATCTCTCGGGAGAAAAGTTAGGGAAGGTGGGCTATTTTACTAAAAATAGCCTACTTTTTCCTAACCGATGCCGGTTCCTACTGACCGCCGCTTACGCAACCGCCATCGGTTCCTCGTAAATGGGCTTCCCAAACCAAAACAACGGATCGGAATTTCATTTTGGAGATCATTCAAGGATTTTTAATCAAAGGAGAGTCCAAAGCGATCACAGAGTCCGTAACTTCACTTGACCAAGCAGTAGACGAGTAAAGAAACCAAGAGTTGGCAAAGAAAGGAGATCAACTTGCACCTTCATCAAAAAAACAGTAAGTTATATCTCGCATGTCCTCCATTATAACATTTCTTGTGCTTTTGGAATTGTAATCTTCCCAAATCCGCTCCGAACCCATTATCTAACGTACTCATTGCCTCTAACTATCATTCCTTAGCTTCTAACCATCCCATTTCTCAATACTATCCAAAACCAGCCATTACAAACACCACAACCAGCCCGTAAGATCCTAGAACCAACCGGTATCGGTTATCGCGACCGCCATCGCTTATAGGTAACCGCATCGGTTCCTTTGATCAAAACCAAGAAAAACAGCCTTTTCCCTACCTGGCCCACGAAACAATTTAATTGGTACTCTACAAGATTTTGTGTTAATTCATATTAGCAGGAACCGACCACCTTCGAAAGGAAGTTTCATACTTCCTGCCCAAGGCAGCTTCCTCATTTATTATCTAATCAAAATCTTGTGGTCTTGTGTTCTTATTTCACAGTAGTCCTTCCAAGACAAAAGGGAGTTCTTCGCAGATCCACCGATCTTTCTCTACGGTACGCGCACATCATCTCGACATTCTACAGTATTCCTCCTAACCCTAACCTTATCTGCTTCTATAAGGAACGAAGCATTTCCGAGTGAAACATTTTGGCACGACTTATGGGACCCATTTTGGGTTTTTCTTTATTTCTTGCTTGCTTTTATTATAGGGAGCATACTTGTTGTTTTTCTTCTAGAGATATTCACAGGTATTTTATTATTCTCGTAAAAGAACTTGCTTTGTTTTTGCATCTCGCATTAGTAAAAGTCATCTCTTTTGCTTCATCGAATATCACTTTCGATTTGGGTTTTAAAACACATGCATTGCATTCCTCGCTCGTTGTTTTTCAATTCTAGTGAACATAGATTAAGTAATGTGTCGTACACGTGGGGTGATATCCACGGTATTGACAGAAATTAACCTTAGTTTCACCGCACAACACGCATCAATCACTTCACAATTAACACAACAGCTCAAACATCCCCCCTTTTTTCCGCGGTATTCCTCCGCCCGATTGAGGTAACCTTATAAGCCAAAACAACTTGACATTTCCCCTAAGTCTCTTGTTTAGGATTCTGACATCATTCTACGTCTAAAGGCATAAGCCCACAATAATTAAAATTAACCCTAAGGTTAATCTCTCGCATTCAAGTGTGCCTCTTGCTTGTTTTCAAATCCTGCTTTTCTCTCGTCATACTTTGTCTTCTCGTGATCAATAAGTTGCTAAACTACTCAACGCTGCTAAAAATCAAATTAGCAACCCTTTGTATCTTCTTATTCTAGATTTTTGACACCGCATCGGTTAGGGGACCGACGCCGTTGTCTCTCGTGACCGACACCGGTTACACAAACCGATATCGCCATCGCCTCTCTCACTTCGACAAACCAAAGAACTTGCCAAATTCACCATTCTCGAGGTTGTTTTTGTCCTTGATAGATTGAAACTTTCCCGTGTGTTCTCGGGTCTATGGTTGTCATCACTCTAAGCAAGCCGCCGCCATGGTTTCACACGCTTGCTCTGCTTTTCGCCTCGAATCACCCCTTCACATTCTATAGAAACCCTACTGACACCAAAGTGAGATCCCCAAATTCCTCGTAGGAGACAAGGACTTTGCCAAATTTCTCTGATGCTAATCCCAAATACCAGCATAATACTATTTGTCTCATACCCCGACCGTACGCCCGATGGTCACCTCCTTATGGGCATGCCTATTAGTATAGCTGCTCATTTAGCTCCTACTCCTCCCGATAACAATACCTTACTTCCCGCATCGCTAGCCCTGCTCCCAATCCGACAAATGCGAGAGGTTCATACGACCCCGATTAGCTTTCCTTTTGTTAATCTTGACCCCACGTATCGCTACCACCAACCGCCTATCTCATCTCTCTTTCGCACCACTCCATTCATGACTTACTTTCTCGCCACCTATTCAAACGAGCTTTCTTCTCAAGCTCCGCCTACCTTTTCATTCCCATATACGTATCCAAAGAACCTCAACACCTTATATGGGACACCCTATTCTCAGTGGCACCATCATCTCATCCAACCACAGATTTCATCAAGCAAATGATGGACAAAATGCAAAACCTGAGGCTTCCGCTTTGAAGTCGTAGCGCTGACATACGAGCAAGTTTGTTTTGGGAGCCCATTCACCCTTCTCGTCCCCTTTCATTCTTATCCGCCTCAATGGGAGTTGCCAAAGTTTACTCGCTTTTAACAAGAAAGAGGATCCTCAACAACACTTGCGATCATTTAGACATGCTTGTTATTTGATTGCCCATGATGATGCCTCATTACTCCGCACCTTTCCCATGTCCTTATCAGTGGCCTCGCTTGAGTGGTACAAAGGTGCTTTAACCCAAAGACTCAATCTTCTCTTTTAACCAACTAGCCCAATCTTTCGATCATTTCTCCATTAACATTGCCAAGAAAGTATCTATCACTCGACTTATGCCATCCGACACCAAGACGAATCTATCGCAGATTTCGCTGACGATGGCGGGCCTTATCAACCAACTTACGTATGCCTTGCCTCAAACCGAACTTATCGAACTCTTTACGCGGGCTCGCGCTAAGCACATCTCCCCTACCCTCCAAATTCAAACTTTCCGTACATTCGACGAGGTTTTACTATGGCTCGAAAATTAGAAATTCGAGCCTTAGAGGAAGAGAAATTGCGGTCACAAGCAACAAGAACTCCACTTTCCGAACTCCCGATTCTACCAATAAACCAAATACCACCACTCCTCACGCCACAACCTCTTCTAAATCAAAAGGAGTTGTCCACGCGGTGATGGTCAAATCCCAACCACCGTCCAATACTCCACCAAAACCACCTATAAATACAAAGCCGAGCCCACCAATTACACTCCCTCGGGAGAAACTTATGGCGTCATCCTAGAGAAATTGCTCAAAGCCGGGCTATCACCTTGCCCCGTAAACCTCACTGGGTTTGACTCCACCCGCGCAATACCTTCCCCGGTACAAAGAAAATGACTTTTGTAACTTTCACCGCGTAAAAGGACATAGTCATGAAAACTGCAAGATGTTGAAAAACATAGTGCAGAAATGGTTGATGCAGGGATATAACACTCGATAATCCTAACGCCCGCTAACCGAAATCTGAAAATTTTCAACAAGCCATTCCCGAATCACTGGCCCAAAGAAGAACGTAAACCAAGATATCTTAGCCGAGGAGAGTGTTCATGAGATCCATGCGCAGATTCGATACCACCAAAAGCCTCTATCGAGAAAATTTTGAATCAAGCCTCTTCACTAACACAGAGCCCGAACCTCCTTTACCACCATCAAGCCAAAGCGAAATCATTCCTTTACCCATAGAAGAGTTAGCTTCCCTGTGCTTCCTTCCCATTAATGAGTCTTCTTACACCACATCCCTACAAGATCGCGAGCGGATGTTGTCTAATCTATCCATTTCCCGCACGCCTCCTTCTACCACTTCGCCGCACAAGAGGAGGGTACGCCACTCCTTTTGACATCCTTAGATGAGAAATCTCTCGCACCGACATCATTAAATTCTTTAGCCATGACAGATCCCCTCCAACATGCCCTTCTCGCCTATTAGTCCTCATCACCTAAATCTTTTCAACAACCCGTCGACCTCTTAAGCATCTACATCGATACAAAGGCCTCATCCGCCTCCCGTGTCACACCCGCAATGGATTGGAATTACAACTCACTTTTCCTCTCGTACTAAAATTACAAATTACACTGAGACTGCCATTCCACGTAAGATGACAGCCCTATGGGAACGCTTGAGTACTCCTGCTTTCTACTCAAATGCAAATGACTCGATCCCGATGTCTCCACCATCTACCCGAAGTGCTTACGTGCTTAAAATGCCCCCTGCTCTCGCCTTCACCCCCTCACCTCTACCAAATTCCCGTCCACTTCTATCAACTTAACCAGATCTTCCCTACGCTGGGACCTCACCAATGCCCAGGGCCTAACACACCCGCCTAAGCGACTCGATTTATCCCAAAATAAACCCGCCCCGCCACCTAGGAGACAAACGCAATCCGGCCTCTATCAAAACCCTCATCTTCACACCCACCTTCCATATTGGGACCTCATCCCTCCACCTTACATCAATATATCATACCTCCTTTGTTTTCTCGCAAAACGACCTACGCCTTTTACACCTATACAGTAGATCAAAGGGTATCACAACATCGTACCCCGCGTATCCGGTCCACCTATCAACCCTAAACCAATCCCATCATCAAAGGATTTATTTTCTTACTCCCTTTCTCCGTGGTTGTTTCCCGCTACCATGCCATCTCGTAGCCTCATCATCTAACCAAATTAACGTAACTTCGTGTCCAAGAAACCACGTTAGTGAAAAACATGTGTCAAGACTCCTCGACTAAACCACCACCCATACGAACTAAACACGCCCAAACATTACCACAACCCACACAATCAATACCCTCATCTTCTTCTCGATTTTGACCCACTCAAAGGATCCTACGCCAAAATCCTTGCTATGTTGGTGGAGAATGCGACCATCTCCCTACCCCCACTTAGACCTTATGACCCGCCTAAGCCCCGACTGTGGATTATGATGAGTCTAAAATCTGCGCCTATCACCGCACACCCGACATGATGTAGAAGGATGCAAAGCTCTAAAACCATCCTTCGCCAAATACCTCTTCCGGATCGAAAGATTAAGAAAGACAACTTACGAAGGGAGAGACCTCTAGCGCCAATTCCTCTACTATACCATCCGTCCCCGCCTCACCAAGATCGATCATTATTACAACCCCACCTCTCAAGACCATGAATTATCCCAACCATCTTCTTCATCTCAGTGTCTACGAGATTAATATGATTAGTGTCGCTACTCGAGGACAAAAAACAATGGGAAAGCAAAAGAAAACACACCTACGACATCTCTTTCTCCTTCAACCATCCCGATTACACCACCACCTAAAGTGGTTATTCGCGGACCCGCCTATCCCGTCTCTAATGGAGTTGCCCACCGAACCATGATCAAACAGCCTTCATCAATCGCCCGTAAAATGACACTATATGATCTCATTCGACTTCAATCTCATCGACTAGCTCTCGTTGAGATCCTTCAAGGGATAGAGGTTTTTCCCAATGAAACCCTGCCCGTGGCCTCCATTCTAACACCCAATCACGTTTCTCTCTCACCAAACAATCCATCTCCCCACCACTTCGCCTCAAAACAACAAGCCGCAGCTTAGTTTCTAAGATGAAATTATCGACTTTGGTATAGAAGACCCCGACCCCGCTTTTTTCATTTCCGCTACGTCCGGGACATTCGAGTACGCCGGGTTATGATTGACGGGGCGCTAGCTTAAACATCATCTCTTCAAAAGCCTTCCAACAAAATGAACATCCCTTCTAGTTGCATGTGTGCAACCCCATCATGTCATGCGGTCATTCAATGATGCTATTACTTCTACATTGGGCACCGTGATCCTCAACATTCGCGTAGACCACGTACTTTACCCGAACTCTTCTATGTCCTCAAGGAGAGTTCCAATATAATATATTGCTAGGTCGCCTCGATCCGCCATGGGATGCGTTCCTCAACATTACATCGATGTATAAAATTTGAGTACGAGGGGAAGTCCTACACTGTAAAAGCTGATCCTCCCCCCTTCAAAACTTGCAATATGTTATACCGCCCAAACGATGTGCTTATACCAATTAAGACACCCATACATTCAACCCAACCATCCTCTTCCAATATACCTCAACCGCCCACCTCAACCGCACCTACTACAATCGATGAAACCACCGCCGCACAAACCACTTCTCTTCCCGCAGCTAACATCCCAACCTCCGACCCCTTAGTAGACGTTTTTCATCGCCTTACGCTGGGGGAGTATCGCCTATATAACGTTAGTTCTTTCCCTACCCCGCAGGAGTACGGACAATTACATGCACACCCCACCTACGACCGCGCGTGGGGAGATAATCTCTACGACCACCCCATTGCCGCACTAACCTAACATATGGGGTGTTGACGCATCCTCCATTACCCCCGAACCTCCTCTTGGTGTGGTTCCTTCCAATCCGATTTTCAATACTTGACAAATCGCGCTTTCGCCCTCACCTTCTTGACTTCCGGCGTGGAAAGGCTTTGGTTTTGGCCTTTACGAACAAGGCCGACATACTCTCATCCCCATCACCACACGCAAACATAATGATCGCAGCGGTCTTGGTTTTTCCGAACACCTACGCAGAGACACCTCCCCGTCACCGTATCCTCGAAGAAGAAGACGCGCCCTACCGAACCATCATCACCCACTTTGCCATCATCTCCCGCTTAATCGATGGACCCCGAATCTATCCTCCTCCTAACTTTTTTTTTTTTTTTTTTTTTCATAAATGCTATCTTCATAGGTCCTCTCACTTATCAACGCGATAATGAGGACCCATCTTCTCTTCCCTTCGTATCCGCATATGATCAAGAGGATTCGCTTTTGATTAATGTTGTTGAATGCCGTGATGACGACTCCATCCTCACTTACCTAGCGCGATGATTCTTATATTCAACGTGCCTTACCATCTCAAACTCAAACCATGCCGAACGAATCTACTATAGAAATCAACATCCACACGGAGGAAGATCCTCACATAGTGAAGATCGGACAATCACTTGACACATCGTAACAAGCCGCCTTTACCACCTTTCTCCGTGCTTCGCAACCAAGCTTTCGATGGTCTTACGCCGACATGCCAGAATTGATCCTACCATCGCTGGCCATAACATCACTCTAAACCCCGATTCCAAACCAAATAAAGGTAAATTGAGAAAATGCATCCACGCATTGCTTCTTGTCAAAGAGGAGCTCCAACGACTCCTTTCTCGCTTCCTTCATTCTCGCCTATCACTATCCTCAATGGATTTCTAACATCGCACTGCCACGAAAGCGACGGGGACTTCTGATATGCACGGATTTCCGGATCTTAACCTCGCTTGCCCTAAGGATGACTTCCTCCCAAGTATTGATCAACTTGTTGATCTCATCGCGGTCATGAAATGCTTTCTCTCATGGATGGCTTTTCGTGTACAACCAAATTTTGGTCGCTTCGCCGATCAACACAAAACCGCTTCATAACTCCTCGGGAACTTTCGTTACCGTAATGCCGCTTGGCCTTAAGAATGCTTTGGGTGCGACTTATCAAGCGGCTATGACCTACATTTTCCATGACATTATGCACACTATCCTCAAGATTACGCCGATGATCTTCTTGGCAAGTCTAAACATCGCAGCGAACATCTCGATGTTTTAACCATTATTTTTGATCGCTCACAATATTCTCGTCTCGCTTCAACCAAAGAAATGTGTCTTTGTGTCCTTTCGGGAAACTTCTTGGCTTTATCGCCTCTTTACGTGGCATTGAGGTCGATCCATCTAAAGTAAAAGCTATCCTAGAAATGCCCCCACCCAAAACCTTAAACAATCACGTAGTTCAGGTGGTAAACTTCAATCCATCCGATGCTTCATTTCCCAACTCTCGATCGATGTCACCCTTTTCATCACCTTCTAAAAAGGACGTTGCCTTTTCAATGGAGTGAGGAGTGTCACCAAGCCTTCAAGCTCTCAAAACATATCTCTTGCAGCCACCGTGCTTATCCCACCCCAGACGACCGCCCTTTCTACCTTTATCTTTCCGCCACCGACCATGCTATAGAGCTATGCTCGCCCATCGAGACTGCACGCCGAGAGCAAAGCCGCTTACTATATAAGTCGTACTTTCGTGGATTACGAGACTAGGTATACACATGTAGAAAAATTGTGCCTCGCCCTATCATTCGCCGCCACCAAACTCCGACATTACCTCCTAAATCACAAAACTTTCGCATCACCAACACAGCACTCCCATTCATTATATGTACGCCAAACCACACCTAAACCAACGCATCGCTCGATGGCTCATGCTCCTCGCCGACCTCGACCTTGAGTTTATACAACAAAATCAATCAAAGGACAAACTCTCGCAGATCAACTTCATGAGGCCCTCTACCTGGGAACAATTTACCAATTTTACCTTCCCCGACGAACTCATCGCCACTCTTTCGCCGAGAAGTGTCGTATCAAATGACCTCTTCTTCGATGGATCTAAGCCGCCGCGGAGGAGCCGCATTGTTCTCATCCTCTGACGCTGAACCTATGCCTCTTTCATTCCGACTTGATTTCCTTGCACTAATAATACAAATGCTGAATACGAGGCCCTTGTTCTAGGTCTCCAAGTCATGCTACACTTAGGTATCAAATCTATCAACATTTTTGCGCGACTCTCAATCGGGTAGTCAATCAAGTTACGGGCATCTACCAATGTAAAACGAGGAACTTCAAAAATACAAACACCATGTGGATTCACTTCTAGCTTTATTTACCCACTATTCTATACAAACCATTCCCCGCTCCACTAACAAATTTGCATGGATACTATGGCTTGCTTAGCCTCGCAAATTCCCGCCGCGCCAACCGACTCAATTATTCGTTGTGGTCCAAAGAACTTTTTGCACCATCCTATTCAACCCCGTAGTTTGCATGATAAATACCGTGTCTACTAATTCACAGGATACCCGGTACCACCAATTTCACGACTACCTTACGATCTCTGCCTCCCACCTGACCTTACTAGTAACGGAAAACGTGCTTTTCTTAAAAGTGTTTCGCGTTATGTTGTCATGGGAGGACTCTCTATAAACGTGGCTTTGATGGCATCCTCCTTCACCGCCTAACCGCGCAGAGTCACCTATACCATCCAACAAGTACACGATGGGATTTGTGGTGGACATTTTAGTGGCTTGCCGTGGCTAAACGAATCCTTCGCCTAGGTTATTATTGGCCTACTCAATAACGATCGCTAATTAATATGTTAAGCGCCGTGTCATGTGTCAACAACATGCCAATCTTCAACATACTCCTAGCCACCCGCATACAAGTGTCGCACGAGATCTTTGGCCTTTCTCACAATGGGGTTTAGACCTTATTGGTGAGATTCACCCGACCTCTTCACAACGCCACCGCTGGATAATCACAATGACCGAATATTACACAAAATGGGTGGAGGCCGCTCCACTCATTTCAATCAAAAAGAAAAAATTGTCGAATTCATTAACCATCACATTATCTCGCTGCTTTTGGTATTCCTCATCGCCTAATAATGTATAATGGTAAATCTTTTCAAAATAAGTTGTTACAAGACCTTTGTGACAACTTTGGTATCAAACTTAGCTTCTCATCGCCTTACTATCCGCAGCCAATGGTCAGCCAATCTTCTAATAAAACTCTAACCAAAATCCTCATGAAAGTCGCCAATGAATCTCGAAGAAATTGCACGATCACATTCCCTTTGCCCTTTGGGCTTATCGTATCAGCATTCGTACTTTCCACTAATGCCACACCTTTTCATCAGTATATGGTACCGAGGCTGTTTTGCCTCTCGAAATACAAATACCTCTCCCTTAGAATATCTCTTCAAGATATTCTCACCAACGATGATTTCCGCCAAGAGCGGTTAGCCCAATTAGAGCTTCTTGACGAACGACGCCTTACAAATGCTCTCGATCACCTCCAAATCTATCAAAAACGCATCAAGCGTGCTTATGATAAGCGACTTCATGAGCGTATATTTAAGGTTGGTGATCTTGTCCTCAAAGAGAATCAACATGTAACCAAACTAGAAAAGAGCAAACGTGGAAAATTTGCTCCCAATCGATTGGGCCTTATATAATCACTCACACCTATGGATCGTGCACTTATCGCTTAGCTTCGCTTAATGGTAAACTCCGAGCTCAACCCTTAATGCCTCGCATCTTCACCATTCTACTGTTGAATCTAGTGTTATATCACTCCTTATCTACCTACCGCTCGTCCCTTGAGCTCATTTACCGCTACATACACTTTGTTTTCTATATCTCCGAATAAAATCAAAATCACTTCGCACCTCCCCTTACGATGCCTTCCCTTTTAGTCTAGTCCATGACTTTAAAGTATTAAAATAAGCCGTATTCTTATGGGATTTTCTTGAGTCAAACTTCCTACTAAACTAGATGCTTCACGCCAAAAGAACATCTAGTTATCTAAAATTAAATATAGATCGCTTCCTCGAAGGACAAATTTATATGCCAAACTATTGCCGCTACTTATAAATAGATCGCTCTCAAGGACAATATGCACTAAAATCATCTCGCATACTATAAATAGATCGCCTCCCCGAAGGACAGCTTATACATACCAGCCTTTATCCGAAGCTTCTCGCATTGATCAGCTTTCGTGAAGACCTCAAGAATAATACAATCAATATCCCTTATAGACTTCCCGCATCGATCACATTTAATAAAATAAAAGCCTCATTCAAAAGAACTTTTTGGGTCATGGACTTGTCTATTTAGGGTAGGTTCTCTTCGTTGTAATAAGTTCTTTGACTCACCTATATCATCCACATCACCTCACCATTTGTTTCAACTCAAGGGACGTAACGCACACCCGATATATTGTGATCATACAACTCTTTTCAACTATGGACTTCTCGCCTATACACGGCACTTAGGGCTTCGTGCCTCGCTCTACGTTGTGTGGTTTGTTTAGCTCTTTTCACCTACGGAGCACTCTTTCTGCTTTGCCTCGCATCTAGAATTGTGTGTTGATCTTAATCAGGACACTATTCCCTACTACTTGGGTATGCTAACCTTTTGCTTTACCTATACCTACACCAACAATATTATCCTACCTACACCAACAACATTACCCTACCAACATCAAATTTTTTTACCAAACGACAAATTGCCTAAACCATACCAAATTGCCTAAATTCACCCCTCCCTGATCCTAAGGGAGAACTACATCGGTCTGAGGCCCTTCCTTGCTTTGTGCAATGGGCTATGTAGGCAGCACTTCGGAGACATGGGGTCTCCCAAGGTTAGCTCGACCATCCCCTACCATAACCTATCTTGTGTGGTGAATATAAATATTTTTGTGTATTTTTATTTTAATCACATTTCTCTTTATCCTTTTTTCGAAACACCGAAAATCAAAACACCGACAATCTTATTATTATCATAACTCAAATCAACATACATATTCGCTTTTATTTAGATGTTAAACAAATACATCTTCTCTATCATCGACACGCAGTGTCGGCATCCTTATTCTTATACCTCGCTAACATATACTGCACCATCACAACTCATCCCGAACTAGGTGATGATCGTGATCGCCGACTCTCTCGCCGGCCTCTCTGCCTCTCAAAGGTACCGCGGCTATTGGTACCGCCCACCGATCCGCCAATCTCTCCTCGTAACATATGAATACGCCTCTCGCATGGAGAACTCCAGCCTCTAGTCTCGCCGCCCGTGACTCCGCAACCACTAACAATCTCTCTTGTCTCATTCACTCGCGCTTGAGCTGCTGAACCAAACGCCGCAGACGATCCTCTCTCGCCGTAATCACCACTCAGGTCGTGGCGCCACGTACACCTCGCAGCTTCGCTACCCACCATAATCTATAGGCCTCTCGCTATTCCTACATCCATTACCCCGCGATCGGCCGCTATCTCTCGTGCCCTTCTCGAGGTGTTGGCCGGGTGGTGAGAATGCCGCCTCGATCGATCCTCATATATGGTCTATAAGCTCGTGGTATGTCCCGCACAAATCCAAATTGCGCGCACGCGATCTATAGGAATCCTCTCATATTCACTCGCCTCGTGCCCCGCGATCCACCTCAATCGCTTCTACACCTCTCAACTCTCAACTATGATTTCGTTACTATATAGTTCCCGTAGGCCTCCAATGATATCCGCAATCGCACTCTCTCCCATACCGCCTCGTAATACTCAATGTCACCCGCACGGCTCGAGATCTTGCTCTCTGTTCTCGCTCACCCATCGCCAATCCCAACCTCTCGATCTGGGCTCTCTCTCGCCAGATAGATCGGGCCTATTGGTCGCACACAAACAATGTGCTCATAGGCCCAACAAAGGTAATAAGTATGAGCAATCCAACGTTGTCCTCGTGATTTCGCCTACAAGCCCATAAACCCTCGTATAGCTCCGCCAAATATGCAGTGCCTATGCAAACGTAATGCCTTTCTATCATCTCCCGTATAACACACATCAATGCCTTTGAAATTTTCCCCTTCCGCCTCGTAATGCATAATACCCTACCGCTATCATTAATATCACCGCTAACCTTGTTTCCTCGTGGTGTGCCGTATACATTACCCCATATGTAAACGATAAACTCGCCGTGTCAAATCTCGTGGATGGACCAAATATCGCCAAGTATCGCTCCCCGTGCCGCTAGGTAGTGCCTCGATATACCGCTCTCCCGTAATAGGAGTCTCAAAATCCAAACACATCTTCCAATGTTACCGCTATCTCACCGCTGCGCAGATAGAAGGTATTTGTCTCGTGATTCCATCTCTCAATCGGGCCAGTAACATACCATGGTTACGTGCGATTCGTGAATAATAACGGATTCCACTTAACCCCAAACGATTTATCAATGTCCATTCCGCTGGTGTTACATCCGCTGATTCGCGATAACAACAACACTGCACACTATCATTCATCCTCAACCCCGTCTCTCGCCGCATACACCAAAACAACAAACAACCATTCAACCCGTAGGGTCTTTTTCAAACATTCTCGAAATTTCTCCAAGAATCGGCACCGCTATACGTAATCGATATCGGTTGCTTAACCGATACCGGTTCTCCCTAACCGCTACACGGCCACAATTTTATACACCTTCCTTAAAAACAACCACCTACGACAATAATTTGCTCGCTTTCTTCGCTTTTATACATATAAACATACCTGAACCCCCGATTGCCTACCCTCGTACCACTTAGCTCACCCGCAACCCTTGTTATCATGTTTTCTCTCATATCTACCCACCTACTCTCCCCATCTTACTCACGAAACATACAAGAATCAAATCACAAACAAAAACAATACCTCTTGAGTCAGCAGCAGCTTGAGGTGGCCCTTGTCTCGCCTCCCCGCCCTCGCTCGCTGGATGCTTCTCCTCGCTCGCCATGATCACCACCCTTTTCAACTTTGTCTTTCTCGCTTCTCAACCTCGGATCACACCACTTTCCTTGTCTCTTTCCTTCTTCTCACCCAAATCTCTCATGCAAATCCCTCGCCTCGCCTGCCAAAAAGCGCCGCTCACAGTATTTAACCTCTCGCATGGCTCTAAAATTAAAACTTAAGTCACCACCCTAGCTTTTCTATTTTTAGAAAAGCTCATACTCTAAATAACCGATCGGTTATTTAACCGATATCGGTCTATGACTACCGATATCGGCTCCTAACCGATATCGGTTACACACCTTCCTTTTTGAAACAGTTTTCTTTTCTTCATTTCTCCTCTAAATTTTTGTCGCGCCCGCCTTTTTTGCTCGCATAAACAACAAAATTTACCACATTTGTTCATCCACCACACATAGCATTATAATTTCATTAAACATCATTTATACCAATACACAACCATCAACTACAAATATCAAAAACTATCAATCTATACATCATTTTGATCCAACTCACGCTATATATATCACACTCACAAAAACCACCAATTTATCACATAACCTCGTCATTCATATATACGCACAAAAACATCAAGATCATCTATCTATCAACATGTCAATTAAACTCATCACACATTCTATATATTACCAAACCATTAACAACATATTTCAACACATTTTAAACACAAAGATGTGGATCAAAACATCATCTATATATATATACAAATTTTCAAAAATACAATGTGCCCTACATCGGGCCTCTCGTGATCTCATAATATACCAAAGCCGGCACGCAGCCGCAATACCTACCACAAATCTCGACTCGCTCGCAGCCGGTCCTCTCATATCAAAATATACTCGCTCGCAGCCGTATCAAATGTACAACCCGCATTTCGCTCGCAGCCGTATATAATAAATAAATAAATCAAAACAATGAATAAATGTAGGCACGCAGCCTCTATCAATACAACTGCGGGCAGACGCCCGTGTCCCTATACAAAACCACGCTGGGATCTATCGCCTTCCCCACCGCCTCGCACCTCTCCCCGCTGGTCCTCGTGGCGCCTCGCCTCGCTCTCGCCACAGTACACGCCACCGTGGCCGCCCTCCCCCCGAGATCTCTCGGCCGTGCGAGGTCTCGCTCTATGCGCCGCATATGCTCGATACTCGACTCCTGCATTATCAAGAATATCCTCGATAATAACGGCCTCGCTTCTAACCTCCATATAGCGATCTCGCGCCATCAAGGAATCGGGCTGGTCTCTGCACCTAACACCACTATCTCGAGCTCGCACTCGCACTCGTGGCCGTGGCGCTGTGGAGGTGCCGCCGTGCTCGTACTCGCACTCGTGGCCGTGGTGGTATTCGGGCTCGTGGCTGTGCAGCACGCTGTACGGCCGCTTACGCACTGCACTCGCACTCGTGGCCGTGGCTGCGCCGGTGGTGCCGCCCGTGCTCGTACTTTCGAGCTCGCTAGCCGCCTCAGAAACTCCTATTCGTGCTCGCAGCAAAGCAGCAATCGCCCTCGTAATAGCCGCACTCGCCTCGAGCTGATCTCTCTCGCAGCCACTGCGCTAAGTTCTGGCCAGGCGGGCTGGCTACTCGCCGCTTCTCTCGCCCAACCTCACTGCACTTCGTGATGCCGCTGCACTCGCATCATCCACACCTCACCGCTGGTCTCTCCGCTACCTGGCCTGATCCCAAGGCCGTGGTGCCGGGCAGGGGGCTCTACATCATCCTCCCGTGACGAGGGAAGGGAGGTGGCTCGCCCCGTGGCAGCCCCATCTCGCCGCGTGCACTTCTTCTAAGGGTATCCGCCAGATTTCCTGCCTCCCTCCTGCTATCTGTAATGTATACTGATCGCGCACTGCATGCGGGCTCCTTCACAGCCGGTGACCTCTCGTAGGGTCTCCATATAATGTCTACATGCGGTAAGGCCCTAAGATATGTCTATAGTAGGCACATCCCGACTCGCAACAACCGCCGTGGTCGCCCACAACCCCAACCACTCTCAAAGCCATATCGGTATACGATCTCGTGGCTCCCGGCTGGGTAGCCTATCGCCTCGATGCATACGATGTGCTCGTATGCCCAATAAAGGCAACAAAAAGGTCGAACAAATACCAAATCGCCTCCTCCGCGATAGCCCCATAACTCCTCAGATAATCGCACTGTATATACCGGTGCCTATGCAAAACAGTGTGCTCCTCCACCATCTCCAGAGCACTCCCCATCAATGCCCGTGGGAAGCGACCTCCTCTCGAATCCGGGAGGGCGAAGCAGTGACCCTATCATCATCAACACGGCAAGCCGTGTCTCATGTCTCTGTGTGCGCGTACATGTCCTCATATCCAATGCTCGCGCTTATGATATGTAAGTAAGCGCGCCGCATCCCCAAAACTCGCAGATGCTATCCATGGCAGCTTCAATCCACTGAAAACGGCCTTCCTCGATCGCAGAGCCGCAGGATGCGATACACATCCTCTAATGTGACGGCCATCTCCCTTGGCCGGGCAGATGGAACACATTGCCGCCGATCCCATCTCTCGATGAGGGCGACCATCAGCCGTGATCTCTCGCCGATCGCTTCCGTACTCTCGACCCCGCCAAGCCCCACCTCGCGCATGATGGCCCAATGCGCCGCAGATATGTGTGGCCTCATCCGACTCAATAGTGGAGGCATCCTATCACGCATCGTCAACTGCTGACGTGCCTGCAAAATCAACCCACATTCTTAGACCCACTGCTCTAATAACATCTACTTTACCATCTACCCCCCTTTTTTTGTAACACCCAAAATCTAACCCCACCCCAACACGCTACCTTACCCACCCGAAACCCAACCTAAAAACCCTAAACCCCATCCTAAACCCAACCCATACCCCGACTCTCTACCTACCCAACTCAACCCCACCCCAACACGCTACCTTACCCACCCGAAACCCAACCTAAAAAACCCTAAACCCCATTCTAAACCCAACCCATACCCCGACTCTACCTACCCAACCCAACCCCACCCCAACGCCACCCTCTCCACCTACCCAACCTAAACCCCATCAAACCCAACCCTACCCCAACCCAAAACCCTACCCTACCCACCCTACCCAACCTAAAAACCCTAAACCCCATCCTACACCCAACCCATACCCCGACTCTCTACCTACCCAACCCAACTCAACCCAACCCAACACAACCCACCCCACCAAGTCACCCTATCCACCTTCCAACCTATCAACCCAACACCCTAAACCCCACCCATACCCCGACTCTTCCAACCTACCTAAACCCCCGAACACCCAACACAACCCACCCCACCAAGTCACCCTATCCACCTTCCAACCTATCAACCCAACACCCTAAACCCCACCCATACCCCGACTCTCTACCTACCCAACCCAACACAACCCACCCCACCAAGTCACCCTATCCACCTTCACCCCAACACCATACACCCTAAAAACCACTCCCCACCCAACCCAACACCCCAACACCATACACCCTAAAACCACTCTCAACCCTCCTCCCCACCGATACACGGCCGCCGATACGAGACCGATGCCGGTCCCCCTATTAAACCTCAGCCTCTGTTTTTGCGACCGATGCCGGTCGTCTAGTGACCGACATCGGTCCCTGTTTACTGCCCGAGCCGAACCCGCGCGCCCCCAAAACTCATTTTTTACCTATTTCTACCCATCTACCCATCCAAAAACCCTAAAATTTTACACACCTAGCCGCCTTTAGATATCTAACCTATCTACCCTCCCCCTTTCTCAAATTACCTCCATTTACCCATTATTTCCTACAAACTACCAATTCCTACCCAAATCCCAAAAACAACATAACTCAACCAAACCACCAAAATAAAGAGTTTAGAACCTACCGGCATTTACAACACGCTGCCGTGGTGGGATGGGTGGTGGCGGTCCAGCTGGTCCAGCCTTCCCAGCCTCCTCCTCGCCGTGCTATGGCTCCAATCCCGATCTCGCTGGGTCCCCGCCAATCACCCGCCGCCTCTCAACTATTCGCCCACTATCAACTCTCTCCGCCAATCAAATAGCTCCACCTCACTCAATACCCTCCAAATCAACTCTCCACGCCGATAAGTCAAAATTTGATTACAAAAACAAAAGTGACAATGACAGCCGTATATTTCTTTTTATAGGTTTTTCGACTTAAACCGATGTCGGTTTCTTTTCGCTTTTAGAAACCGGATCGGCCCCTTAACCGATATCGGCCATGATGAATCGACGCTTGCCTTGATACCTCTTTTACCCCATTCTTTGCTGCCTTTACTCCTCGCCTCTTTTTCACCAATATCGCCTCGCTCCACCTTTGCAGCACAACATTTGTTCCTGTCCGCCCCAACCCAAGGCCTCGCCTACCAATTGCCCGACCCAAGGCCTCAACCTACCTATTTGGCCCGACCCAAGGCCTCAACCTACCTTGCCCGCCCCTATTCGCCCGACTCCAAGGCCCGACCCAAGGCCTCCTCTACCTATTTGGGCCTCGACTCTATTTGCCCGACCCAAGGCCTACCTCTACACCGACCCAAGGCCTCACCCAAGGCCTCCTCGCCTCTACCTATTTGGCCCGACCCAAGGCCTCGCCTCTACCATTTGCCCGACCCAAGGCTCCTCGCCTACCTATTTGCCCGACCCAAGGCCTCAACCTACCTATTTGCCCGACCCAAGGCCTCGCCTACCTATTTGCCCGACCCAAGGCCTCGCCTACTATTCGCCCGACCCAAGGCCTCGCCTACCTACCCAAGGCCTCGCCTACTTATTCGCCCGACCCAAGGCCTCGCCCACTTATTCGCCCGACCCAAGGCCTCGCCTACCTATTTGGCCCGACCCAAGGCCTCAACCTACCTATTCGCCCGGCCCGCCCACTTAAGGCCTCGCCTCAACCTACTTATTTGCCCGACCCAAGGCCTCGCCCCACCTATTCGCCCGACCCAAGGCCTCGCCCTACCTATTTGCCCGACCCAAGGCCTCGCCCACCTATTTGCCCGACCCAAGGCCTCGCCCCTACCTATTTGGCCCGACCCAAGGCCTCGCCCTACCTACCGCCTACTATTTGGCCCGACCCAAGGCTCTGCCCACCTAAGGCCTCGCCACCCACTGGCCCGACCTAAGGCCTCGCCTACCTATTCGCCCGACCCAAGGCCTCGCCTACCTACCCCACCAACGCTTTATTTTATCCATCCATCCTGCGTACTTTGTGTTCAATCGAGCTCACTTGTTCGTGTTTTAGCATGATTAGGGTCCTCGACTTGATCTCGTCGACCAACTTTGCCTAGACTTAGACCGTGACGCTTATCTCAACCAAACCAACCATTCGTACCGCCGAACATGCCTAAACGCTCTGCACCTTACCCGTTATATACCCCGAGCTACTTCCTATGCCTCGATACCGTGATTATATCACCCTTGTTTGGATAAACTATCGACCTTTGCCTATACATTGCTGGTTTGCTCGCACAAATCATGTACCCTAGTCGTATTATTGCATTTCAACATGCGTCTCGCTTCCTCGACCTACACCATCACCTTACCATCCTCTCTACCACATATACCTTTATCAACCCTATCCCCGATTTCCCGCTCACTCAATCTGTGATAGATTTGAGGGGGATTACCTATATCTTTAACATGAGAAACCACTTCATATTATTGTCCGCGCAGCCTTTACGTAACAAGCTACACGACAATAAGGGGCTAATGTAGACACCAAATTCGTGTCTCACGACCCCAGTGACCCGCATCCCATTTCGCAACCTAACCTCATTACCTAAACTTTACACAATTATTTATTAATTACCTTGTAATTGATAAATCCACATCACCTTACCTACCACCACCTCACTTGGCCACCTCACCATGACCTAGCCCTAACCCTAAACTAACCTAATTAGACCCATGACTTGGTCTAGACTCACATCCATAACTAATGCCTCCTTACTCGCACTCCAAAGCCGACCTTCTACCACTTGACCAAGCCCGCAATCGATCTCTCGGAGAAAAGTAGGAAGGTGGGCTATTTTACTAAAAATAGCCTACTTTTTCCTAACCGATGCCGGCTTCTACTCGACCGCCGCTTCTGCACGCAACCGCCATCGGCCTCCCGTAAAATGGGCTTCCCAAACCAAAACAACGGATCGGAATTTCATTTTGAGATCACCAAGGATTTTTAATCAAAGGAGAGTCCAAAGCGATCACAGAGTCCGTAACTTCACTTGACCAAGCAGAGACGAGTAAAGAAACCAAGAGTCAAAAGAAAGGAGATCAACTTGCACCTTCATCAAAAAAACAAGTAAGTTATATCTTGCATGTCCTCCATTATAACATTTCTTGTGCTTTTGGAATTGTAATCTTCCCAAATCCGCTCCGAACCCATTATCTAACGTATCATTGCTTCTAACTATCATTCCTTAGCTTCTAACCATCCCATTTCTCAATACTATCCAAAACCAGCCATTACAAACACCACAACCAGCCCGTAAGATCCTAGAACCAACCGATTTGCTATCGCGACCGCCATCGGCTATAGGTAACCGACGGTTCCTTTGATCAAAACCAAGAAAAACCTTTTCCCTACCTGGGCCTACGAAACAATTTAATTGGTACTCTACAAGATTTTTGTGTTAATTCATATTAGCAGGGGAACTCGACCACCTTCGAAAGGAAGTTTCATACTTCCCGCCCAAGGCGCTTCCTCATTTATTATCTAATCAAAATCTTGTGGTCTTGTGTTCTTATTTGCAGTAGTCCTTCCAAGACAAAAAGGAGTTCTTCAGCGCACACTGATCTTTCTCTACGGTATGACGCGCACATCATCTCGACATTCTACAGTATTCTATCTGCTTTATAAGGAACGAAGCATTTCCGAGTGAAACAACTAGATGGATAATTAATCATACTAATGAAGTCAAGACCCCATTGTGTAAACATTTGACATTCCTAAATTGGATGAAGTGGGAGAGCTGCCAATATTTTCTTTCCAGTGAAGAATGCACATTCCTTACATTTCCTAAGCCATCTTTGAGCATCCAGAACAACTTGGGCCAAAAGTACCCTTCTTTTATGATTTTCATAGTTGTGGCTCTAGTAGAGAGAAGTGTCCACCGATAAACCATTATGAAACTAAGATATCACTTTGTCACATTATTCACCTTTAATGTACCTCAAAGCAACACACCATCCGTATTTATTTTGAAGAGGATTCTATCAATCAATGCGTATGGTATATGCCATAGCCTCAGATGTATTATTTTTTATTTGTTTAACCATAAGGTATACGCACAAGTAGACAACAACTTAGTCATATCAAAAATCTAGCTACAATCATTGACCATGTTCCTTTCATCCCTCTTCCATTCCACATCACTATCTCAAGGCTCTTCATTCATGAAGGAATTTTATTGGGGTTCCACCACATCTAGAGGACTCTACTCACAAAGTTATCTTCCTCTTAACAATTTCATAGCATTAATGTTCACATCATATTCCTTGATTTTAGTCACCCATCCACCTCATTTCTCATTGATTTATTCTCTCATGATGAACTATCTAATGTTATAATCGACACTAAAATATTGATGCAACTAGCAGTAATCATAATCTTGAATTTCTTTAAGGCTCTCATGATAGTAAAAACCTACATTTCAATGTGGATATACTTGATCTCATAATTCTTTAACATTTCAATAAAGAATGTCACTACCTACTCTAGTACTTAATCATTTTATTGGGTCAAAATTGTGTCTATACTAGATTCTTCCCCGTATGCATATAGAATGAAATCCTTGGTATAGTCAGGGTTAGTCAATGTCGACCTCGAGAAATCTCTTGTCTTATCTTTTCAAAGTTTTCTTTTCCCTTCGTGGTCCACTTGAAATCTAAATCCTTCTTGTGCATGAGAGTAAGAGGATTTTCCAAACTTGTAAAGTTAGGATCGAAGCACTAAAAATTTTATTTTCCTAGAAATGACTCATGCAAGTCCTTCTTATGAGTCAAGCAAGGAAAGAGCCAAAATGGCTGAGACTCTTTGCATATCAATAGAAATTCCTTCCTTAGAAACAACATGCCCTAATATTTTATCCCTAGGGACTGCAAAGTTACATTTCTTAGGATTGAGAGACACCCCAAATATCCTGCATCTTTCAAATACTTTCTATAGGTGCTTCATATGATCCACATTGTACTTCGAGAAAAAGTGATGTCATCTAGGTAAACCAAGATGAATTGATTAATGTACCCCTTGAAAGAAATATCCATAAATCTTTAGAAAATGGCATCTATGTTTGTTAAGCCAATGTGAATTTTCTAATATGTGAACGCTTCCCATTTGGTGATGAAAACGGTCTTGCATTGATCCTCTTCTTTCACTTTAATTTTGTTGAGACTAGAATAGCCATCAAGCATTAAAAGTCTCTCATCTCCTTCCACTATTTGTATAATCTACTCCATGAAAGGTAAATGATAGTGATCCTTTAGAGAGGCTTTATTCAAGTCCCTAAAATCGACACAAAGTCTTATTTCTCCATTCTTCTTCCTTCTGAAACCATATTTGCTACCTGGTAGAGTATTTAATAAGAAAAATTATCTTGGTCTAAATAAGTTTAGATAAATTCTTTCCCATAAGGGGCTCAATTTTTGGGTTAATCGCCTCTGCTTCTATCTAATTGGCTTAACATTGGGATCAAGATCAATAGAATGTTAAACTATGTCCGGATTAAACTCCTTCAAATATTCATAGTCCCATAAAAATACATCACTAAACCTGTGGCACAAGGAAATAAAATCTTTTCTTTCATTTTCATCACATATATTCCCAAGTAGAACTTCTTTGTTTAGATTAATTGTGACCGGTTGTAAATCTTTATGTTTTTCTTCCTTGTTCTTCTCCATACCTTTTAATTAATCATTTGGACTAAAGATCTACTCCAGAGTGAAAAATCCCTTTGGCAATTTTTTGTTTTTAGTTGAAATATATGATCACCATAGATTTCTTAAAAAGTAGACTACATTTTTAGCGTAATTTAGCTTCACTTTGTATGAATTGGACAATTTTTTCATCGATGTCAAAAAATTTCCATCCGGTCTAATTTTCTAGAATGGATGACCTAACCACCATTTTTATATGTTCCACATTGCCTTTGACAAGATCTTCCACTGGTGAAAATTGAGAACCTAGAGCCACCATTTGATTAGCATTTTTTTCACCTTCCTTGCACAACTTGTAGGTTAATGGTGTCAAATCTTTCTAGTAGATCCCAAACTCTATGTTTGTAAGCCTTTAACAACTTGTTCTTTGTGGCATACTTTTAGGGGACCCAGGTCAATGACCAATTCAAGATTTCAAAGACCTACGATTCTTTGATTTCCTCTTCTTAGTAATCAAAATACCATGGACTAATGCCTCGTATTTAGATATAGTGTTATAACATGTGAATTGCAATATGTGAGAAAAGAGGAACTTCTCATTCAATAGAGAGATTGGCACAACACCCACCCCAAATCTATTTTTGCTTCTTAAACCATCAAAGAACATCCACTATAGTCCGTAAGTATTTGTCTTTTCCTTTTTGAATGTCGGGGTATCATAGATTATTCTTGGAGAATGCAATAAGTACGTAGACTAGTCCGGAAGATCTTATGCTCTTCTTCATAAGGATAAAACTTTTGGTTTCTCTCATCCTATTCATCTAGCAATAAATCAGATTAGAAGGAGGAATATGATGCTCATCGAGAACCAAAACTTCCTCATGTTCTTATTGAATTAGATAGTTTGATTGGATGGGCTTAGGATCATATGACTCAATCTAGTAGGAAAAGATGGGCTCATCCTGTATTGTGAATCTTGTATCATATCTAGTTCTTAAAACATGTGATTCCAATCAAGATAAATAGCCACCTACTTTAGCAGTGAAATCTCTAGACAAGTAAATCGTAAACATGGTAGGTAAATCAATCACTGAAATATCATGGATTATGGTGAGGCTTGGGCAAGCATGATGGGTTAAATCAATATTTTTTATTACTCCCAATATACCCACAGTTGACCCATCAAGTTACAAAACCCCCTTAGACATAGGTTTGTATCTAAGACCCAGGATATCAACAATTTATTTGTGAATTACAGAGGTACTAGCCCCTAAATCTATCATACAGTTATGAACTAAGTGTTTGCCCAAAATTAATGACATATAGAATGGTGAGGTTTTGACATTATTACTTACTTGGTCTTCCTTTTCTTGACAGACATTGACTGTGACATGATATTTATGCACCCTTTGATCAACCTAAGGTAATTCCTTGAGGGATTCACAAAAATATCACGTTGTGATGGAATAGCCAAAGCATCCCACATTGTCACATTGACATTGGTATTCTTCGTCTGCTCAACAATATCAAATGGAAGACCCACATATTTCTACATCTCTAGCATGTTATTTTCCATCTTTTAATGTTGTGGCATTTGAATAGGTACTTCTGGTTAAACTGTGGATTATGTGTTAAACACAACTTTACAAGGTGCCTCGATAACTTTTTTCATCCACCACAACTTCTTTCTCCTTAGTCATGGCATTGCTTTGACCCACAAAAGATGAAGGTTATGATTCAAAAATCCTTTTCTTATACCATGTATTATCAACAACACATATTTGAGGTTTGTTAGAGCCACCCACTACTTAATTGACTACAAAAAAATCCTCACCCCCAAAGAACATGAGATTGACATTAATGCTGGCTTCTTAAACGACTTCTGTGTTTATACTGGGTGCTTCCAGAAGTGGTTCTTTCTTATTGGAAGAACATTAAACCATGTATGTTTAAAGATGCATTTCCTTTCAAAACCAAGTTTATATCAGCAGCAGATTGCATGGAAAACAACACTTTATTTCTTGTGCTATATTATTTTGTACTAGAACCAATGCCTGACTTGAGTTAGGAGTAGGAAGTGCTTATGGTGGAGTAATTGTTTCTAATGAAAGAGGAGCACTTTGACCTTACCATTTATTATTTTGTTTACTTTTTGCATATCTTTGATTAGATTGTTAGTTCTTATATGGTTGATATTGCTACTTTGACTATTTCCCTTAATTTTGATTATTCCTATAGGATTGGACTTTTTTATCTAGGGATATAACTTTGTTGGTTAAGTTTCTGATTAGAGCCTTCATATCCTCATCTTCCTTTTTTTTCTAGAGAATATTATGTGGATGCAAAGATGATGTAGATTTTGCTCGAATAGAAGCAATTAAAGGTTGGGTGGCTTGAGGTAACTCAGGATACAAGGGCATAGGTGGCCTAGGGGCTAATTTCTCAGCTTGTATTAAACTATTTTTAGCTCTAATTGTAATTACATAGGCTGTTGGTAGAGTTATCCCTCCCATGGATTGTATCATGAAAAATATATCAGAGTTAAGAGATTTTAAGAAGTAAAGAAAATAACCTTCTGTTGTAGGTATCATAAGAACTAGAATTCTATCCGAGGTTTCCTATAATCTAAAGTTTAAATCCTCCATTTTTTCATTCGGTGCTCTCTTGATTGTAGTCAATTGCTCCAAAAGAGATAAGTTGTCTTCTCTTTCTCCAAATTGATTGCACAAATTTTTACACAACTCATTCTAATTTTGAATTGAGCTTGTTGTCAAACTTATAAACCATTCTAAAGCTTTCCATCCGAATGATGAAGATAAAAATTTTACCGTTATATTCATCTCAATAATTTCATGTATGGCACAGACATTTACAATATCCCGAATGTGATCAGCTAGATTAGTATGATTTCCCCCTATAAAGAATGGAATATTTGTAAGAATACTACTAGGATGGGATTCTAAACATTTAAGGAAAGTGGGCTACTTCCCATAAAGTTAAACAATGGGTTGGGTTGTTGTGCATCCATTTTGATTGGTGTAAAAACTCTTATTGAATTTAAGGTCCTACCAAGTGGAGGTGTTGAGAGTGTTCTTTTAGTTGGAGATGATGATCATTGAATCTTTCTTCCTCTTCGTCTTGTTCCCGGAGATCGCTGCGGAGTATTCAAATATGCCTTATTCTCTTGCCTTAGACCATGTTTTTATCCTTCTCATGAGATTGAACCACTAATACCGCTGAAACCATTTGATTTTCTTAATGGAGTCACCAAATGTGTTTCTACAAAGTGCCTAGAGGCTAGGATTTTACCAAGCTACATAGCCAAACTTGGTAAAATCATAGATATTAATTTATGTCCCACCGAGCATGCCAAAACTATTGGAGCTCAAAATTTCACCTTGGATATGATCATGAATGAATAAGAATTATGAGGTAACATGGGACTATCTCTTAGTTGTGGGACCTGCAAAATGAGACAGACTTATGGAGAAGGTCAACTTCCTCTACCTATTCCTAATGCTAAACTACTCCTAAGAATTTAAATGCAACTATCTAACTCTACTCTAAATTTCCAGGGACTAGGTTGAGAAGGAGAAGAATAAAATATAAACCTAAAGTAGAGAAGGTGATAGCACCAAAATAAGGGGATGAATACTTCATCAAGAGATAAAATGGGAGAAAATGATGATGAAGAGGGAAGAAACAAAATCCATAATTCAAAACCATGTCCAGAATTCCACTTTCATGATGCACAATAGACAAATATTTTGAAACAACACATACAACACACCTGCGAGTGAATGAAAGGAAAGGAAATGTGATAAAATAACATCTAAGGCATGAAGAAGCCACAAAACTAGATATTTTATTGCTTAAGGATATGCACAGATCATTACAACATAGGAGGAAGATGTAGAACATTTACATAAATGAAATACAAGGCATACGACCCTTTAAAACACTTCAGTACAACCCTTATGTGATGCCCTTGTATTCCCAAAATATCCAACCCCTTAAAACAAGGCATCACTTTATAATATATATAAAATAGAAGAAAGAGAAAGAAGGAGAAAAGAGAGGGGAACCTGAATTCCTTCTCCCACCAACTAACCATCTTCATTAAATTCTTTGAAAATATCTGATCATGCATCTCAAACCCATTTTCCCATGCGATTTTCCTTGTTGGAAAAGGAATGGTTCCCATACTACATTAAGTTCTGGGTTGTGCCATCTAAAGTAGACCTTTTGCGTGTTTGGGATGTTTTCCTTTACTTTTCCCATCTACCACCATTTGAATGAGGAGATATAATTTCTATTGTGTAGAGTAGATTGAGATTTATTCAATGATATTATATTTTCAAAGATGTGATCATCGATTGAATATTATATGCATTTCTAGTTATGCACGGAAAACTACCATTTTCCCTTTGATATGAAGCTTTCTGTTTCATCTTTATGCATTTTTACCTCCGTGACTTTGTCTTATTCATTCCGAACTCTACTACCTTTTCTACTAGATCCATGGTTTATCCAATGTGGCGCGGCTCGAGTCAACATTTGCGAGACCCTTTTTCCTTCAATCTACAAACTTTACCCATTTTTCTTTTATCCTCGCTTTGCTAAAAAAAATGTGGAAATGTTTTTAGACTTTGACAACTTCCACCTATTGTTGCGGCTTATCACCGTTATTCGTGGCATGCTTAAACTCCTCTCGTGGTCAGTAAGTTGTTCAATTTTTTTCAAGGGTGCAAAAAGAATCAAGTATCACCAAATCACAACACCCCTCTCTATTTATACAAGTGCATATACTTGAACTCACGGTGTGATTGGATAACATGGGTACTATCTCCAAGTTGTGGGACTTGCTACTTGAGATAGACCTCCAGAGAAAGCTGGTTCTTGCTCCTAAACTACCTGCCACAATCTACTCTAATGCAGGGGAAACTAACTATTCTAACCTAAATTTCCAAGGGACCAAGGAGAGAGAATGCATAAGATGAAATCCTACACTACAGCGGTGATACACCAGAAAAGGAGGGTGTGAGAGTAGTCTTCAAATGCGTGAGATACAGAAGCAAAGTGCACATTAGAAGGGGTGATGACAGTTCTCCATAATCTAGCAAAATGCATTTTACAACAATATTTCAAACATACAAAATGATAATGGATCCCTGCAAGAACATAATAATAGACACAATATTCTTGTAATCAAGGTTAAAGGGGCAAGAAGAATGCAAGAAAACACAGCAGGGGAAGATACATCCACAAACTTGTATTTTATTGCTTCTGGTATGCACAGCTTCAATCGACATAAGATAAGGGCCTGGAACACCATGCAAGGAGTCCACAACAAGGGTCTGCAACACATTGGCTTCACAAAGAAATTTTGGAAGAGCTTTTCTACAAAACTACCCTCCCTTTACAATGAGCCCAACACTCCAATTTATAGAAAAATGAGAAGGGAAAGAGAAGGGAAAATGGAAATCCTGAAATTTGTCCTTCAACCACTTGTAAGAGGCATTAAATGGAGTAAAATGATTATATATTACTTACAAAATGCTCCCCATACTGTCCCAAGTGCTGCAGCAGAGAAAGAATGATGACCATGCCTCTTAATTGCACTCCCAACCACCAAATAAAACACTGTTATGAACCCATCCACGTTTTGTGAAAACACCCACCAATATCTCATAAAATCTAGAATTTCTTGATTTTTTGTGCGTTGGGCTCAGATCCATGATTCCAACGGTACCAATTTTGTGTGATTTCGTTGAGAAATGCAAAAGTTATGGCCTTCTGAGTGCGAGCAGCTATTTTGGGTCTAGCAGGCATTTTCTTGTCATTTGACGGGAATGAGCATTAACTGACTAGAGCTGAATATGTTTCTTTTATTTAAATATATCTACCCTTGTTAAAAATCATCGTGCTCATTCCAGAAAGTCCAATTTTGTGAAAATCGGAGCTCGGAGTCAAAAGTTATGGCCGTTTGAAGTTTCACGGGTCAAACATTGACTTTTCTTCTTTGTTGCAGCTATTTCACCTTTTCACGTCCCATGCATCCCTTGTGTACTTTTGTCCCGGTAGTTCCGATGAAAATCTCTTGCTTCGGCCGATTCGGGCTTCCTTGTTCTTGTTTGTGGCTTTTTCGCCTTTTCACGTCCCACGCATCCCTCGCGTACTTTTGTCCCAACTGTCCCGCGGATTGCCTGGGACAAATATCTCCGAACCGCCCGAAATGCACTACGGCAAATCGGCTGATTCACGTCCCATGCGTACTTTTGTCCCGGCTGTCCCAAACCGCGTGAAACAAAAACTTGACGATTCTCCCCGCTGGCTGATTCGGCTTTTTACGCCTCGATGTCCCAACTGTCCCACGGACCGCCTGGGACAAAAATGTCTGACTTAGCTGATTTTCTTTATTTTTTTCAGCCCCAAGCTTGGTATGACGAACCTCAGCACAACCCAAACCCTTCGACTCCGAGATGCTTTAAAATAGTCCTGCAACCTTATTTTTTGCATTTTTTCCATTTTTTCTAACTCGTTGGGATTTCTTCTTGGATGGGAGAGTTAAAAAAATCTGAGGGGACCCCAAAAAACATGATTTTGGGCCACGAATCAATCTACTTGCTTGGGACTGAATAATTTGATGCATCTTATCAAAATTACCTTGAGGGGTGAATTTTGGATAACATGAATGAGTAATACAAACAATATGTTTGTAAACTTTGGACAAAGTATCGCAAGCTACCGATTACATTGTCTATGTCACCTAGTCTAAGGATCAAGATGCGATGAATATTAGTAGCAAATATTCGATAGGTTCCCGAAAAAACCAACAATACCCTAAACAGAGTAAGAGAACCAAGTATACTTAGTATATAAAAAAATATGTAATACTTAATGTTAATCACGAATAGATCAGTAGTTCACCGAGTCATGAAATGAATAGATCAGTGGCACACTGATTCATTACATTATCATATGGTTATTTGTTATAAGAATGGATGTTATGGAATGTTTGTTCTAAATTATGTATTTAGAACTGAGAACGTTACTTTAAAAAAAATTCCTTGCTTCTAAAGTGTTAAAATGGGAATGTTACATCTTGGTATTAGAACTGAAGGTTGTAACTCTTGGACCTATTGTGTCCATAATATGATAAAAACTTGAATTTTCTTGTAACAAAAAATGGTTAGAATAAGAGGAAACATTGCGAATAATGCTCCACCTAATGAAGGAGCAACAACAGCCCAAAAACTTGATGAAATCCTTGTTGCCCTGTTGGACACAAGAGATCATTTGATGGTACTTAAACAACAAGTGATGGGTAATGAGGAGGAAGAAGAAGATGGTAATAAAAATCAGCCACCTCTTGAGGACAACCCTAATATGGGTGTTGATAATAACAATACTAATGTACCTATCCACCCGTGAGAACAAAAAGGCTAGGTTGGAACCTGAACTCACTAATGATATAAAAAGGATAATTCCACCTAAGTTTGATGGCACCACATTAGGTGATGGAGCTGAGAATTGGATCAGTGAGATGGAGAAGTACTTTGCAATAAGAAACTTCTCGGAGGAAACCAAAGCTATTTGGGGAGCATATTAGCTTTCCCATGAAGCATCTTCATGGTGGGACAATCGTAAGGCTGAACTAAACATTGATGAAACTAACATCACTTGGGATCAATTTAAAAGTTATTTTAGGCAATGATGGCTGCCACAACTTTATTATGATCAGAAAATGACTGAATTTCAGAACTTGGCTCAAGGGAAGTTAACTATAACTGAGTATTGGGAATGGTTTACGAAACTACTCAAGTATGTACCTCAGTATCAAACTGATGAGAAGTTCAGGATATGGAAATTCATCATGGGATTGAATCCCATTATTAGGGGAGAGGTTGGTGTTCACAGCCCAACCACTATGGAAGGAGTTGTTGAAAAATCCATAAGGCAAGAACAGAAATTAAAGGCTATTTTTGCTCACAAGGAGGAAGTATGGAAGAAAGTTCCAAACTCTTCTTCATCTTCTCTTGCACCTAAGAAAGGACCATGGAAAAATTTTGGTAACAAAATTAAGTTTCCAACTGATAATAATAAGAAAATAGCAATGAATAAGTCTGCTTGGAAATACACAGAACAATTTTGCCAAGAATAATAATAATGGACGAAAGTCCTATGGAGGTCAAAATGATAACTTTAAGGCTGGAAATAATTTTGAGCCTAAAAAGGGACCGATAGGAGGCTATTATAATCTGTAGAAAATATTATTACATGAATCAATGTCCTTTGAAGAAGGATGATCGTAATCGAGTAAAAAAGATATATGCTTTGTGAGAGTGACAAGTAAGATGAAAAGCAAGTTACACCTATAGAAGTTCCTAGTAAGTTATTCGGCATACCTATAACTATTCTTTTTGATACAGGAGCTACTGAATGTTTTATTTCTAGTAAACTTGCTTCAAAACTTAAAAGAAAAGCTGGAAAAATGGATAAATCATGGACTATACATTATGGTAATAATTTTGTTCATACAGTTAGTATGTGTCTTTTTGGGGCAGTCCTTGACTTACCTAGCTTTTCCATAGAATTTGATCTCTATGTAGCACCTTTGGGATCTTATGATATAGTCATAGGCATAAATTGGTTAGCAGAGCATAAAGCAAAGGTAGACTATTTTGAAAAGCATATTAGTTGTTTAGATGATCTGTAAAAAATAGCAGAGATTCAAGGTGTAAAATGAGAAATTTTTGTTAGGAAATTGTCAGCTATGCAACTTAAAAAGGCCAAAAATAAGGGTTGTACCTTATATGCAGTAAAAATTTAGAATCTGAAGAAAATAGTGATTTCATGGAACGTTACGCACTATTACGTAACTACGGTGATGTGTTTCCGTAAGAATTACCAGATTACCACCCAACAGGGAGTTTGAATTCACAATTGAAATCAAACCAGGTATTGAACCTATTTCTAAAGCACCTTATCAAATGACTACCACAGAGTTAGTAGAACTTAAGGCTCATTGCAAAGTAATTTTTCTAAGGGTTTGATTAGACAAAGTGTTTCACCTTGGGGAGCACCAAAGTGATCTTTATGAAAAAGAAAGATGGAACACTTAGATTGTGCATTGATTACAGGATGTTAAACAAAGCAAAAATCAGGAATAGATACCCAATTCCTAGAATTGATGACCTATTTGATCATATGCGTGGGGCATTAGTAAATTCTAAGATAGATCTTTTATCCGGATATCATCAATTACAAATTAAGGATGAGGACATTCATAAAACGGCTTTCAGGAGAAGGTATGGGCATTATGAATTCACGGTTTTACCCTTTGGATTAACGAATGCACCTGCAGCTTTTATGAACTTAATGAATAATATCTTTCAAAAATATTTGGACCAGTTTGTGCTTGTATTCTTAGATGACATTCTCATATATTCTAAAATTATTGAGGAGCATCATAAACACTTGAAAATAGTTTTGGAAATTCTAAGAAAGAGACGGTTGTATGGTAAGCTATCCAAATGTTCTTTCTATGACTCCAAAGTTCACTATTTGGGTCATGTTATAAGTAAAGATGGGATAGTTGTTGATCCTTCTAAAATTATAGCTATAACCGAGTGGCCTACACCAAAGAATGTACATGAATTTAGAAGCTTCATGGGCCTTGCAGGTTATTATAGAAAATTTGTTAAGGATTTTTCTAAGGTAGTTGCACCAATAAATTCATTACGGAAAAAGGATAAGAAATTTGTTTGGAATGATAACTATGAATATGATTTTAAAATTTTGATAAGTCGATTGACTTCAAAGCACCCATCTTAACTATACCCGATCCTAATGGAGACTTTACTTTGTAATCGATGCATCCAGGGAACGTCTTGGAGGTATTTTGTTACAAAATGATCTTGTCATAGCTTATGAAAGTAGAAAACTTAAGTTACATGAGTTTAATTATGCTCCACATGATTTAGAGCTTACTGTCATAGTTCATACACTTCAAGTTTGGAGGCATTATCTACTGGGTAAACCATTTGAGTTGAAAATCGATCATCCGAGGTCAAGTAAATTTTCACTCACCAAACTTTAATGCAAGACAACGAAGGTGGTTAGAGTTTTTATCTCAATATGATTTTGACATAAGTTACATTAAAGGAAAAGAGAATAGAGTGGTTGATGCTCTAAGTCGTAGGAAGCAAATTTCTGCTCTTATAACACTAAGAACTCGCTTTAAGGATGAAGTAAAAGTGTTATGGAATCGACTCTTACTTTTAGCAAGTAAAAATTGCGCTACTACCAGACCCAAAGGATGGAAGATATAAAGGTTTTCACTTTGATAATGAAGGAATCTTGCGATATGAAAACAGAGTATACATACCTTTTCCTAACGATTTGAGAAATAAATTGTTAGCAGAGTTTCACAATTCACCTTTTTCTAGACACCCTAACATTACAAAAATGCTTGCTAATATAAAACAACAATATTTCTGGAAAGGAATGAAAAAGGATGTTATTGATTTTGTGACTCATTGTCTTGAATGTCAATGTGTAAAAGTGGAGCATATGCACCCAACTGGTTTATTGTATCCTCATAGCATACCGCAGACAAATGGCGCTTAATAAGCATGGATTTCATACAATAATTGCCTATGTCAAAAATAAACATGTTATTATTTTGGTAGTAGTGGAAAAACTAACGAAAGTAGCCCATTTTATTATTGGAGACCTAAAGGATGATTCTCCTTTTTGGATAGAAGATTTGTACATGAAATTTTTAGATTATATGGAGTACCTAAATTAATCATATATGATAGAGATCCTAGAATGACGTCAAGGTTTTGGAAAATGCTTAATGCAGCTCTTGGAACTAAATTGAATTTCAATTTTGCATATCATCTAGAAACAGATGGACAGATCGAAAGAAATCAGGTTTTGGAGGATATGTTATGGGTGTACTTGTATGGATCAGCAAGATAAGTGGGAGTACCTTCCATTAGTTGAATTTTCATACAATAACACATATCATGTTTCTCTTAAGATCGAGGTGCTTTACGGAAGGAAATGCGTAACCCCTATTAGTCGGAAAGCATTGAGGATAGAGAGGTAATTGGACCTAAAATCCTTATGGAAATGGAACAACAAGTTAAAATGATTCATGAATGCTTGAAATAAGCTGCGACATGCAAAAGAGTTATGCTTTGACTTAAAGTGGGTTAACAGAAATTTGAACGTGGATGTGTTTTTCTTCAGTTAAACGAAAAGAGCTCTATAATATTTTGCAAGGCTGCCAAGTTATCACCTCTTTATGTGGGACCTTTTGAAATAGTTGAAGTAATCAACCCCGTAGCTTACCATTTAGCACTACCACTTGCTTTGTCATGAATGCATGATCTTTTCCATATTTCTTTTCTTAAGAAATACATTTTAGATTTATCGCATGTGTTAAATTATAATTCCTTGCAGGTCCAAGACCAAGAATAATCATTGTTAAACCCATTCGAGTGTTGAAACTCACCATTACATTTAATAAATAGAGGAATAAGTCAATGTAAGGTCCAAAGTGGGACCAGCTTTAATGAGTAAAGTGTGTGAAAATCTAGAGGATATAAAAACTATTTTTCCATATCTATTTGAACATAATTGAATCTGTTGACTGATAAAGATTTATGATTTCATCTTTGTATGACATTAAGTAAGCCAATTTTGGGCAGATAATTATTTAATTTGAACAAACAGTTATTTAATGTTGATTTATGGAACTATAAGGTTTTGAAATATTTGACTTTGAGTAAGAAAAGTGAAGGATTTGACTATCCTTGATGTAAATTGTTAGAAGAAATAATCATTGGGATGATGATTACTTTTAGGAGGGAAGCATGTAACACCCTTGATAGTTGTTATTTTCCTCCTTTGCATCTCAAGTGTTGGCATATGATTTTCCTTTTTAGGATATGTTCTTTTGACTTTGGGAAATCATGCTTGATGTGGATAAGTCTTTTCTGCTCTTAAGATCTTCTTTGACTAAACTGGAATAGTTTTCCTGAATTCATTTTTCACTTCTTGTAGGTGAGATTACAATTTGGTTTTAAGAGTTGTAAACTTATCTATTTACCCGACTCATCCTTGGATCAATTTCAGTGATCCAAGGAATGTTTTAAATCTATTCAGAGTGAAAAACTAATGTATTGGCATTCCATGAACTGAGAAACACATGGCCTGAACTTAGTAGATGCAAGTTCTTTGATTATCTTTTGTTTGAAAATATTTCCATTCAGTGGTATGTTTAGTTTGGGTCTCTGGAGATCAACCATGGCAGGTCATTACTGATGTAATTGGGATTTCAGCCTATTCATGGCGTAGGAGAGAACCGAATCCTATAAAGGACTAACCTACAGAATCCTAAGCCAGGTGAACTTATTTCCTACCTAAGCTATGTAACTTGATATAATTCTAATTCTAACCTAAACTTGGTGCTAAGGGAATTGGAAAAAGTTACTAGGTATTAAAACTAAACATTGAACCTATTACTATAAGGCTATATGGTGATCTAACCTAGTGCTTTAAAACTATGGAATTTTGAATTATTTACCTATGTGGAATTATCTAAACCTAATTGCTAAGGCCTATGGTGGGGATTAGTTGTTAGTGTTATATCCTAAGGTATAAACTTTAATCTACCTAAGATCTAACCTAAGCAAGTAATTTGTCCTAAACTATTGGGCATGAATGGGGACTTATGTAGTCGCATGCATATTGGTGATGGTTCCTAAGGCATTTATGATGTTGATAAGGTTTTTTGTATCAGTGTGCAGACTACCGCTTTTGGGCAGGGCTAGTTGGCTTGGTGGAGGCTTAGGTGGTAGTATCACTAAAATGGAAATACATGTTAATTTAGACTTGGCATTCACCGACTTGGCGGTGGTAGCAAGGAAGATTAGGAGAGAGATTTAGAATTAATGGAATTAATTGCTTTTGGTTTGAGCACAAATCATATTGGTAGGCATACCAAAGGGATTTTTCTTGGGTTGTTTCACTTTGCATGTTTTCTTATTTTCACTCCACATGTGCTCGGTTTTTCAAACCAACAGATTGAACCGCACTTCATGGCTATTTTTTAGGTTTCAAATATATTTTAATTTTGTGGAATTTATAAGAGGCATTGTGGAAGAGGAATCAAGTTGTTTGATATTTCGTGGAAAAGAGGAGTGAGCTCACCAGAGGTCTTCTTCAATTTGACAGAGACACTATCAGGCATGATAGGCTCTAACTGTTAAAATCTCTTGCTTTCCTCTAAGTGTTTTCATTAAAACAACTCTGCTCTGTGAGTTTTTATGCATTGCATGATGTATTTGGTTGTTTGGTTACTGAGTTTATTAAGTCTTGAATTCTTGGTTCGAATCCTTTGCAAAAGCGGTCTGGTTTAAGATATAGTATGTGATTGTTTAAGCACATGAAAAATGCATGCAAAAATGATTCTGTAACTTTGTTTGGCTTAACTGGATTTGGTAATTAATGGTTAGGTTTTGTTGATTTTCGAATGAATGTATTCTCATTAAAGTTCTTTTGAGAATCTTGTGTTCCACCTATATCTGTTGAAGCTAATGTTTTGTTATCCTATGCTGGTAAAAAGCTCATGTTTGTTAGGAAAACTTGTATGTAAGCTCAAGTTCTATTGGAAACTTGTGGGTATTCGAGAACTGTTGTCGGGTTCTTGATGCTATTATGCTTGCATTTCATTTCATAAATATATGGAGCTGTGAATAGAGTAGTAGTTGGTTTGGTTCTTGTTTTTTTTAAACTTGTGAACATTTGTTGGTGCTGGAACCCTATCTTGGTGTGATAATTGTGTAGTATTATCATGTTATTATGGACTGTTACTAGTCTACATCTGGTTGGTGTTTGTGTTTTACTGTGACCTTGTGTATTGTATTGAGAGTTCATTATGAATACGGCCTTAGCACTTATATGGTGATAGTCTGAACTCTTTAAGTGATCTTCCAAACCGCTTCAGCTATTGAGCAAGGTTTGATATGATAGTTATTTGAACATGATGCTTGATTTTTAATTTGAACTATTTAAATGTTTGTTCATTGCATTTTATCTAGCATTAGAATGCAAAAGTTATAGTAACTCAATAAGGAGTATTGTGATGCAAAATGAGTCGAGGAAATTATTTCTTATTGTTGGAATTAGAAACCTGAGCAAGGTGTTGGTCCAGTTGGGATTCTTTTTGGTTTTCTTTGTTAAAAGATACAAATCAAAAGGGAACATAAGTTTCTGAACTTGTTTAAAATCAGTGAATGATTTTGATCTTGGTAAGAACTTATGTACCTCATGGCGCTCAGATTGGGATTTCGAATCTTGGGCAAAAGGTATCTTGTAATTATGCTATAAGATCATGTTGTTTATATTGAGTTTATTAATGTAGGGAAATATTTTAAAACTTTGAATTCTTAGAAGGAAATAAATGCATGTGCATGGAGAAAACTGAAATATGGTTTTATGAGTCAGTTGGTAAACTCGGTTAGATTTTGACTAGAACCATCTTTGTAGTTTACGATTCTTATTGGGAATTTGTTCTTTATTTTTATTCTTGAAGCAATATGTTGAAAAGTATGGTAAATAATATTGTTTGATTTAGCTCTTGGGTAATTCCGAGCATTATTATCTACTCATATTTCTCTTCTATAGGTCCCCATAAAGAAATGAAAAACCCAGGAAAGAATTATTTATAGTTCTTTTGTGTATATGGACTTTGTATCCATTGCTTACTAGAGGAATTTTTTAAAGGAAAAGTTTCATTAGATACCTTTTCACTTTATGGTGTTCTTGTTTTTCCTTTGGAATCCTTATATGAACTCAAACTGTATATATTTGAAGAAGGGAGTTTGTTAATTAAGTTAAAGGAAATGCTTATGGGTTAGTATCGTTTCTGTTAAGCTTCTTTTCTAATACAGTTGGAAATAAGTTCATTTATTTGGAATCTTTTGTTGATTATCCTATAGGAAATGTTAAACATTAATTTGGCTAACCTCCTCTTACTTATCATTAATGGAAATGAAATAGAAGGAGAGTGATGTCCGGTTTGTTAAAAAAATGTATCATGTCAAGGTTGGTTGATGTTTCATCCTTCCATATCAAATCTTTATTTATTCTTGTTCGATGAATATCTTAAATGTTTGATTTGAAATAGTTAATCTTAAGATGAAACAGCTTAGGTTATCATATGAACTTATTTCTACCTTGTGGATATTATTTACTTTGGCATAATGAAATTGGTTTCTCTTCTTCTTACTAGAAAGTTAGACGAAACATCCTAGTATGAACCTTCTGAAAACACTTCTTGTATCTTACAATTAAGATAATTGTTGTATTCTGAGTTGTACAATGACAACAATAAGATGTTATGTTTTGTTGATTAAGATGAATGATAGGACCAGTCATACCTTAATTTGTAAGACATATATTATAGGCTATAATCTGTTCTTCTTTAGAAGTGAACTCTAGATCATTAATGCTCTTCTTTTTGGTTGTTATTACTTATGTTTAGAGTATGAAATACTAATCATTCATTAAATCATGGTTGTTTTTATTGGAACAATTAGTGGAATGCACTTCATTTTAAGGCTTAGAGCTTATCATGCTCTGTTCATCGAACCCGACCCATGCTAGAAATTTTTTTAGACGGACTTCATGAGTGATATAAGATGGCAAAATCTTATATGATGCATTAGTTGATCTAAGTTTGATTATAGTGAAGAATTCTTATTCGTTCTTGAGATGTATTGAAAAAGAAAAGTATTATTCCTTTTTGAATGAAGATTGTTGTCATACAATAAGCCTAAAATGTATAAGTTGTAAATGCATAATTTTGTAAAGGTATAAGTTTGAAACTTGAATTGAAGGATGAGAACTTACTTGCATAAGTTGTGTGAATTATCTTGTTCCTTTGTAAAAGAAATGGAATCTTATCTTGTTGATATTCTTCATATTATTTATATGATTAAATGAGGATTCTTGAATAAGTAGGATAAAAAGGGAATTAGAGTAATCTCCCTAATTAAGATGTAGCTAGATAAGTTGTAGAATTCAATGTTCTTATATAAACAATTTAATATAGTAAGGTGATGTGTAATGAACACACAATGAAAAATATAGATTATGAAAAGAACAAAAAGGGTGTGTTAAACCCTAGAACTTAACTATGAAGAGGATGAATCTTCCTCACTCATGTAAAAGTAAAAAGAAGACAAGGAAATTATAATTTATACTCATTAGACCTCATTTAATAAAGTCTAATAAGTTACAATCTAGGTGGTCGTTACACTTCCTTGAATGGTCAAGTCACATTAATAGAACTTATGAGGTTGCTTTCCTCTCTTTTTGGTAATTTATTATTAATCCAAAATTAACGAACATCGAAAGTAATTGTGAGTTAAGGAATTTATCCAAGGATTAATGGAACCTGATTTGGAAGGGAACTTAGGAAAAGTGGGATTAGGGTTTGGACAAGGTTGTTGAAATCTGCTATTAAATATCTAAATTAATTAAATATTAATAATCTCCTAGGGGTATGTACATCTTGATGAGGTTGTTCTATAGGATGTTGGAACATGCCAACTACAGAGTTGTACCTTCGAGAAGATTAGGATCTTCTCGAGGATACAACATTGTAGTTGACATGTGGCAACACCCTTCTACATTGATCATCTAGATCTACACGCTTATGGACTTGAACTTAGTTTTTCTCTAGGACTAGGTAGTAACATAGTTATGATACGAAGTAACCCTCTAGGACTCTGGGTACCTTGGCACATGGGGTTAACCTAGGTTGACCCAATATGCCAATATATCCTAAGTCTTTGTGAGTATCTCCCTATCATAATCTATGTTGTTAACCTGAACTAGGGATAAACCATGGGCAAGTGGACTAACGAAAGTTAGTAAAGGACATTCTAGATAACAATTGAGTGAGGTGAAGGATGTATTCCAGATTGACGAGTATGCCATCAAGGAATGAGTAATACAAACAATATGTTAGAAAACTTTGGCCAAAGTATCGCAAGTTGTTGATTGCATTGTCCTATGTCACCTAGTCTAAGGATTGAGATGCAGATGAATATTAGTAGAAAATATTTAGATAGGTTCCTAGACAGATCACTCAATACCCCGAATAGGGTAAGAGAACCAAGTATACTTAGTATACAAAAAGTATTCAATACTTAATGTTAAACATGAATAGATCGGTAGTTTGTTGAGTCATGAATTGAATAGTTCGGTGGCACACCGAGTCATTACAGATAGCATATGGTTATTTGTTATAAGAATGGATGTTATGGAATGTGTGTTATAAATTATGTATTTAGAACAGATAACATTACTTAAAAATAAATAAAAAATCCTTGTTTCTAAAGTGTTAAAATGGGAATGTTACAAACAAGGTCCAAGAAGAACCATAGATTATTTATATGGAGATGTCTCTTCATCTCCCGTAGTATAGAGGTATAGATGATCCTACCAAACATGTGCATATGTGTGAAATCCTATGGTGGTCTACGGGGATCACGGTGGCCAGAGCGTAAGGCAAGTCAATTTGCTACTACTTTACAGGATGTGCACCACTGGTATAGGAAGTTTGACCCCGATCAAACTTACGTGGATTATGTAACAATAAAAGATGATTTCTTGAAAGAGTTCCATATCCCTAAGTTTGAAAAAAAGAATATTAGTGCACTCAAGGATATCAAAAAGGCACTCTTTGAGAGTGTGTATGAGTATGATGCTCATTTTAAGAAACTTCTGTAAACTATCTTATGATATTCACACTAGCTAACATGCACAATGGTTCGTTGGAGGCTTGATTACACCATTTAGAAGGGCACTTTGTCACATAAGACATACATCGATCCATGCAAAGCACTGGAGGAAGCTTTGTATGCTGAGGTAGTTGGGAGTATTGACACTAGTGTTAGCCCATTTTTAGAGGCACATATTGCAGCTATGGCAAAGCAAATTAGAGAAGCTAGCAACAAATTTAGCCCATGAAACGTATTTAGAAATTTGGTGTATAGATTGTGAAGTGGAAGGTCACACTAAGGATAGTTTCCCTCACATATTTGTATGCTCATTCTTCGTTGGATTGTGAGATCTATCATTTGAATCTTGATGTTAGTCACTGTCCTTTGTTATAGCATGCGATAAGGAAGAATGTATCTTGCTTTTACAAGATTTACAGTCCACAACCCATGACACTTAGGATTTTTGATTGATTTGTTAGATCTAGGATGCTATACAAATTGGGGTATGACAAAAAGTGTAATAGATAATTCTAAAGGTAAGAATGAGCACCAGGATCGGGATCATAATCCAATGCGCTATGATAGGAATGAGGGGCGTTTTGAAGGAGGTCATGGAAGGGGACATGGATATCATGGTGGATATGGAGGATGAGGCCATGGTGGAGGAAGAGGTGAGTTCCCTCATGGAACATGTTATACGTGCGGATCTCCTAACCACTATAGGTGTGAATTTCCTCAGAATATTGCATGTTCTTTTTGCGGGAAGAACTATAGCTATGAAGAGTGCTAGGGACTTCAATGAGCATCTCGAGTAAGCAGCATAAGAAAGAAAAAAAGGCACCGGTATGGTTAGAATCCAAAGGCGTGGTAGAATATTAGTGGATGTCCAAGATAGCATAAGGACTCGAGGCATTGATGAAAGAAGATTACTACAAGTGCTGAAGTAGCATGCATAAGAGAAGCATTGCACCAAAATCCTATGATCGCCAAGGAGGAGGTTTTGCATGCAAGGTACCTATATCTCGCTCATCGAAGGAGGTTTATCAGATACCATGGAAATGGTAAGGAATCTTCGTGGTGAGATACATTACTTAAAGGAGCAGAAGAAAGCATCGAGATAGTCCAAACTGATATTGATGATCTATGAGAAGTGTGCAGAATGTTGCACCAGGAGAACATTATCCCACTAATAGGAAGTTGGTTGAAGGAGAACACTATGCGTGTAATTTTTGAAACTGGAATGCAGATCCTGCATGTAAATATTCCCCCTAATAACATTTACTATGAAAAGGAAATTACTCTAAATTCTATTATGGATGGGTGGTTGTTGAGCAACATATTGATTGATATAGGTGTGGAAGTAAATGTGCTTACATTAGATGCATGGGTATAAATGGGGAGTCCTCCATTGCAGCCATCATCTAATGTGTTGTTTATGGAAAACCGGACTAAGGCTACTCCCATAAGAGTTTTGAAGGATGCATCTATAACCGTAAAAGGGGCCAAGTTCACTAGGGATTTTGAGGTATTAGCACTTGCAGAAGTAGACAATTTTCGAGCCTTACTTGGACACCCTTGGTGTTATGCAAATAACACTGACTTGAGATTCAATAAGGGGTATATCAGATTTGAGAACAAGGAGGAAAGGGTTGTGATACCATTGACAGATGGGAAGTCTACACCATATGTTGATCCTCTAAGTGAAGAGGACTTAAACCAAATTTATGTACACGTTATTCAGACCCAGATGTCAATGAGCCATAAAAATAAGGCATCATACATTGGGAGGATTCTCATTCCATTAGTGATACTATGATTATTACTTGTGACAATTGGGCTCATGGAACATATAAATTAGTAGGGCATAAAGTAAAAGCACGGTTGCATCCAAGAATGGACTTTGTTTGGTCCAACGGATGGGTAGCATAGTACCTTGGTATATAGGGGTAGAAGATCTTCCTAAATTTTTGAAATCCATGGAAGCACAAAGTGGACAAATCAAATTAAGAGAAGAAATATGTTAGTATATACCTTGCGCGAGACAATAACGTGCTGATGGGTAGTCCACAGAGATAATCTTATTGAATGGGAAGAGATTGGAATCACCCCGCCTATCGGGTTTGTAAGGAAAAATGCACCTACGTAGATCTACACTTATCGTGGTGATCAACCTATTCAAAGATCACATTCAAGAAGTGTGAGAGACTCTAGATAGCAAGATAATAAGAAGCATTACCACTTTCTCTATGGATGGATAGATTGTACTCTATGCTATAAGGATGTGCACACGCCTGGTATGTATATGCAGAACTACATCGAGAGACTAAAAATTGGAAAAAATTGACTACAAGGATAATCCAAACCTTTGACTACTTTTCTTCTCAACCTCCAATAGAAGAGGCATTAAAATTTATTAAGCGCTTAACCATGGGAGATAGTGGAAAAGAAGAAGAGAATATTAAAGAATTATTTAGTGAGACAGATTCTAGAGTGCATTTTGAGAAAGAAGAAGAAATGGAATTCATACTACTTTAACGTGTTTTCCTTGAGAAAGAGAAGGGAAAGATGGTTTACATCGTGGATGATGAGGAAATTAAAAACATGGTTATTGAACATTCAAAAGGGGTGCGCGAGGTCTTGGATAGTGCAGAAAAGATACACATGCCTATCATGAACCCATAAAGATAAAGAAGGTGTATATAGGTTCGGAGGTTGAGCCTAAGGAGGCCATAATCGAGACTATTGGTAAGACTCGGAGGTAGCAAATATCATTCAGATTACTCGGGATTATCAAGACTTATTCCCATGAGGATATCATGAACTTAAAGGTGTTCATAAATTGCTAGTGAAATGAAGATAAATCTTAAATACGGTGCACACATAGTTAGAAAAAGGCCTTACAAAATGAATCCTAATTTGTGTGAAAAGGTAAAAGAAGAAATTGATAGAATGTTGAAATCTGGAATTATCAAACCCTTGATGAGTCGAATTGGTTATCCCAATGGTTATCGAGTATCAAGAAGGATGGAGGAATTATAATATTTGTAGACTATAGGGATTTGAATGTTGCATGCGTCACCGATCCATTCTCAACGCCATTCACCGAGGAAATACTTGGAAGGCATTGTAGGGTGTGAAATATATTCCTTTGAGATGGATTTTCCGAGTATCATCAGTTAAGATTGCTCAGAGGATCAAGAAAAGATAATATTTACTACTAAATGGGAAATTTTTGCCTATACTGTGATTCCTTTTTGATTAAAAGATGTGCCTGTATTATTCTCGCACATAGTTGTTCAAGCATTCAAATATTTTATTCACAACTTCTTACAGGTCTACCTAGATGATTGAACAATATATGGGCTTGTGAAAGATCATTGTGAAAATCATGCTTAATGTTTGAATGGTGTAGATAGTTGAGTATCTCTTTGAACATCAAAAAGTGCATATTTTCCACACCATTTGGAATATTTTTAGGACATATAATCTATAAGGAAGGTTTGCTCGTTGATCTAGCTAAGGTTGTAGTCATTTTAGGCCTAGAAGTGCCTACCAGTCAAAGCGAGGTGCGTGGATTTTTAGGTCATACAGATATTATAGAAAATTCATCAAAGGGTATGCCAAAATTGTTGCACCCTTGGAAGAGTTACTAAAGGGGAAAGGTACATTTTATTGGGGAGAACCACAGTAGCATGCGTTTGAGATATTAAAAGAGAAACTTACTACCACACCCATTCTACACTTTCCCTCATGGGATAAATTGTTTCATGTGCATGTGGATGCCTCTGGCATGGCCATTGGAACTATGTTATCTCATCCTGGAGAAGGTATTGTTGATCATCCAATTTTATTTTCTAGTAGGAGTTTTACTCCTACCGAAACAAATTATACAACTATAGAGCACGAAGCTTGTCCATGATCTATACATTACACAAGTTTTGACATTACTTGTTAGCAACACCATTTGTGTTTTATATAGATCACATAGCATTGAAGTACTTGGTAAACAAGCCCATCTTAAAGGGGCATATATGTATATGGGTAATATTATTTCAAGAGTTCAATTTCACAGTTGTGGTGAAGCTAGGGAAAAACAATTGGACCGAGACAATCTATCTAGAATCAACTCGGAGAGGAAGCACAGAGATAATAGAAGAAACTATGCTAGATACGCAATTATATAGGTTATAATTTGCACCATCAAATTAGAAGACATTTTTGTCTTTCTCATGGACCGATAAAGCACCAAAAGGAATGAAGGAATTAGAAAAGAAACAGATTGCTTGCTATACACACAACACCATTTATGTTAATTAGTGGTGACCTCTATAAGTTAGGTAGAGATGAAGTATTACACCATTTTGTATTAGAGCATGAGTTCAAGGATATTATGGAAGAAGTTCATGGTGGTATTGCAAGAGGCCATTATACAAGTGATGCGACTACCTGGAATATTCTACTTGATGGATGATTATGGGAGACATTATATAAAAATGTAAAGAATATTGTAAGGCATGTGATCATTGTCAGTGCTTAGGAAAACCAGGGCAAAGATATGATATGCCTTTGAGACCAATTACTAGTGTAGAACTATTTGATAAATCAGCCATTGACTTTGTAGGACCTATTTCACCAACCACAAGTAGGACTCGGATCGTGTTATATCATTACTTGCATAGATTATCTCACATGGTGGGTAGAAGAAACACCTACAAAGGACTATACAAAGTAGCTACAATGGATAGGTTTCTATGGGAGAATGTTCTTACAAGATATGGATGTCCTTTAAGCTTGACAAGTGATAGGGGTACACACTTTTTGAATGAGACAATCAGATCCTATTAGATGATTTTATGGTTGCACACCATAAAACTACACCCTACCATCCTCAAGAAAATGGAACTCATTGAGGCTTTCAATAAGACTTTGAGCCAGAATTTGAAAAAAAATTGTGATGTTGGAAGAAAGGATTGGGATGAAAAAATTTTGGCTATTCTTTGGGCATATAGAACAACTTATAAGTGATTGAACAAAGCCACAATGTTTTAGATGGTGTTTGGCATGGAAGTCATTCTCCTATAGAATTTATGTTACCTTATTTTTGCATTACACACACTCGGAGGTCTAGCTAATGAATAAGCTTTAGAAGAACATATCAAGAAGATGATTGAACTAGATGAGTGACGAGCCATAACATGATGGAGTCGAAGTAGGAAAAGGCCGGAGTAGAAGGCATGGCATGACAAAACATAAGGGATAAGAATTTTGAGATTAAACAAATGGTACTTCTTTATGACTCTAAGTTCTTGTACTATCCAAGAAAGCTCAAAGTACATTAGTTGGGGCCGTATGTCATCACTCACATACTTGAAACAGTGCTTTCTAGTTAGAATCACTTAATAGAACACAACTACCCAGCTTAGTTTAATGAGAGTGGGATGAACCCCTACTATAAATACGACTTCTTGTTGATTGTAATAAGGCAATATTTCCATTTAGATTATGTGTCCCTTTTGTATTTCCTTAATGTATTTCCTTCATTTTCACTATGCTTTGTCAATTTAGTTGTTGTTCTTGTGTAAAGCGCACTTGCATGCATGAAGGTAATTACTATGTGAAGAATGTTTATGTGTAGAGGACTACATATACCTTTAGTTTGGGGTGGTTGTAATTATCCAAGTAAAATACCAAGGGAATTGAAAGGTGAAAGGAATACGCTACTATGGGTGTGCTTTAAGTCAAAAGAAGATTTCTTCTCAAAAGTGACCAAGGATGGAGATGAATGAAAGGATAGTATAACACAAGGTAAGCAGAGGCCATGATAACTACCAAGAGAAGGTATAGTGACAAGGTACTCGGGCACAAGGGCATGTACTAAAGAGAAGTCTATGACTAGAGGGTAAGAAGGCACCCTAGAAGGTTATAGCTGGGGCGCAAGATGTACCCCATGGAAAGAATGGATTTGGTCAAGAAATGAGAGAATATTTGGTAGGTGAAGGAGTAATAAATGCATCAAAATTTGAAATTTTGAAAAAAATATATAAGGATGGGATGTAGATTCATTTTTACCATTGCAACTAAGAGAATTTGAGGAAATATCCAATTGCAAAGAGCCGAGTGATCGGGTTAAGGTACGAAGGGTGTGAAACCAAGTGTGATAAATAGATATGTACAAAAAAGCTTGCATCCCGGTGGTGAAGGGTTTGAGTGAAGAAAGGAGGAAGAGAGGAGTTAGGGCACGAAGTTTCCACCTAGGGAATGATTGAATTGAGCTAGGGTTTGATTCACAAAGTTGCAGAGTTAAAGAGGAGATGTTTGTAAAGAAAAAAATGGCACCCAAGAAGGCATCTGTAGTAGCGAGAAAGGAAAGAAGAAGGTGGTCGTTAAGGAAGAAGAGATGGCACCCAAAAGCCATTTTTCAGAAATGTAATATCCAAAAGGAGTCATCGTTGGCGAGTGGGATTCACCCATCAGAAAGAGAAAAGTGAGTGAATACAATCACAAGACCATGGAGAACAAGAAGGAGCTTGATTCCTTGCTCACTGCTAGGATGAACAAGCGTATGATAGATGACATGCAAGTTTTTGATAGTGCGGGTGAGAAGCTTCTGAATAGAATTTGGGGTCTACCAATTATATGAGCTCCCATATTTCAGGAAGTATGAGCCATTGTATCATTGGCTCATGAGCAGAGTGCATGAGGATTTCTTCTACTTTGTAAGACATAGAGTTAGAATCTTATTTGCACTTATCTCATCAGTTATAGGTTTGAAGGCCATAGGAGAGGACATAAAGAATGATCTCACAGATAAATCTGGGATCTTGAAGACCAGACAAGAGTTGGGATACCTAAAGGGTCTACGTGGTATGGATATAGACAAATTGAAGAACTGTCTAGTTGTGTAAGTAGCAGAACACCTTGTTACAAAGTTGAATGATCAAGAGTGGTGGTCATAGGTAAATACTATGTGGTTACATGTTGCGCGTAAGATGTCAGAAGGAGAAATCTACAATATTACATGATATATTACAGAACAAATAGTCAAGGAATCACACATAGGAGGGAAGATCAGCTTTGGGGTTATTCTACTATTACTAGTATTAATAGAGATTAGAGTATGAGGCAGTCCGAAGGAAAAAGTATGGGAATACCCCATGGAGAATAAGTCACTAGCTGAAAGGTTTAGTAAGTATCTATGTAAAGGGGCCATGACAGATAAATTAAAGCAAAGGGTAGAGAAATGGTATGGAAAGCTCCGTGTGGAATTTGTAGAAGAGTGGTGCATCCCAAAGGACCTACCATCTATAGTAGGGATACAAGTCTAGTTTTTGTATATCAACATTTTTGTATCACGTGCTTCCTAATGAAAGATGGAGTTTGGAGCCCTTGGTGTAAATTACCTGACGCATTCACTGCAAGGTATTTCCATGCATTTGTTTAGAGATTTACAGACACGTGCCGACTAGTATTCAATGTAGATAAGGTAGACCGTGACTATCACATGTTGAGGAAGAAGTATGTGTATCCTGGAAGAAGTGCCTTCACTAAGAGGATCATTTCGAGAGGTGTTGAATATTAAGCCAATAAGTCTAGTTGTAGTATATGTAGGGGCAGATTGGTGTATCTTTAGCTAAAGCCAAAGATGGATAATAACAAATATGTGGAACGTGATTTTGCACTTCTAGCACCACCAAAGGGAAATCATAAAATGGATAAGATCCCGAAAGCCTAAGCCCACAAAACCAATTGAAGTGGAGGATGAGGAGGAGGAGTGGTGGTTTGGAGCATAGAGGTAGAAGAAATCCTATAAATAAAGGTGAAGCAGAGCATGCCAAGACACCGCCTCAACCACAAGAGGGGGATGATGAGAACTTGAATGTAGTCCAAGGGGAAAAAAATTTAAAAAGGTGTTTAGGAGAACAAGGACCCAAGGTGCTACTCCAACCACGGTGCGTAGATCACCTAGACTCTCTCCATAGAAGGAGGAAAATATGTAAAGGAGGAAACTGAAGTTAGATGAGGAGGCAAAAGATTCAAAGGAAAGTGTACCTAATTCTCCTACACTTCTAGAGAACATAGAAGAACAGGGTGAGGAATCAAAGGGAAGAGAAGAGGATGAGAAGAGACTAGAGGAGACAACTGCCAAGAATGTTCAAGACATGGAGACACAAGTGCCAAATTTGGAAGCTAAAGTCCCTAAGCAACAATGGTCTAGAAGAACAAGTGGAGAGCACATTCCACCAGCCATGGGGTATGTAGAGGATGTAGGAAAAATTATTTGTTCCCACTTCCAAAGCATGATAGCACAGAAGGATTTATTCGGATGGGAGCTAATGGATGAGGATATGACAACTATGTGCACTCAAAAGCAACTGTCATGGTCAATGCACACCCACATGGATGAGACTTTCTTCGATGTATGTGAAGATTCATTCATTTTGAGATGGCTGAAGAAGGCACCCCAAGCTAGACACATGATGGTAAATCCTACTGTCATGTCAGATGAGTAGGTAAGCAACACATTAGTGAAGGTTTCTACTAAAGTGGCTAGAAGAAACATGGACAAAGCTGCAACAATCAGAGTGTTGTGTGAGGAGCTAAAGACAAAGGATGTGGAGATAACATGCATAACACAAGAGAGGGACTTCATGTAGAAGAAGAATGAAGTATTTATCAACATCACAGAGGAGATTGGGGACAATTTCATTAGAGAAAGGCCACACTTAGAGGCCAAGGTACCACAGATGTTTCCTTCAGTGATACACTATGTGGGAAATTTGGTGGACTTGGTACTTGAAGATGAACCTCTACGCATGATAATGCCAAGAAAGTTAGAGAAAGATGTAGAATGAGAGAAAGCATCAGTGATGTGAAATATTGCATCTTATGAAGGGTTCTACAAGTGTTACAAGTATTGAAGAAAGCAAACCAGGCTTTAAATATCTGCATAGCTCCAGAGGCACTTATCAGCATAAAGACCCTAGAAGAAAACAATGAGGTCTAGAAAGTAATGAAGGATGAGACATTGGGCCACATAGAAAGATTGTCAATAGTTAAGTAGAAGTGAGAGGCCTTGACAGTAGCATAAGATCTGCATGAGAGTCGGTTAGAAGAGTTTGGGAAGCTAATTGTGTAGAAGATGGATCTTTTAGAAGGAAGAATGACATAAATTTCTAATGTTGTGTTGGTTCTCCATAATGAAAAGGAAGTGATTGTGAGGGATGAGTTAGAATCCATTGTTGTGGACATCCCGAGAAAAGAAGAATAAGAACTCACTTGAATGGCAAGTTTTGGAGGCTGAAATAAAGGATGAGTATCCGAATTGATACTTTAAAATGATACTGAGAGGAGTTTATCTCATAAAAATTCTTTATTTGTCTACATTCTTTCATTCTTATTCTTTCCATTATTCTATTCTTTACTTCAATTTTTGGAGGAATACCCATTGTCGGGATGACAATGAGATTAGTGTGGGGTAATGTTGATTAGAGAATACTTGTTAGAGAACACACAAGGAGTCCACGCAAGAGAGAAGGTAAGGATAAAGAGTGAAGAAGGACAAGAAGGACCCACATGTAGAAGGAAAGTTTAGCATTCAAGACTTAGCCAATTTTGAGCATGACGACCTATTTTTAGAAGATGGCATGTGGAACACACCAACGATGTAGAGACGTGCGCTCCATGTATTATCTATTTTTGGAGGATCAAATCAAATCGTTTTGCATGGAGATGAGCTAAGAATAGGATTGAAACTTTAGTTAACTGTAAGAGGCCTATAGATAGCACACTTGTGTGTGTGGCTATGCCTATGAATGATGCATGAATATTAATAGCATGCGGACTATTTTTGGAATAGATAAGCAAAGGTGAAGGGAAATTCACCACCCTATATATATGAGTGTGATGGATGTATGAAGATATAGGGATATACGCATATGACTGAATTATTGTATCAGATCCATATGTTTATTGGTATAATTCGACATTATTGTAAGGAGATCCTATGTTTATTAATAGATGGAAGATATTGGTTGAATCTAAGTGTCATTCATGTGTGTAAATGAGTAGTGTATGTTATTGATTCAATCATGATTATTGTTTAACACTTGTTCTATCATAGATCTGAATGTAGCATACAATCTAGAATGATAGATTAGTTATGAATCTATGTGTTTCTTACTTCATCATGCTAACATCCTACTACAAAAACCCTAAAGAGGGACTTGGTACCTTTGTGCACTTCTAGTAAGTTCTCGATCAGGGCGAGTGATGTACCAACGTGTTTAGGGAGTTATCTGGTAAATTCTAGGCTACAAAAACATGCAAACAAATTTTGTCCTCCCCAAGAAGCTTTAGGGATACTTTTTGTGTTGTGGTAATAGAAGTGTCCGGATGGCTTCAACCCTTTCAGGGTCGATTGTCAATCCCTCTCTTGAGACAATGTGGCCCAATAATTTCCCTTCATGAGCCAGGAACACACACTTTTTTGGGTTTAATGACACCCCAAACCTTCTACATCTTTGAAATACCTATCTAAGGTGAAAGAGATGGTCTGCAACATTCTTTGAGAAGACAGTGATATCATCAAGATACACCAGGACTATGTTGTTAATCAAGCCTTTAAATTCCATGTCCATTGCTCGCTGAAATGTTGCTCGACATTTGATAGTCCAAATGGCATTTTCTTATAATCATATGTACCCCATTTGGTAGTGAAGGATGTCTTAAATTGATCTTCCTCTTTTACCATTCTCTGTTTATAGCCTAAATACCCATCTAACAATGAAAACCTCTTAGAACCAGCTACAACTTGTAAGATCTCTTCCATTGATGGAAGTGGGTAGTGATCCTTAAGTGATGCTCTGTTCAGATCACAAAAGTCCACACACAATCTGATTTCTCCATTTTTCTTCCTCATAGGCACCAAGTTTGTAACCCAACTCAAATTCTTGATAGGAAAGATGATACTAGCCTCAATTATCTTGTTCAATTATTTTCTCATGAGAGGCTCAATGTGGGGATTTATTGGCGTTGCTTCTATCTGAAAGGCTTAGCTCCTGATCCAAATCGATGGTGTGTTGTTCCACCTTTGGGTTGAAATATCTCAAATATTTATAATTCCATGCAAATACATATGGGAATTCTTGAAAAAGTTAAACAAATTCATATTTTTCTTGTTGAGTGCTCACTTTTCCAATATGCAACATTTTTCCTTCTTACTATAAAAATGGGTTCTGAATCTTCACCCTTTACTTGAATGTTTGCCTTCTCCTTTAAGAATTGGTCATTTGGGTTTAAGATTGATTCCAAAGTGACAATACCCTTTGGTAGTTTTTTAGTCCTCACTTATACTACTTGATCACCATACTACTGCTCTAGTTTATCTTTCTTCCTAGAGGAGAACTCAACTTCTTCTTGTAGGAAGTTGACAATTTGTTAATCATTTAAAAAAATCCAACTTGTGTTGTTATCTGGGACAGTGGCCTTACAACCAACTTGATATGGGGCTAAGATCTATCATTATTGATATTATCCACAACATGAAATGTTGCCCCAATTGTTTATTCTAGTCTGTCTCTGCTACTTAATTCTTCTTCCTTGGGATGGAGTTGATGCTAAATTCCTCAAAATCCTCAATGAGGTCCCATACCCGGTTCTTGTAACTTGTAAAAATTCGTTCTTGGTAGCATTTTTCCCTCATCCCTAATTATCAACTAGTTCACTATCACCAAACACTTGTAAGTTCTTGATTCCTTGTTTCCTTACTCAATGTAATCCATGAACCAAATCCTCATATTCTCATTGTATTATTTGAATAGGAAAATTGGAAATGGAAATCGAGTATTATTTCATACCATAGGGGAAACAAGCATAGCTCCTCCTCTAGCTCCTTGCCTACTTCTTGATCCATCGGATAATAATTGCCATACCTCATTATCAACTTTTTGGTCGGGCTTAATGATGTCAAGAAGAGGGTGATTATCCTCATATAAACAATAGACTCCTAGCTCGATTCCTCCATCTCCTTATAGGGGTCAAAATCATGCCTCTTGTTCACCCACTTATCGAGGGTCAAGTATGGATACACCCCACCTGGGTATCTACTTCATAAGTGCTTGGGAGATCCTTTTGATCAAAGGTCAATAATTAGCATTGATCAAGTTTGGTACATAAGACTCAATATGGTAATCTGTAATGGGCTTAGATCTAATTGTGGCCTTAGCTCCATACCTTGTTCTAAAAGCATGTGTGACCAATCAGTAGACAAATAGCCTCCAATCTTAGCAGTGAAGTCTCTCGACAAACACAATGCAAAATGTGGTGGCAAGTCTATGACTGATATGTTTTGCAATACAATCACATTGGGGTAGGCATGCAATGTGAGGCTCAAATCTTTGATGACTCCAACATTTGTCACTATTGTCCCATCCAATTATACTACCCCTTGAGATGACTTCATATTGAAGGCCTAGCTTATTGGCTATTTGCTTGAATTACGAGCTAATTTCCCCCAATCAATCATGAAATTATGTACCAATTTGTCCCCAATGATCAATGAAACATAGAATGGAGGAGGCTTCAGATTCTTACCTTGTTGTCCTCCATGATTTCCCCTAGTCTGAGTTGCATTGGTAAACACTCTCTTGTTGGTTAGGGGGCTGATTTGAGCTTGATCAATTAGCCATAGCATTCTACAATGATCTCTCTCGTCTCCGGAATGGCCAATGACTCCCACATTGAAATGTTCACATTTTTCTTCTTCATTTGTTCAATGATACTAAATGAGCTATCCTTTTGTTTCCCCTTGCCTGGTAAATTATTTTCTTGCACATGGGTCATTATAACTGGTGTCTGAGTGGGTTTGGATGGTGGCTTGGACTAGCTCTACATACTGGAAGTTGTATTTTGAGTTCCAATACCTTATGGAGTAAAGGAGGGTTGAGGATTACCTGAGTTTGGTGATTGTCCTTCTCCAATATTTATTTTCTTGGACCATCTATTGATAGCTACACTTTGAGAAGGTGTTTGATTCATCCCACAAAAATCTTCAACTTGCCAATTGACAAGCATAGTCTCACTTGGAGATGCTTCTTGTTGAACTCCTTGCTGCTGATTTTCCTCTTAACTAGACTCTTATGACACACCAATGGTCTGTACCATCAAGGCCTAGTTTAGTGCACCATTAAAACACATTTATTGGTTATGGGGCTGATTTCAAGGAAAAACCAATCATATTCTTGTGCCATGTTGTTTTGTGTTGGAACCAAGGCCCTTGATGTTGAAGCTGTGTTTGGATCATATGACTGAAAGGTCTAGCAGATTGAGGTTGTCCTTGGTTTTGATTCTGATTTCTAGCCTAAGATGATGACCTATTTTACATATATGGTGGTCTATCCCGATGTTGAGATTGAGGCTGATATGACCTAGAACCCTGGGCTTGTTTCCTCTTGATAGTTACTAGCTCATTCCCTAGGTTCTGCAATTGTTTCATAACTTCTTGAAGCTCTTTTGAGGTACTAAGAAGATGAGGTAGAGGCTTCAGCTTGAACTTTGATTCCTAGGAGTAGGTACATGAGCCAATGTGGGTGTCTGACTAGTGCTTGAGGCTGATAGTTCTGGGTATAGAGGCATGGGTGGCCTAGGAGCAAGTTTTCTAGCCCGAATTAAACAATTTTAAGATCTTATAGAGATATTATAGGCTGCAGGTAAAGTGGTGCCTCCCATTGATTGAATCATTAAAGCAATATCAAAATTTAGAGCTCTAAGAAATTATAAGAAAGAACCTTCATCTGTGGGCCTTATAGCCACTGGAATCCTGTCCCATGTCCTTTGAAATATGATTTTGAAATCAGTCAACTGCTCATTAGGATCCCTCTTGATTATTGTTAGTTTCTCCAACAAGGATAGATTATCTCCCTTTTCTCCAAATTGATCATGAAGAGCTCTACACAAATGATCCCAAGTTTGAATAGAGCCTGTTGTTAGAGTCCTAAACCATTGTGAAGCTTTACCCTTGAGTGAAGTGTTTCACCTAATTCTTAGAGTGTTTCTTTGAGATATTGAAGAAATAGATATGGTAATGGGCATAAGAGGAACACCTTTGAAATGTTGGTTGTTGGGTTATTGCACGCGTATGACTTCTGAATTCATAGATGAATGTGAGAGCTTCCTTTTGGCTAGGAGGAACTACCTGTAATGGAAAGCAAGACCACCAGAAAGAATTAAACAATATGTGTAGTGAACTACCTAGTGTGTCTTTGGATCTGCAAAGTGTGATACTTCCTAAATGGCTATCACCCACTATTTAAAACAATTTAATGTAGGTAATAAAGTAAATCCTATTATAATTTGAAATGATTTAGGTATCTCACTTAAAACACAATAAGAAATATCTCGCTCTAACAGGCTAGGTTAGAATAGGATCCGAAGGGAAAATAACTAGTTATGAATCTTTGCAGTCCGGAGAGGTCTCAGCTAGATCACAAGTGAATGAGGGTGATGTATAATTAGGTGAATAAGTCACGCTTGAGTTATATGGGTAAATAGAGAGACTGATGTCGTTAAGGGTGACTGATGGTGGTTGGGTGTCAGCGGGGTGGTTCTTGTGGAAAATAGAGAATGCCACAAAATGAGTTTTGGGTCTCCTTTGTGATTGCACAAAGGACTTTGGTTGGTCAAAATGAGGTATTGGGTGGTTTTGGTGGGATTTTGTGAGGTTTTAATAGGTATATGGAGGGGTGAGTATTAATGGAGGTCTATGGGTGGCTAAGAGAACAAAGGGTGACAGTATAATGACAAAATGAAATGAACCAGAGGATTATAACGTTTTACTTGGATTCTAGTCTTGGATGCCTATGAGTAAGGGATGAAGGTGCTGGTAAGAAGTTGAAGGCTACAGATGATCACCAATCATAGGAGAGCTTCTGCATGGGCTGCATGTGCATTCCTTTTTGCTTGGTTGGATCAAATCCTTATTGGGGATGAGTGTAGGAGAAAATACTTGATCTCCTTCCTTGCATGTGTGTTCTCGCTAGAATTCATTCTCAGAAGATGTGATATCTCTTAGGGATGTGCACAATGTTTGCCAACCTTTTTCAACCTTCTAAATAAGGTTGTTTTAGGGGTTTAAAGTTGACCGATGGTGGTTCTAGCTTAACCAGTGATGATTAGAGGTAACCAGGCGTCAATCAAGGTGGGATTTTCTAGGTTTACTAAACTAGGGAGATCCTCTTGATTTTCTCAGATCTCACGTCGTTAACCCGTAGATTATATTGGGAGCTTCTTGTAATCATGCGGGAATGTGGTTAGAGATAATGTAGGCATTGATCTTTAGGGTTTGGGTAAGTCTTAGTTAGTTATGGTAACTTACTAAGAATAGGACTTAGGGTGAGGTGGATAGATGAGGTGTATGTGTGGATATTATCTAAATTAATATAATTATATAATGAATATGGTGAGGATAATGAATTAATTTGACTAAATTAATTAAATTAATATTAGTGGGGTAAAGGGGCCATGGCTAGTTTAATGTAATGAAGTTTTTTATTTGTCGAGGACCGAAGGGGAGTATGACCTAATTTTAGTGTCTACATTTTACCCCTTTTTGTTGCGTAGCTTATATTGGTAAGCGATGCTAACAAAAATAAGATGTTTTTGCCCCATGTGTGGGTGAAGGTGATCCCCTCAAACCAGAACCGATGAGGACGAAGGCGATTCGGTGAGTGGTTTGATAAAAGGGTAATGTTATCCAAAATGTGCCCCCTACTCATTTTGTGGCTAACTCCTCCCATTCTTCCCTCTCTTGTGCCTCAGTCACAAAATTTTGCTTTCAAGCACTCAAAACCTTCTGGAAGTGGCACCATTGGATAGAGCTCTTTCTCAAATTTCGGCTTTCCGAAAGGTAAATTTTTCCTCCTAACTCCATGTATTTTTCAAGTTATGGGTCAGCGTAGTTTTTGTTGGAAATTTTTCCCTAGAAATCCCATGCAGCCAATCAAGACGTGCCACGTGTCCAAAGGAGTGGCGGGGGTCGGAGGAGAACTTGGTTTTTTACCAAGTGTTTTGGAAAAGGTTTCAAAAGGAAGAATTTTTCCCCGTAGGCCCGCCGACCAATCATTTGCTGCCACGTGCCCAGGGGAGAAAGTTGGAAAAATTGACTAAGTGTTGGTGCAAGAAAATTTTTTTGAAGGATGGCCCCGCGGCCAATAGAAACATGCCATGTGTCCAAGGAGGTTCAGACCGGCGGAGCGCGGGTGGAAATTGGGAATTTTTCCCAAAACATTGGCACAAAAGTTAAAATGCTTGCGGAGTCTCCACCAACTAATCACATGAGGACACATTTCAAGGAGTAACGGGCATGAGGAATATTTGGAAAAGTTTCCCAAGGAGAAAATAAAGGAAAATTCAGAAGGGAAAACCCACCCCCTTTTTTGTGAGCCAATAGAATCTCGCCACATGTCCAGGTGGGGCAAAACAAATTCGAGCAAGCCCGTGAGGAAATTTAGGAGGGTCAAACCCCATCCAATGGGATTTTTCCATGTGTCCAGCCAAAAATATCAAAGTGACCCACATGAAAATTTGAAATAATGGGCCCGCTCCCAATCAAAGTGTGACACATGTCCTAGCTCATCAGCACGGCGGGGAAATTTTGGAAAATTTTCCAAAGGCTAAAACAAAGAAAAATGGAGCGGGAAGGGACACGTGCCCAATAAAATTTTGCCACGTGGTGCTTGGATCGGCAGTGTGGGGGAAATTTTGAAAAAATTTCCAAGTGACCAAAAAGGTAAAAATTCAAAAAAAAATCCCACCCCGACGATTTGATTTGGCCTGTTTTGCCCTAAAACTTCAAATCGTCATATCTTTCGATCCAGAGCTCGATTTCACGTTCTTTATATCAATGGAAATCTAGTGAAATTATCTACAAGATTTTGGGGTAATTTTTGGATTTTGATGGAGTTTGGAGAGATAAAATCAAGAAACGCCTCCTGGCGTGGTCATGGATAGAAATGACGTTTCAACCACCGTTTTTAATGAAGAATGGCTCGCATTCTCTCCCAAAGATGGTTAAAAATTTCAGGGAATGGTCCATCGGGAACCCATGCTGTTTTGATGGTATTTTGGTCAATGGTTGAACCCCTTGCATGTTTTTCCACATTTCTCTCTCCCGGGGTTGTGGTTTGCACTTTGTAAAGCCGAATGAGTTCATTTTGTAAGGGGAGACACTTTTTCAGCTCTGCAACTTCCTTTTTCTTCCTCCTTGCGAATTTGTGAAGAAATTTTACCTTTCCATGTAATGCAGCACCTTTTCTTGCCTCTAGATCACCGTGTAATGTACTTGTATTGGATCCGAGATGTTGATATATGTTTTGTGATTAAAATCCCTCGATCGTTTCATATATCTATCATTGTTTTCTTGATCTTTCATTACATTTTGAGCATTTGTGCATTTTTTGTGATGTGTTTCCTTATGGATTGTGTATTTCATGTAGCATCAAGTGTCTACAACTCCTTTGGTGCATCACCTATTAGCATTAGTTCTTTCTTTTTACATTTTCTATCTCTATCTCCTTGGAATTTAGAGTAGATTTAGGAGTTTAAACCTCTGTAATTGTGCAAGTGAAATAGCTGATCAGAGGAGTTAAGGAACCAGCCTCTAATCTATATTCCTCTTCCATTTTGAAAATCCCACACTTGGGAAGAGGATTCAATGTTGTGCAATCACACTGGATGCATAGGGTGATCAAACTAGAAATCTGATCAACATCCAGGGGGTGCTGCTGATTTGCAACAATAGTTTTGGCACGCCGGTGGGACCTTAGAGGTCTTCCACTTTATCTTTGACAGGTTGGTGTGTTCCTGTTAAAGATTCATCCTTTTGGAGGCACTTTCAAAAGCACATCTGTGACTCCATCTGGTAAACAACTCATTCTCTAAGTTGCAGACATGTTTTCCATTCATTTCCATCCATTCTTCTTTCCATCATTTTCATTCTTTTCCATTCCATGAAGTTGTGCAATCATGACTTCATTTCCATCATGGAATTCACATTTACAACAACAGTATATCACACCTCCAACATGTTTTACAAATCCTCCAAATCAGCATGTCTACCCATATGAGCAGCAGTGCCAAAGTCAGTTTGGATATGAAGCATGTCAAGCACAAGGGTATGCTGGTTGTGAGGGAAGTCAAGAAGAAAATGCAGATCTGCTGGAACAAATCCAAAAGATGGAGGTAAACATGGTGTAATCCAGGGCTCAAGCACAAATGAAAGCATTTAGAATCAGTTGTAGAGCACCTTGTCCATGGGTGGGACCTTTTCCAAGGCATTACAGCCCTCAAGAGAAGCTAGACTTCATGATTACAACACTACCATTACTTGCAAAGTGGACTGAAGGAATAAAGGTGTATGAGAGGAGTATTCAACAACCTTGTCAACAGTAAGCACACCATCTCATGCCTTTTCTCTCCCTCTTTCCCAATCTGTTTTATCTCAGCAGTGTCAAGTTTTAAACTCTCCATCTGCTATCCCAAGTGTTGAATCCATTTCTCCATTCCCTAGTATTTCACCCCATCTCAATTCTTCTGTCCTTTTCCCTTCCAAACAGCCATTCCCTCCAAAGAAACAAGAGTTCCTACCTCCTCCACCACCACAAAAAATTGCAAAATCAATTGAGTTACAATCCACTTCTCCTCTTGCATTCCCAAATCCATGTTGGGAGGATAAAAATCAGAATGCCAATCAAGGAAAACAACAGCAGAAAGAAGAGCCAAACAAGGATGAAGAAATTCAAAGTCTGAAGAGTTGGGCTCTTAAATTCGGGATTACAAAAATCCCCTTGATGGTGAAACCAATAGAGGATGTTGAAGTTAGAGAACAAGTGGAAAACAAGGCTGATTTTATAACAGCAGTGAAGCGAGAAAAATAGTAGTTTGTTGGTGATGAGTTGGGTGTCCATGTTGGCACTTTGCCCAAAGAAAATGCTGATCCAGTTTGCACTGCAAAATCAGCCATCGAGAAGGAAGGAAGACCTTCTCAATACCCTATCTTTGAGGAGCAAATGGATGAGGTCAATTCAGTTTTTACAATAGTAGAAGAAGGAAGCATTATTGATACATTTTTGCTTTCATTTGAAGGGGCTGATTTGATTGATGAAGCCATTATGGAGGTGAACAAAACAGGTCCAAATTGTGAGCAAAAGGCACAAGAAATTTCATGCTTCTCTCCCACTTCATCTCTCCAACAATCTAATTTTTGGGATGAGTTTGGATTGACAAGTTTCATGTTTGAAAATGAAGTTATACAGGGTGAAGAAAATGCAGATTTGGAGGCCACCATACAAGAGGGAGAGACTTTGTTGCAGCAAGACATTCAAGAGTTTGATTTTCCATCAAACTTAGAAGAATGTTTAGATGAAGAGCTAGCTGAAATTACCATGTTTCCTTCTTCACCATTCGTTCTCCAACAACAAGAACTTGCTGCCATGGACAAAAGAGTTCAAGGACAACAGCCTACAGTTTACAACATGCCTCTTGAATCAAAGCTGGAAGAATTTGATCTTCCAAAAGCTACAATGGAGGAGCTCTAAAGCCAACAATGTATTGCAGCAGGTAACAACAATGCAAAAGAAACTTCATTGGATGTTACAATCAATAACGAGGAGTTGCACACTATAGAAGAGTTCCATGTTGCCATGAAGGAAGAGAAAGGGCAGAAAAGTCCTACCATTGCTTCCACATCACCCACCCAAGAAGGTCTACAAGAAGACTCCATTTTTGGAGTTGAAAATCAGAGCTATGGGCATATCAAACGGATCATACCTTGCCTAATAAGGTATTTGACTTCATTGGAGTCAAAGGAGAAGTCACAACCAGTCATGCTTGCTTCTAAGCATGAGGGTGAGCTACCAAGTACCAAGGATCAGCTGTCATACCTCTTCAATCCAAATGTAGAGCAACTAAAAGAGGTATTGGATTTGTTTTCAGTTGACACCTTGATGATTTGGGTAGAAGACCAACTTCTTGTTGATTTTCCACTCATCCAATCAGCCATGTTCAGTGCCAAATCAGTTGCATGGTTGTAACTTTTGAGAAAGGGAAGCTATTTCTCCCAACCAGTTGCAGGGTTTGTTTAGCCCACTTTTTCTTCCAGTTAGAGTAGGATAGGTAGTTTTTCTTTCAGTAAAAGAAGTTCTTGTGCACACTCTGCATGTTCCATTTTGGAGCATGTATGACCTTTAGTTTTGTACATAGTTTTTGTGGTGCTGGTTTTGCTCTTGCATAGTCCATTTCAGTGGGTTTCCAAGTGGCTCAGAGAGGAGGTTTTCAAAGTTCAGATCAGTTTGTAGGCTACAACTCATGACTCCATGCCCAATGGATGCTTCAGGCAATTGGTAACTTCATCCAGTAGGCAGATGCCCCCTCTGAGTCGCCAAAATTGTTATCCAAAATGTGCCCCCTACTCATTTTGTGGCTAACTCCTCCCATTCTTCCCTCTCTTGTGCCTCAGTCACAAAATTTTTCTTTTCGAGCACTCAAAACCTTCTGGAAATGGCACCATTGGATAGAGATCTTTCTCAGCTTTCCAAAAAGGTAAAGTTTTCCTCCTAACTCCATGTATTTTTCAAGTTATGGCTCAACTGGAGTTTTTGTGGGAAATTTTCCCCTAGAAGGCCCGTGTGAATCGGGACATGCCACGTGTCAAGGAGTGGCGGGGATCAAAGGAGAACTTGGTTTTTACCAAGTGTTTTGGCAAAGGTTTCAAAAGGAATAATTTTTCCCCAGGCCCACCGACCAATCATTTGCTGCCACGTGCCCAAGGGAAAAATTGGAAAAATCGACTAAGTGTTGGTGCAAGAAAAAATTTTGAAGGATGGCCCCGTGGCCAATAGAAACATGCCACGTGTCCAAGGAGGTTCAAACCGGCGGAGCGTGGGTGGAAATTGGGAATTTTTCCCAAAACATTGGCGCAAAAGTTAAAATGCCTACGGAGTCTCCACCAACTAATCACATGAGGACACGTGTCAAGGAGTGGCGGGGCATGGGGAATATTTGGAAAAGTTTCCCAAGGAGAAAATAAAGGAAAATTCAGAAGGGAAAACCCACCCCCCTTATTGCGAGCCAATAGAATCTCGCCACGTGTCCAGGTGGGGCAAAAAATTTAGAGCAAGCCCGCGAGGAAATTTAGGAGGGTCAAACCACATCCAATGGGGTTTTGACATGTGTCCAGGCCAAAAATATCAAAGCGACCCACATGAAAATTTGAAAGAATGGGCCCGCTCCCAATCAGAGCGTGACACGTGTCCCAGCTCGTCGGCACGGTGGGGAAATTTTGGAAAATTTTCCAAAGGCTAAAACAAAGAAAAATGGAGCGGGAAGGGGCCCGTACCCAATAAAATTTTGCCACGTGGCACCTGACTGGTGGGGCGCGGGAAATTTTGAAAAATTTTCAAATGACCAAAAAGGTAAAAATTCAAAAAAATTCCCACCGACCCGATTTGGCCCTGTTTTGCCCTAAAACTTCAAATCACCATATCTTTCGATCCAGAGCTTGGTTTTTCACGTTCTTTATATCAATGGAAATATAGTGAAATTTCTCTACAAGATTTTGGGGTCATTTTTGAATTTTGGTGGAGTTTGGAGAGATAAAATCAAGAAACACCTCTGGCACGTGGTCATGGATAGAAATGACGTTTCAACCACCATTTTTAAAGAGGAATGGCTCGCATTCTCTCCCAGCATGGTTAAAAATGTCAGGGAATGGGTCTGTCAAGGTGCCCATGTTGTTTTGATGGCATTTTGGTCAATGGTTGAACCCCTTGCACGTTTTCCCACATTTCTCTCTCCTGGGGTCGTGGTTTGCACTGTAAAAGCCAAAATGAGTTCATTTTGCAAGGGAAGACACTTTTTCAGCTCTGCAACTTCCTTTTTCTTCCTCCTTGGTAGAATTTGTGAAGAAATTTTACCTTTCCATGTAATGCAACACCTTTTCTTACCTCTGGATCACTGTAATGTACTGTATTGGATCTGAGATGTTGATATATGTTCTGTGATTAAAATCCCTCAATCCTTTCATATATCTATCATTGCTTTCTTGATCTTTCATTACATTTTGAGCATTTGTGCATGTTTTGTGTTGTGTTCCCTTGTGGATTGTGTATTTCATGCAGCATCAGGTGTCTACAACTCCTTTGATGCATCACCTATTAGCATTAGTTCTTTCTTTTTGCATTTTCTATCTCTGTCTCCTTGGAATTTAGAGTAGATTTAGGAGTTTAAACCTCTGCAATTGTGCAAGTGAAATAGCTGATCAGAGGAGTTGAGGAACCAGCCTCTAATCATGAGATTCCTCTTCCATTTTGCAAGTCCCACACTTGGGAAGAGGATTCAATGTTGTATAATCACACTGGATGTATAGGGTGATCAAAATAGAAATCTGATCAACATCCAGGGGGTGCTACTGATTTGCAACAACGAGTAAATGTGAGAAAGGGGAAGGTGTTTAACGGGGAAAAAGGGTTAAAGGTCTATTCAAACAAGCTAGGTAATGGAGTCCAGGTAAAAGGTTGTAACAGAAAACACACACACACGTATAAACTATAGCACACTACTAGGTTGAAGAGTAGGAAAACTCTACATCATCTAAGGTCGATAGGTTTATCCAAACAAGGTTGAAGTGATTCCGGTATCCAAGGTATAGGATATGGTTAGGAAACACAACGTAGGTTAGGTGCGGGAAAAATTACTTATGTTACGGCACACCAAAGGTAGGGTCAGGATAAAAGGTCATGATAATAGGCTAGGTAAGGTCATTAGGTCAATCAACACAAGTAACAGTGCCATAAGGTATAGAAAACACATGAGGTCAAAGGTCACTAGCAATGGTCCAGTCTAAAAATCTAGGTCATGGCATGGGTAAGGCCGAGGGATGGGTAAAATAAGTAGTCCCCAAAGGAGGAAAAAGGTAGGTAGGTAAAATGTTGAGTTCCGAAGGTGAGGTAAATGGTCATGGTAAAGGGTAGGTGATGTAACTGGTCAGGGTAAAGGGTAAAGGGGAGGTGTGGAAAAAAAGGAGGGATAGGTGGGGTAATAGGGTAAAATGTTGGGTTTTGTGCTAGATAGGGTGACCGATGCCGGTCAAGGGTAACTAACGCCAGTATAGGGAAACCATCCATGGTAAGGTAGGGCATGAGACCGATGCCGGTGAAGGGTAAACTGGCATCGGTTAGGTCGGGTTGGTTATAAAATCAAAAAATCCATGTTTTTTATTATTCATTTGTCATATTGTGATTTGTGAAAATGACAAAAGAGAGAGAAAAGAGAGAGAAGTGTCTGGATGAAATGAAGCATTGAGTTGGTAGTGTGAATGGTGGGTGATTGGTTGGTGAGAAGCAGGTCCACAAGATTAGTGTGAGTGATTTGATTTGGTTGTGGGTAGTGATTTGGTGATGGTAGAGGCCGGAGAGGGATCGGGTGGGCCACCGGTGCAGCAGCAAATGTGCCACCGAGACGACGGCAACATGATGAGGTAAGCGTCCAACTCTAGGTGTATTTTGTTAAATAGATTAAGTGATTTACAAATTGTGGTTGTAGTTTTGGTTTTTGGTTTTGGGGTGGGGAAAAGAATAAAATTTGGGAATGGGGGAAAAGTGGGTAAAATAGGAATGGGGAGAGTAATAAATGGGAGAGGGGGGATGGGTTGAGGTGCAAGGGTAGTGTAGGTAATTTTTAGGTGGGTAAAAGGGGTAAGGGGGTTCGAGTTTTTAGAAAGGGGGTTTTGGGGATCTTGGGTTTTACCTCGGCGGTGATTGGCATCAATCAAGTTTTGTCGGCGTTGATAAGGTTGGCTGGTATCGAGTCACTACACAGTGATCAATGCTGGTAAAGGGGTGAGCAGGGTTGGTTAAAGGGAACTAGAACCGGTTGGGTTTTGGGAATAATGGTCCAAAAGTGACATGTGCTAGGTGGTTGGGATGGGTAGGGTGAAAATAGGTTGTTAGGAAATGATAGGGGAAAATGTGGGTGGGATAAATATAGATTAATGTATGTTTGTATTGGATGTAGGGGAGAGATTAGCTATGCATACAAGACAGGGGTTCCACCACTACTTGTGACAAGATACATGGCGCATCAACCCTCGAGGAGTTGCAGCATGTGGAGGTAGTGGGCCTAAGTGGAGTACGGAGATACCGGCATGTAATCCGATAGCCTAGTTTGATGGTTGCACTCATCGATAGATGGGATTCCATTACCAAAACGTTCCACCTACTAACAGTGAGATCACTTTGTCACCCTAGAGGATGTGTTCGGGATTCTATGACTACTCAAATTGGGTACATAGGTCTACTTGATCTCCTCCAGGCCTTAGAGGAGCTAATGCTGGTGCTATTTGGTGAGGGGATGGCCAAGATGACATTCCATAGTGCCAACATTTGATACGGAGAGACGTACCTAACCCGTCCGGAGGAGATGAGGCTAATGGTTCTTTTAATGGAGGTAGTGTGCTGCTTTGCACTACCAGATGCAAAGGGTGGACATTTTCCCCAATTGTTGATGGGGGTACTCCATGATATGATGATAGAGGAGACCTGTTTTTCCCAGGTGCCAGCATTCCTTGTGTAGTTGTGTAGAGATTTATGGGCCTACACGCAGCTACATAGGTTTAGCCTATGTTGTACCTTCTTACTACACTACTGGGCTTATAAGCACATAGCTTGTGTACATCTAGTAGGGATGCCTCGAGTTGATGCATTCCCACCGAGATTTGTACGGGTGGGGTATAGCTGATGGGTGTCAGCTATTGGGGAGAAAAGATCTCATAGGCCCACACATGATGTGGCCTATTTCCGGTGGTTATTAGAGGGGTTGTGCAGGAGTGGACATCATATGGAGGCCATATGTAGGATTTCCCTCATATGGGCATATGCATAAGGAGATAGGCGAGCTCCGGCTTTTGAGATGGATACGGGGTCATCATGCCGAGGAGCATGAGATGATCCTAATGGACAGAGTCCAAGATAGTTTGAGCTATTATAGGACATACCTCTACCCTTCTCATAGTATCGAAGAGATGATGTGGAGAGGCCCTTACCTCTACCACATCCTATAGTGCCCACAGGGTAGGAGGAGTAGGTAGTTGACCGAGAAGATAGATGACATCGGGTGTATAGATAGGTATAGACAGTGGTGGACAGCTCACTTATGAACCATACCACCCAGAATGGGGCAGCCAGATCTACCCACCATCACGGTGTAGAAGGATTCCCTATAGGGCGTGGCTACTCGATTACCCGAGTTGGGTATAGTGTAGACATAGCTAGAGAGCACTAAGGAAAAGGTAGCGAGCTCCATATGCAGTGGCTAGCCTACACGGACCTAGATCACTAGTGGTGGGGATGGAGATGGAGAGGAGGGTGATGGTCAGGTGGCAACCTTATAGGCATAGGTGACAGAGTTTACTGGTCCAATTGTCCATAGCCCAAGCACATATGGGGCCTTACAAGCCCATATATAGGCACGAGGGAGGCACCACCACAAGCACCGGGACTGGGTCCCGATTCACGGGAAGGAGCGGGACAGTGGTCGCACAAGATAGGTACAAGGTCTCGAGACCTATGGGGCCACCACAAACCATGCCTATATCCAAGTTACGAGATTCCCTAGATTAAGCTAGATACTACCAGGACCAACCGATGGTAGCCAAGATAGACTTCATATCTTATGCTAAGTACAGGCAGCACACAGGCATCGATTGAGAGGATGAGATCCCACACTCATAGTGTGGAGATCACGAGGAGTCGATGAGCTCCGAGGCCGAGAAGGTAGAGGCTACCAACGCATGGAGACCAGCTCTATTTCGAGGCACCAATAAATAGGGACCACGGAGGCGAGAGGGTAAAGGTGATATAGAGATGGAGGACATTTGTTGAGATGCTTGATATGTGGCACCTATTTTTTTATGTATGATAGTCAGTTTTGTGATATATACTAGCCTGCGTGCCGAGAGATAGTTGTATTTTTTATCACATACCGGCTTGTGTGTCAAGACAATGAGGATGTATGAGAGGTTTTGTATATTTCAAGCATATACCAGCCTGCGCGCCAAAGAGATTTTGTATTGGTTCATTATTTTATTGTATATATGAGACCGGCCTACATGCCGATGACATTTTGTATTGAGTATCATCCTACATGCTGATGATTTTGAGATGATGGACATGATGGGACATCCATGTATGTTGTATTGAGATACACACTTATTTATATGATGAGATACATGATATTTCTTGATTTGTTGATGTGTTGATGAGATTTTTGATTTATTATTTTGATATGGATGGAAATTAGGTGAGTTAGGCATGATGGATTTAGGTTGGTTTAGGCATGGATCAAGTCAGGTCTTATGCATGGATCGAGTTAGGTTTGTTAAGCATGGATTGAGTCGGGTTGGATTAGGCATGGTTGAGTTAGGTCGAGGCATGTTGGAGTCGGTGGGTTAGGCATGGTTGATTCAGGTTGGTTTAGGCATGGATCGAGTCAGGTTTTAGGCATGGATCGAGTCAGGTCTTAGGCATGGATCGAGTCAGGTTTTAGGCATGGTTGTGTCAAGTTGTTTAGGCATGGTTGAGTCAAGGTCTTAGGCATGGTTGTGTTCAAAGTAAGGGAAGTTATGATTTATTATTTTATGTAATGAATGATAGTGCCCTAATTTTTCATGTCCGATTTTTCTCAGAAACGTTTTATTTCTCAAATTGGTGATCTGTAATTTTCTCCCCCATGGTTGAATGTTTCAAAAATGCCCATAAACTTGTTGTTCTACCCTAGTTTAAAAGAGAAATCCATGTGTGCTCTTATTTATGCCCTAGGTTTTTCCAATTTTCGAGCTGTGTCATTTTCCCTTTACCAGATCATGTAAAAATTGAAATTGATCAAATCTAAATTGTATGGGTTAATTTCCCAATCCTAAGGTTGAAAATAATGTCAAAACATGATTCAGTTGATTCAAAATCAAAAAATTTGCAATCCTTGTTGAAAAATTTGATTTCTAGGGCATCCTTTAAATTTTTCATGATTTGACAGTCATATGGGTGTCATTTTCCCATCAAATTTATCATCACAAGGTAATGGCAACGTGGCGGGTTCCTATTGGCCGAGGGGTTGTCGGGAAATGTTCTAACTTATCATTTTTTGAAATTTTGGCAAAAGGAAAATTTTGATCCGTGGCTCCGCCTTCTGCAATGAAGTGCCTACGTGGCACATTTTGATTGGCTAGGGGATTGGCAGGTGGTGGGCTTTCCTTAGAAATTTTTCTTTCATTATGCAAAATTTTCAAAATCAAATTTTGGCCCAAGGCCCACAGCGAATAGGGAGAGGACACGTGGCACATATTTTGGAGGGCATGTGGATGGCGGAGGGACTTGGAGAATTTTGATGTTTTTGGCTCAAAATGATGAAGTGAAATTTTGGCCCGAAAGCCCTTGGCAAATCATCGGTGGACACATGTCCAGGAAAGGATAGGATGGGGCAGTGGGTTTTGCAATGAATTTGAAGTTTTTAACTTCAAATGGTAAAAAATCAAAGTTTAGGCTAAAGCTCAAATAAGTCAGGAAGTGACATGTGTCCAAGAAAAATGGAGGTGGAAATTCGGACCTCGGGGGACAGAGTAAAATTTTTCCTTTTTGGCGAAAAGAGATAAAGTATAAATGGGAAGCGTGCCTCCATAGCCTATCCATGATGGACACGTGGCACATTCTAAGAAGTCAAAGGAAGAGCATGGCCCACGGTAAGTTTTAAATTTTTCAAATTTTGCAGGAAGGTTTGAAGGTAGAATAGAGGCTTGGCCCCGCAGGTGAATCGGAGAGTGCCACGTGGCGGAGAAGAGATCGGGCTTCCGGGCCCACGGAGGTTTTGTGAAAAATTTCCTTTTTTTCCAAAAAGTGGCAAAATTGATAGAATTGGTCCACGGTTTTCAATGGGGCCCACATATGGACACGTGGCGGGTCCAGGGAAGGGGAAAAATTTTGCAAAATTTTCCAAAACTTTAAAAAGGTCGCAAATGCATTTTTAAAGGCATGGGCCCGATCTAATCATTTTTGACACGTGTCCCACCTTATCCAAAGTTTAAAAAGGTAATATTGAGCTTATTTTTAAATGGCATTTTCCACGTGGAGGGCTGATATTAAAAGGTGGATGAGATCGATGGTTACTGTGCATTCGTTTGTTTGGGCCACCATGGGAGCTCCAAGAAGCTTGGAAATCATGATTTTTGCATCAAATTTCATCAAATATTATATGATTTTGTGTCATCTTGGCCTTCTGAGAACATTGGCATCATTTTCATGACCTAATTCTTTGATCTATGGTGTTTTTGATGTAATTTTGGCTCAGCCCGAGAAAAATGTGAAATGTCAACATCAAAAGTTACAGAGGTAAAATTGAAAAGGGGAAAAGGTAAAAATGATGAATGAAAGATGCTTGCATGCCTGAATGATAAAAATGTGCCCCTGGGGTGGATAATGATCCAAATTTGTGTAATGATTTAACTTTTTGTGCATACCTGCAACCTTGTGAGTTGTTTTTCCATTTGGTGTCACTGTCATTAAATCATGAGGTTTTTTGTGAAAAATTTGATCCCATAGCATATTATTTTCTTGGGAAGGAAGAATCCAATGTGGCATGAGGTATATAATGCATTTTGGAGAAATTTATAAATGGTCGGGAGTTGAAAATCATGAGAAAATTTTGAGAAAAGCTCATTTTCTAAGAAAATCCACCAAAGAACCAGGTTAATGTCTCATGTGTTGGAAAATTCATGTATGTGGGTTGGTTACAAGTGTATAGCCACCACACAGCTTTGAGATTGTTCATGTAACTCTCCCCTGCTATTGAATCTAACAAGTTTTGAATTAAATCTATGTTTTTCTTTGGGCAATATGATGTCTGTTATCAATTTTAAATGCCTGCAAATAAATTTTATTGTTCTTGTTGCAATCTTGCATTGAAAGTCTTTAGAAGTCACACAGATCTCCATTTCTAGTTGATAGTTTAGTGGCATTTGCAATCTCATACTCAAAAGAGCCTTCATCTGATAAGGAGATAAACAAATTTAAAATCACTTTACCTTCCTTGACTACAGAGATTTCTTGTAAGCCTTTGGGGGTACCTTAGGCATGGTTTGATCATGGATTTTTGTGTTTAATTGAGTTCTTTACTTCAAGATTTTGTGGTGAGTTCTCAAAGATTGTGTGAAGAGTGCAACCTGGGCTTCCATTTGTGCCTCTTCTAGTTGAAAGAACATCCTGATTATTTTAGGCATTTCATCTAATAGTTGTTCAAGTATTGTAGAGATTGTCAAAGATCTGATCTATCCTAGTTTGTCTTATCAATCCCCACCAAAAATATCATCTAAACAACAAAGATCCTATCATGTACTATCCTGATTTTCATGTGTATACCCACAAAGATCAAAATCTATTTGCAAAAGTATGCATAATAGATCAGATTTCCAATGTCTCTAGTAACCTTTGCCTTGTTTTGAGAACATACCCATGTTTTGAGAAGTGACAACTTGTGAGAGTTCAGATCTGGGGTGTTGATCATGTTTTCATCAAGGTCTCCATCACAGAATTTCAAGCAAAGAGAAGGACATCTTCATCTCCTTCACCATTACAAGGTTACAAAATAGGTCCTCTTACCTTGGTTGTAAGGCACAACCTAAAATAGCTAGGACAAGATCAAGTCCTATTGGAGTGCTATCCATTTCTCCACAAACCTGAGTGCTAGCTAGACCATATCCCTGGCTACCAATGACATACAACATGGTCTAATATGTCTTTAAGCTCCATGACATAACTATGGTGCTGCTCAGACTAAAAAGGAGAACAAATTTGGATACCAACACGAGTGGCGCCATTACTGCTAGGGGACTCTTGGAATTTCTTGGTGTTTTTGAAGTGTTTGAGGAGTTTGAGCATTTTTGTATTCAAGTATTTGAGCTGCTACATTGTTAAAATATCATCCTATGCTTCAGATCTCAAGTTTTTAAACAAGGGTTTCAAGTTTTGTCTACCCTTTTTCCATTTACTAGCAGTTCATACACTTTGGGTGCATTGTGATTGATTGATTTAAGAAGAATAAGGTCTGATTTATAAGGCTTTGCAAGTTTTTTAGTACTAGAAAACATTTGATAGATTATTTTAGTGCATTCTTGCACAACTAAGGTGAAATTCCTTAGTGGCGACTCCATGCTGATTTGAATTTGGAAATACCAGTGTCTTAAGCTTTCTATCATTTATTTTTGTGTTGTTGATCTCTGCAAAACTGGAGGGAAGAAGATCTCTCTTCCTTAAAGACTCTGCTAAGAAATTGTTCTCAGATTCAAGAAATTCAGAGTTTGGAAGGGAGAAGAGTTTGGAAAGTGGTTAAAGGTCAGACATCAAGAAAAGATATAGCCATTGGTGAGAGAGATCAGCCTTTGGTAGAGGACTATCACTCTTCTTCAAGTGATTCTGATTCAAGCAATCCTCTCATAAACTTGTTTTCCTCAACTAGTGAAGGTCCTTCTACTATACCTGGTAAGTTCCTTCTCCAATCTGCACCTCTATGTTTTAATTCGAGTAAAACTTTCCAAGAAAATCAACACTTAGAGGATACCAGTCTTGTGAATCACATTCTTGAGCCCCAAAGATATAACACTCCTCATCAACTTGTCTCACCTCCAAGATCACCCCCACCAAACAATATGGCTCAGCCTAGACCTCCATTTTTTGTTAACACCTTTGGTCCTATAAATTTTAGAGGAATGGATGGTTACCCAAATGTTGTCCCACAAGATGTCAGAAATAGGTTGCCAAAATTCCAGGGTAACAATGCTATTACTGGTGATCAACATCTCAAACTTTTTGATAATATGATGGAAGATTTTGAGATAGAGTTTGAAGATGTGTATATTAAGTTATTTATTCATACACTAGAAGAAGATGCTAGGGATTGGTACAAGGCTCTACCTGATAACTCTATTGATTCATGGACTGAAATGAAAAATGCATTTAGGTTGCAATATGGTGACAGACTGATCCTAGATTTCTTTTATCTAAGTTTGAGAATATCAAGAAGAACCCTAATGAATCAGTCCATGACTTCAACACAAGGTTCAACAAAACTTTGAGAAGGTTGCCTGTTGGTTTGAGGCCTTGTGATGAATCTTGTTTAATCAAATATGCAGATGCATTTGATAAAAAGGCAGCCTATTACCTAAGAGACAAGAACCCAACCAATCTAAGACAAGCTTTCACCATGGCACTTCAAATTGAGAACAATATCAAGGCTGTTGGGAAACCTCTTAAGAGAGATGGTGTAAAATTGATAAACCCTAAAAAACCTCAAGCTAGCAAAGGTGCTGATTTAGAAGAGGTTGTGAAGACTTTGGCAGGGGCTGTCAAGGAAATCTCATACAAGTTGGCAAGAGCTGAGAAGGGAATTGGGTAGACTTCACAAGGTCAGCCTAGGTAAGCAGCACAAGATAGATTTGGCAATCACCATAGGAATGAGCAGAGGTTTGATGACAAGGGTAAAGGGCCTATTGGATCTACAAATAGACAACCCCAAACACATGAAAATAGATTGGTTCCTGACCCTCTAACTACCAGGGTTGTTGTTGTTGATGAAGTTGCTGATATGGATTGGTGTGATAGATGTTTTCTTCCTCATCCTCCATGTGAAGTGGACCAACAAGTTGATGAAGCTGATAATGAGGATGGAACTGATGATGATATTTGCATGGTGGGTTGTTCTTCAAGCTCACAAGGAGGAGCAACATCTACTGAAGTAATAAGTGCTAGGACTGCTACTACCTTTTGGGATTGCATCAAGTGGGTACAAGTCTTTCTCCCCCCTCATGCTCTTGAAGTTGATGTAGTGCAAGATTTTGAAATTCCTAACAATGACTTTGAATACTTGAGAGCTTTGATGATTAAGAAGTATGATGGTGGTATCCCTTCGGAGGAAGATAGAGAAATTGTTGATGAATGTTGTTATAGCTCAAGAGAAGGACTATAACACTAGAAGAAAAGTTGTTAAGGGAGTTGGGCCTCAAGCCAAACCTAAAACACCCTTGCTCACAAGCATTCCAAAAGAAGCTCCTAGGAAAGAAACACTTGCTAGAAGCTTTGTTGTCCCGAGCAAAAATTACAGTCCTCATCATGCCCAAGTTGCCAAGAATCCTTTGCCATCTGATGAATCTTCTTATATCCCTTCCAATGTTTTTTCCAAAGAGTGTCCCCTATGACATAGCCCAAGTATTGAGCCAAATTAAAGTGAGTGTTCCAATCATTGAGTTGCTTAGAATTCCTGAGCATAAGAAGAGAGCATTTGAGTACTTGGGATTGAAAGAAGAGAAGATCACCCCAAGAAGAAATGTAAATGTTGTTGAGAATCCTCTTTCAAATCATTGCTGACCTTGAAACACCACCAACACTAGAAGATCTTGGAGAGACACCTGAGGTATATTTGGGGACATCCTTGGTTGATTCCCAATTGAATGTTGATCCATTCTTTACAACTTTTCTCATAAAAGATAGGCTACTTCACAATTGTATGTTTGATTCTAGTGCATCATGTAATGTCATGCCTCTAGAAGTCATGAATGAGTTGGATATCAAGGTGAAAAATACCTATGGGAAGTGTACTACCATGGATTCAAGGGAAGTGCCGGTGGTTGGTTGTGTGAAGGGTTTGGTAGTGCAACTTGCAGCCTATCCGGGTAAGAATTTGAAACTAGATGTTGTAATTGTTGACTACCCTACCAAATGGGGTATGCTTTTGTCAAGAAAATGGGCTGCAAGTGTTGGTGGTAGTGTTCAGATGGATATGTATTTTTCCACCATTCCCATTGAAGGTAGCTTGGTCAAACTTTATGGTGAAAAGAAGATGTTGCACCTAATTGAAGATCCCAACAATGCTTCCTATGAAGTGTTGTTTGCTGATGTAGATGCTGAGAATTTCATTGGTTTTGCTGATGGAAAAGAACACAAGATGGACAGATCAAAGTGCCTTGATATGGTAGGTTCTCCTTGGACCTTGCTATTTGATGGAGCTTGCTCCAAATTTGGAAATGGTGCTGGTATAGTTCTACTTTCTCCTAGTTTGGAAGAGTTTGATTTTTCCTTCAAACTTAATTTTGAATGCACTAACAACGTTGTTGAGTATGAGGCATTGTTGTTGGGGTTAAGGATTGCATGGAAGTATGGAGTGAAAGATATTGTTGCAAAAGGAGACTCAGAGCTGGTTGTCAAACAAATAAGAAAATTGTATGCTACAAAAAATCAGCGTATGAAACAATATAAGCATGCAGTTTGGGATCTAATTGAAATGTTTGATTCCTTTAACATTGTTTACCATGATAGAGGTCTTAATGCTGCTGCTGATAAGTTGGTAGTGTTGGGTTCTAGATTTGAAAATTGCACCATTTCACCTTATTGTGAATACAATATTGAAGTGTTGACTAGGCCAACTATCCCTGATAATGTGAAACATTGGCAAGTTTTTAACAATGATGCTCAAGTGCTAAGGTTCTTGCAAAACCAAGGTGAGTTTGCAAATCAGAATATTGATTGGGAGCCAATGGTATGCATGACTGAAGGAAGAGAAACTTTGTTTGGAAAAGATATCATCCAATTGAAAACAAACACCATTCCTAGAGGTCTTGTTGCACTTGAGTCAAATTTTAACAATGTTGATTACATCATAAATAGAAACATGTCTACCTCAAGGGATGTGGAAGAGCATGACTTGGGAACAAAGGAAAAACCAAGGAAGGTTTGGTTGGGTAGAAATTTAAGTAAAGAAGAAAAATAGTCCTATGCCCAACTCTTGAAAAATATCAAGACTAGCTTTGCTTGGTCCTATTCAGAGCTGAAAGCATACAGAGAAGATTTATTTCAGCATGAGATCCCTCTTGAAACAAATGCCAAACCATTCAGATAGAGGAAAAGGCCAATTAATCCACTTCTCTCCATGAAAATGTAAGAGGAGTTAAGGAAGTTGAGAGATGGAGGTATTATTCAGCCCACTAGATATTCATCTTGGGTTGCAAACCTTGTGCCAGTTAGAAAGAAGAATGGAGACATCAGACTTTGTGTGGATTTTAGAAATCTAAATAAAGCATCCATGAAGGACAAATATCCCTTGCCAAATATGGAAAATATGTTGCAGCTTGTGACAGGGTCTGAATTGCTTTCTACATTGGATGGTTTCTCCGGATATAATCAAGTGGTAGTTAAAGAATCAGAAAGACTTAAGACAACATTCACTACTCCTTGGGGACATATGTTTTTGTTAGGATGCCCTTTGGTTTGATGAATGCTGGTGCCACTTTTCAAAGAGCAATGGATGTTGCTTTTGTTGGTTACATCAATGAGTTCATTACAGTTTACCAAGATGATGTGACTGTATTTTCAAGGCAGAGAGGTGATCATTTGCAGCACTTGGAGAAGATGTTGATCAGATGTAGGGAGTATGGAATTTCTCTTAATCCAAGAAGTGTCATTTTGGCATGCAAAAGGCCAAGCTTCTTGGTCACATTGTGTCAAAATATGGTGTTATGATAGACCCTGAGAGAGTGGAAGCAATCAACAAGGTACCTATCCCAAGAACCAAGAAAGGCATCCAATCTTTCTTTGGTCAGATTAATTTTATTAGAAGGTTTGTTTCCAACTTTGCTGAGTTGACTCTTCCAATCACAAGCATGCTAAAGAAGGACCAAGTTATCAAATGGGAGGAGGCTTCCATTCAATATTTTGAAGGAATTAAGGATGCACTTAAACATGCACCTATTTTAGCAGCCCCAAACTATAAGAGGCCTTTCCAAATCTTTTCCTTTTCTTCTGAGTATACCATTGCTTCTATTTTGCTGCAAAAGGATGAGAATGAGGTTGAGAGGCCTATTTCCTTCTTTAGCAAGGCTTTACAAGCTGCTGAGTTAAAGTATACAATCATGGAGAAACAAGCATTTGCCTTGGTGAAAGCAACAAAAGTTTTCAGGCCTTATATATTGAGTTCAAAAGTTGTTGCCTATGTTCCCCACACCATGGTGAAAGACATCTTATCAGAGATGGAGATCTCAAGTAAAAGATGTAGATGGGTGAACAAACTGTAGAGTATGATATGGACATCCAAACCACAAAGTTGGTAAGAGGTTTGGGTCTTGCTAAGCTCATGGCTGAGAGCAACTTGCAGAATGTGGAAGTGAATCAACTAGAGGAAGAAAGGGTAGATGTGCTTGCAAAGTTGGTAAATTCTTGAGTGGTACAAGGATGTAATCTTTTACCTTAGACACCTTTGCTATCCTGATCATTTAAATAAAAATTAGAAAAGATCCCTCAAGCTAGCTTCTCAAAAATATATCATTACAGACCTTGGGTTGGCTTGGAAGAACCCTGAAGGTGTCCTCTTGAAATGCATAGTTGAAGATGAAGCTCCCAAGATAGTTGCTGATTTCCATGGGGGAGTTTGTGGAGGACACTTTGCTGGAAGAGTAACAACACATAAGATTTTGAGGGCTGGTTATTGGTGGCCTACTCTTTTTAAAGATGCAACCCAACTGGTTATAAGATGTGATAGTTTCCAACGTTTCTCTAGAAGACTAAAAGCTTCAGGCTCCCTTCCTTTGCAGCCTATATCAATTGAAGCCCCTTTCAAACAATGGGGAATGGACTTCATTGGTGAGATTTCAGATCCTTCTAGTGCTGGTCATAAGTGGATTCTTATAGCCACTGATTATTTTACAAAATGGGTTGAAGCAATCCCATCTAAAAAGGCAACACACCAAGTGGTAGTGGACTTCTTATTGAATCATATCATATGCAGATTTGGAGTTCCAGTTAAGATTGTATCTGATAATGCCATGTGCTTTAGAGCCAAACCTTTAATGGCAATGTGCAATGAATATGGAATCAATCTGACTTATTCTTCAAACTATAACCCCCAAGGGAATGGACAAGTTGAGTCCAGTAATAAGAACTTGTTGAAGATCATTAGAAGAACCTTGGAAATGAACAAGAAAAGTGGGGAGAACAATTGAAGTTTGCAGTTTGGGCTGATAGGATAACTCCCAAAAGAGCTACTGGTAAAAGCCCATTTGAATTGGTGTATGGAACTCAAGCTTTTTGCCCTTACACCTACAATTATCTTCATTTCAGTTTTCCCAACAGTTGGAAGATCAAGAGCATGGCCCATATGAATCAAGGATCAATCAGATTATTGAGCTTGATGAGGAGAGAAGAGCATCCCATCAAAGGCATATCAGATTTAGAGAGAAATTGAAGAGATTGTTTGACAAGAAGGTCACTCCTAGAGCCTTCAATATTGGAGATCTGGTTTTGTTGTGGGATAGTAGGCATGAAGACAAGGGAAAGCATGGCAAGTTTGATGCATTATGGATGGGCCCTTATGCCATTGATATCAAATTGGTGAACATACCTTTTTTCTCAAAGATCTAGATGGGGAATTGTTGGAGCTGCCTGTTAATGGTAGACATTTAAAACATTTCTTGGATTAATCCCCAAAGTGAGGTATGCACAAATTGTACAATTGTATAGTCTTTTTTTTTGGCTTTGTTTTTTGTTGTTTGTGGTGTGTGGTTTGCCCTTTGTTCTTGGTAGCCATTTTGGTTGTTTCTCGGCTCGTTTTTGTTGGGTGGTTCTAGTTTTTGGGCTGCCTTGTGTTTTGACTCCTTTTCCCAATGGTATTTTGGCACTTGGTCTATGTTTTGTCCTTGTGGCACTCATTGGGAGTGCCCATCCCCAAGGAGCCAATGTTAGTGCCATTTCTGAGCTTGCATTGTGTGCCCTAATTTTTCATGTCCGATTTTTCTCAAAAACATTTTATTTCTCAAATTGGTGATCTGCATTTTCTCCCCCTTGGTTGAATGTTTCAAAATTGCCCATAAACTTGTTGTTCTACCTAGTTTAAAAGAGAAATCCATGTGTGCTCTTATTTATGCCCTAGGTTTTTCCAATTCATGGGTCAGTGTCATTTTCCCTTTACCAAATCATGTAAAAATCAAATTTATCAAATCTAAATTGTATGGGTTAATTTCCCAATCCTAAGGTCAAAAATAATGTCAAAACATGATTCAATTGATTCAAAATCAAAAATTTGCAATCCTTGTTGAAAATTTGATTTCTAGGGCATCCTTTAAATTTTTCATGATTTGACGGTCATACGGGTGTCGTTTTCCCATCAAATTTATCATCACAAGGTAATGGAAACGTGGTGGGTTCCTATTGGCCGGGGTTGTGGGAAATGTTTTCTAACTTATCATTTTTTGAAATTTTGGCAAAAGGAAAATTTTGATCCATGGCTCCACCTTCTACAATGAAGTGCCTACGTGGCACATTTTGATTGGCTAGGGATTGGCAGGTGGTGGGCTTTCCTTAGGAAATTTTGCTTTCATTATGCAAAATTTTCAAAATCAAATTTTGGCCCGAAGGCCCGCAGCAAATAGGGAGAGGACACGTGGCACATATTTTGGGAGGGCATGTGATGGTGGAGGGACTTGGAGAATTTTGATGTTTTTGGCTCAAAATGATGAAGTGAAATTTTGGCCCGAAAGCCCTCGGCAAATCATCGGTGGACACATGTCTCAGGAAAGGATAGGATGGGGCAGTGGGTTTGTAATGACTTTGAAGTTTTTAACTTCAAATGGTAAAAATCAAATTTTGGCCCAAAGCTCTGCAACAAGTCAGGAAGTGACACATGTCCAAGAAAAATGGAGGTGGAGGTTCGGACCTCAGGGAAGTAAAAAATTTTTTTTTTTTTGGCCGAAAAGAGTTAAAGTATAAACAGGAAGTGTGCCTCCATAGCCTATCCATGATGGACACGTGGAACATTCTAAGAAGTTCAAAGGAAGAGCACGGGCCCGCGGTAAGTTTTAAATTTTTCAAATTTTGTGGGAAGGTTTGAAGGTGAAATAGGAGGCTTGCCCATGGTGGTGAATCGAAGAGTGCCACGTGGCAGGAAGAAGAGATCGGGTGTCCGGCCCATGGAGGTTTTGAAAAATTTTCCTTTTTCAAAAAGTGGAAAAATTGATAGAATTGGTCCAGCGGTTTTCAATGGGGCCCACCTTTGGACACGTGGCAGGGTCCAGGGAGAAGCGGAAAAGTGGCAAAATTTTCCAAATTTTCAAAAGGTCGCAAATGCATTTTTAAAGGCATGGGCCCGATCTAATCATTTTTTGACATGTGTCCCACCTTATCCAAAGTTTAAAAAGGTAATATTGAGCTTATTTTTAAATGGCATTTTCCACATGGAGGGCTGATATTAAAGAGTGGACAAGATCAACAATTAGTGTGCATTCATTTTTGTTTGGCCACCATGGGAGCTCCAAGAAGCTTGGAAATCACATTTTTCATCAAATTTCATCAAATATTATATGATTTTGTGTCATCTTGGCCTTCTGAGAACATTGGCATCATTTTCATGACCTAATTCTTTGATCTATGGTGTTTTTGATGTAATTTTGGCTCAGCCCGAAAAAATGTGAAATGTCAACATCAAAAGTTACAGAGGTAAAATTGAAAAGGGGAAAAGGTAAAAATGATGAATGAAAGATGCTTGCATGCCTGAATGATAAAAATGTGCCCCTGGGGTGATAATGATCCGAATTTGTGTAATGATTTAACTTTTTGTGCATACCTGGCAACCTGTGAGTTGTTTTTCCATTTGATGTCACTATCATTAAATCATGAGGTTTTTTGTGACAAATTTGATCCCATAGCATATTATTTTCTTGGGAAGGAAGAATCCAATGTGGTATGAGGTATATAATGCATTTTGGAGAAATTTATAAATGGTCGGGAGTTGAAAATCATGAGAAAATTTTAAGAGAAAAGCTCATTTTCTAAGAAATCCACCAAAGAACCAGGTTAATGTCTCATGTGTTGGAAATTCATGTATGTGAGTTGGTTACAAGTGTATAGCCATCACACATCTTTGAGATTGTTCATGTAACTCTCCCCTGCTATTGAATCTAACAAGTTTTGAATTAAATCTATGTTTTCTTTGGGCAATATGATGTTTGTTATCAATTTTAAATGCCTGCAAATAAATTTTATTGTTCTTGTTGTAATCTTGCATTGAAAGTCTTTAGAAGTCACACAGATCTCCATTTCTAGTTGATAGTTTAGTGGCATTTGCAATCTCATACTCAGAAGAGCCTTCATCTAATAAGGAGATAAACAAATTTAAAATCACTTTACCTTCCTTGATCTGCAGAATATTTCTTGTAAGCCTTTGGGGGTACCTTAGGTGGTTTGATCATGGATTTTTGTGTTTAATTGAGTTCTTTACTTCAAGATTTTGTGGTGAGTTCTCAAAGATTATGTGAAGAGTGCAACCTGGGCTTCCATTTGTGCCTCTTCTGGTTGAAAGAACATCCTGATTATTTTAGGCATTTCATTTGATAGTTGTTCAAGTATTGTACATATTATCAAAGATCTGATCTATCCCAGTTTGTCTTGTCAATCCCCCACCAAAAATCATCTAAAAAAAAGATCCTATCATGTACTATCCCTGATTTACATGTGTATACCCATAGAAGATCAAAATATATTTACAAAAGTATGCATAATAGATCAGGATTTCCAATGTCTCTAGTAACCTTTGCCTTGTTTTGAGAACATACCCATGTTTTGAGAAGTGACAACTTGTGAGAGTTCAGATTTGGGGTGTTGATCATGTTTTCATCAAGGTTTCCATCACAAAATTTCAAGCAAAGAGAAGTACATCTTCATCTCCTTCCAATTATAAGGTTACAAAATAGGTCCTCTTACCTTGGTTATAAGGCACAACCTAAAATAGCTAGGAAAAAATCAAGTCCTATTGGAGTGTTATCCATTTCTCCACAAACCTGAGTACTAGCTAGACCATATCCCTAGCTACCAAGGACATACAACATGTTCTAATCTATCCTTAAGCTCCATGACATAAGCGTGTAGTGGTCGACCGAAAAAAGGAGAAAAATTTAGATACCAACAGTGGGTTATAGGTAAAGTAAGATAGGTGATATTGATTGTGGCTAAAGAAGAAAATAGATTACCTCAAAAGTAAGCATCAAGGACCAAGTCCTGTATAAGGTAATCAAAATGTAAACAAGGATGGCTAAAAGAGAAGAGGGGGCAATAAAGCCACCTGATTGGTAAGGATCATACCGAGTAGATCACACCTTGAAAGAGGTGATGAACGTAAGACCCTAAAGACATTGCATGATTGATTGTTCTACGGTGAAAAGTAGTCACATGATCACCAAATGTCATAGTTTCCAAGAAGTCCCTTGAGGTAGTGGGAAATGGGAGTGGGTATGGCTTAAAGGGTGAAAAGTGGGTAATTTTGTATGGTATGAGGGCGCATGCTATTTAGGAAAGAGATCCGAGGTCACAATGCACAAGTCCATGACTAAAACATATTATGTGTTCACTTGTATTTAAGATAGATTGATCAATATGGGAAGTCTATATGGGATTAAGAAAATCTAACTCCTTGAGGTCTTCCCGAAGCTGATCGATGCGGGAAGCTTTGGTTGCTCTCATTTTATTTTTATTTTTAGCTTTACATAGCTTTCCTTCGAGGGAGTAGTCTATTTGCGATAAGAATCGTTGAGAGGAAGATGTCCTTGTAAGGGAGTCATATTTTGAGTGGAAGTTTGACTCAAGGAGTTATATCCCATGTGAGGGCTTTGAAGTCATGGAAAAGACCAAGGTGGATAATTGGACTCTTGTTCAAAAGGTAAGGTGAAAAAACCATTTGATCTCATCTAAAGGTAGATGAAAAGTATCCATGAGAATCATGCTATGTGTAAAACTATGGTACACATATTCAAGAGAAGATAACAATACTCACATGATTCTTGTTTAATCATTGGTGAGGTGTATGAAGTGGATAGCGCTCAAGGGACGAGCATGGAAAGAGACAAAAGGTGAGGTAGGACCAAAATTCAACAATAGAATGGTCAAAGATGCAACTCGTTAAGGGGCTCAGGTTCAAGTTTACCATCGAGGGAAGATAAATGATACGCACCTGATCCATAAGTATGGGTCACGATGTATGGTCCAAGCCAATTAGGAGCAAATTTTCCCTGTTTACTTTTTTCTAATTTGGTTACATGTTGATTTTATTTCAGGACAAGGTCACCAACTTGGAAGGTTCGTTCATGGACACATTTGTTGTAGGCATGTTTGATATGTTTTTGGTAAACTTGAAGGTGATCCAAAGCGTTAACACGATATTTTTATAATAACTCTAGTTGTGCTAAATGGTCCCGACGAAAGCCATCATCATTGACCATGTCATGGAGAGAAATGCAGAGTGAGGGGATTTGAACTTTGAGAGGTAAAACAGCCTTTGTACCGTAGACCAGAGAAAATGGTGTGGCAGCAGTGGAAGTGTGAATACTAGTGTGATATGCCCATAGGGAAAAAGGAATGTGTGTATGCCAATCCTTCCCAGTATCATTAACCACTTTCATAACAATTTTGTTTAAGGTTTTGTTAGTGGATTCAGCTTGGCCGTTGGTTTGTGGGTAATAGGGTGATGAGAAACTGAGCTGAATGCCGAAGGTGTCACAAAGTTTTTGCAATGTTTTGTTTTTGAATTGTTTTCCATTGTCAGTGATGAGGCGATGAGGAACACAAATGTGACAAATGATGTGGTGGTTAATGAAATCATATATTTTCTCATCTTTCATGGAGATGAGTGGTATGGCTTCCACCCATTTTGTATAGTATTTGGTAGCAGTGATGATCCATTGATGGCGTTGGGAAGAATGGGGATTGATTTCTCCGAAAAGATCCAAACCCCATCAAGAGAAGGGCCAAAGGTCACGGGCGAATCATAAGGCATGATTGGGTGTATGACGAAGATTGGCATGTTGTTGGTATTTTACACAATGTTTGACATAATCGCAACAATCATAGTTAAGGGTTAGCCAAGATAATAGCCTAGGAGGAGAATACATTTAGCAGAGAAAGGCCACTAAAGTGACCTCCACATATGCCATCATGACCTTCCCTAATGGTATAAGGAATTTCAGAACTCGTGAGGAATCATAATAGAATACCATCAAAGCCACACTTATAGAGGAGGCCCCACATGATGACGTAATGAGAGACCCTTTTAAGGAAGGTATGCTATATGTTACGGGTGAGATCGGGAGGTAAGATGGAGAGAGAATGATAGTCGAGTTTTGTTTATACCAAAAGTCACTTAGGTCTAGGGTAGTGGTTCCGATAGAGTAACCTTCATGCGTCAAATAATAAGGTGATTGGAGTCATTGTATGGTGACAAATATTTTAGAATCGGCGGTAAAGCGGGTATTTGGGAAGCCAAGCAGGCCATGGTATCTGCACATTTTTTGGTTGAACGTGGGATGGTTTGAAGGATGTAATGGTCAAAGCTGGTCAAAAGTACATCTACATGATGTTTATATTTTCAAGTATCTCGTTACAACATTGGTATATACCATTGACTTGTTTTATGACCAATTGAGAGTCACCAAAGATGTTGATTGATTTGACATCTAGGGCGTAGGTGGCTTGGAGACCTAGTACGAGCACTTCGTATTCGGCAATATTGTTTGTAAATTCAAAATCAAGTTTGAAAGACAAAGGAATGGGCTCACCATCAAGCGGAATGAGGATAATACCAGCCCCACCCCCACACTGACACTTGGAACTATTGAAGAAGAGTGTCATTATTAAGGGGTTTCATCCAGGGAAAGGGTAGCAATCGACTCATCTAGAAAGTCAAAATTAGATGATTGATCCCGAAAAGAGGTGCGTCGACAAATTGGTCGATTATATCTTAACCCTTGATGGACTTTTGATGAATGAATTCGAGGTCAAGATCAGCTAAAATCATAAGCCATCGAGCATCATGCTGATTTTGATAATGTTTGGCATACATGAAGTGTAAGGGGTCGGTGTTGGTCACAACATAGGTTTTGCGGTTATGTAGGTAATGGCGAGTTTAGTGGCAATGAAAACTAAAGCTAAGAAAAGTTTTTAGGATGAGTTTATTGGGTTTCATAATCCAAAAGAGTATGGCTTATGTAATAAACCGCCTTGCTCCTATGTTTTCATCACGATGAGCAAGCATGGCTCCCAAGGAGTGATCGGTAGCTGATATGTAAAGGTAAAAAGGTTAATCATGTTTAGGCGGAATGAGTACGGGTGGCTGGAGATGGTATTGTTTTAGGGCCTCAAAATATTTATGGTAGTCATCATCCCATTTAAAGGAAACATCCATCTTGAGTAGATGATGAAATGGTTGGCACCAATCGATAATTGTGAAATGAAATTGCAAATAGACTGCAACTTACCTTGTAGGATACAGAGTTGTTTAAGGTTAGTGGACGGAGGCATTTCTAGAATGGCCTTGACTTTAGCAGGGTCAACTTTTATACCACGTAAGGAAATAATAAATCCCAAGAGCTTTCCTGAGAGAACCACGAAGACACACTTCTTTGGCTGTTCAGGCAAGTGCAATATTTACTGAGGTGGTCAAAAATGGTTGAGGATGGAAAGGTGCTCAGAGTGGCATTTATATTTGGCCAGGAGATCATCCACGTAATCTTCCAATATATGATGCATTATATCATGAAATATGTAATTCATAGCCCACTAATATGTGGCACCAGTATTTTTAAGGCAAAAATCATGACTCGGAAGTATAAGGTCCCCTAAGGGGTGATGAACATGGTTTTATGTTTATTGTCTATGGCAATCAAGATTTGGTTATAACCCAAGAAGCCATCCATGAGTGATAGCATCTCATGACCGGTGGTAAGGTCAACAACCACCGGTCAATACTAGGTAAGGGAAAGTCATCTTTCGGACATGCTAGGTTGAGGTCATGGAAGTCTATGCAAATGTGGAGTCCCCTATCACCTTAGTGACAAGGAAAATGTTAGAAATCCAATGAGGATAATCAATGGGTAAGATGAAGGAAATGAAAAGAAGGCATTGAAGTTATTCTTTGATGAGAAGGGAAATGTGAGGCTGCATTTTCCTCGGCCTGTTTGATGGGTTTGGCATCGAGAACAAAGTGATGATATTATGGACCACTATGGTGGGGTCAATATTGGGCATGTCTCCATAAGACCAAGCGAAAGCTTGGTTATGATCCTAGAGAAAAGAAGTGATGGCTTCTTTTTCAGCAGATCTAAAGATTGACCAATCTTTAGGATGAGTGGGTCATCCTGAGTATGAATGTTGATCTCAATAGTCAATTCATTCAACATGGTTTTCGTCTCAGAGGCTAACGACCGATGAATATATGAGTCTTCTGCACCAAAGTAGGTGAGTATAGATTCATCATCCTGACATTGAATGACATTAATTGAAAGTGTATTATCATCGATCATTTCAGTATATAGGAAGGGAAGAGTGGAAGGGGCCTCATCCTCATGTTGATAAGTCAAAGGCCCCAAGGAAATGGTGTTTATGAAAAGAAAAAGTTAGGAGGGATAGATTCTGGATCCATCGACTCCATCGGTGATGGTGGTGATGAAGGTGGAGCGGGTGAAGAAGGTGGAGAAGGGTTGATTTCCTTGATGAGCTCAATGCGGGCATGTTTGGTAGGTGGTTCAGGAAAGTTGATACCACTACGGTCGTTATGTTTACAGGTGGTGCATGGAATAACAATATGGTATCCTTGCTCATAAAATCCAAAACCAAAACACTTCCAAACACATCGGTGCAAGAAAGTTTGGGAAAAATGGTGATTGGTGAGAGATTGGAAGTCAACAGAAAATGGGTGGGTTTACGACGGTGGTTGGTGTGTAAGTTGTAGTATCAAGTCCCCATAGGTGAGACTAGTACGGAGATGAGGAGGACCATAAAGGATGTTTTCTCTATGTGGTGATCGTAGCGAGGGTTTTGGTGAAGACTTCCATACTCTTGTGGAGTAAGGAATGTGTTGACACTATATAGCGATATTCCCCCAGAGTGAGGTCTTGAAAAACACCTTCCAAGGGTCGGTGGTTGGTATGTAGGTAGCTGGAATGGATAATGTGTCGAGGTGGACATGGAGGTGGGGTTAATGGCTTGGGAAGCTAATGGGTTTGTCGTGGAGGTTGTGGCAGTGGTAGGAATGGAGGATGCATGTGTGGTTGAGGTAGCAGATGTATTGGTAAGCACATGTGTAGGTGAAGTAGTGGTCGTCACGGAGGTAGGTGTCTTAATAGGTATGAGCGCATCATTAGGTCGGGCATGCTGCATGTTTTAAAAGGGGATGGATCAACTGGAATGGTATAGGTGTGCCCTTCATGTTCAAACTTTACACAACAATGTAAAGTGGAAGGAATGCAACCCATGACACAAATCTAGGGTCTTCAAGTAACAAGTTGTATTGAAACTCCCCCTCCAAGATGTAGAATAATTGCAGGATAGTGCGAGGACCACATGAATGTGGAGGATAAAATTTCCTAATGTGGAGGTGATAGCATCATTGAATGAACACAACATGACAGGATGTTTATGCATGCAATTATCTAGTATGCGAATTTAAGCGAATGCATGGGATGAAATGATATTAATGCTATAACCCCCATCAATCATCACACGTTGTACCCGTATGTCATCATTGTGGATAGAGATGAAGAGGGTTGGGTCTCGAGTCATCATTTTGGTGTGGTGCAATATCTTCCTCTGAAAAGCTAAGGGAGGCTACTTGGTGAGTAGGTGGAGGTGTGGATAAAGGTCGTAATTTGGTGAGAGAGGTTACATGACGGGGTGTGATGATGGAGGTGACGGGTGTGCGTTCATTGAGAAAAACCTCAATAGATTGAAGAACCTCCATGAGAGCTTGGCGATGGGATTACGAGGTTTGGAAGAGATCATATAAGCACATTTTGAGGGAGATTGGTATAATTGTTTAAGCATGGTGCGATGCATGACCCCATTAGAAATGGGGTATGTGGGGCCGTAAATAGTGCTTTTTGGTATGGGTGCGAGATGGTATGTTGGGTATAGGATTGGTCGGTGGGTGACCACCTTTTCTTTACCTTTATCCTTCTAAGCACGGGTAGTGACATGTATCATGTTTGTAACATTCCCATTTTAAGACTTTAGAAATAAGGAATTTTTTTTTCATGATTAATGTTCTCTATTATAAATACATAATTTACAACACACATTTTATAACAATCATTATTATAACAGAGATAACCATATGCATCTATAATGACTCGATGAACAACCGATCTATTCATTCCATGATTACGTGAACTACCGATCCATTCATATGTCACATTGATTTTTGAGTATTCTACTAAATACTTCATCTTCTTGGTTCTCTTACCCTATTTTGGTTTCTGAGTGATCTGTCCAAGGAACCTAACTAAATATTTGTTACCAATATTCATCAGCATCATGATCCTTAGACTAGGTGACATAGGACAACACAATCAATAGCTTGCGATACTTTGGCCAAATATTTCTAACATACTATTTGTATTACTTATTCCTTAATGGCATACTCGTTAATCCAAAATATGTCCTTCACCCCACTCCATTGTTATCTAGAATGTCTTACACTGACTTATGTCAGTCCCCTCACTCAAGGTTTAACTCTAGTCTAGGTTAACAACATAGGTCATGATGTCATGTAGCTCACATATACTTAGGGTAAATTGGCATACTGGGTCAACCTAGGTTAACCCCGTGTGCCAGGTACCTTCGAGTCCTAGAGGGATACTTCATATCCTAACTATGATACTAACCAGTCTTGTAGGGAAATCTTGATCAAGTTCAAAGGTTTGTAGATCTTGATGATCAATGCAGAAGGGTGTTGCCACATGTTAACTGCAATGTTATATCCTCGAGAAGATCCTAATCTTCTCAAAGGTACAACCTTGTAGTTGACATGTGTCAACATCCTACGAAATAGCCTCGTAAAGATGTACATGCCTCTAAGAGTTTACATATGTTAAGTTAAATTTGGGTTATAAGATGACATATTTCGGTAGCCCATCAAACCCCGAGTCCAACACTCTTTAAGTTCTTTTTACATTTCAGATTCATATAATCTTAAGAACTTTAATTAACTTAAGATTGCTTCCGATTTTTAGTTTTGACCTAACAACCCGTTATTCAAAAATAGGACAGCAACAACTTATGTTCCATTATTTTAAATAACTTAACCAATTAAGGAAGTGTAACAAAGATACAAGGCTTAAACATATCGGACTTATTATAATTAATTCTTAATGATTATCAATCATATCTTCCTCTTTTATTTAGATCATTACTAGAGAGGAAGGTTCTTCCTCTTCATAGTTACATTCTAGGGCTTAGCACGCCTATAATGACCTTTATAATTACAACAATTTTTATTATAGTTTTATTTCACATCACATGATATAATGAATTACTTAGGTGAGAATGTTGTATTCTACCACTTATTTAATCTATAGCTTACTTAGGAAATTTATCTAAATTTCTTTTTATATTACCCATCAAGAACACACATTCAAACACATAGATAATAAGAATATTATTCTCCAAACAAGATAATTTACTCAATCTATGCAAGTAAATTCTCATCTTTCAATTCATTTTCAAACTTATACATTTACAACTTATGTATTTTAGGCATACTTGTATGACAACAACCTTTATTTAAAAGAAGGTAACTTTTCTTTTTCAATACAACTTAAGAAAAAATCAGAATTCTTCTCAAGAATCAACATAGATCAGCCAATGCATCATATAAGATTTTTCCTTCTCTTATCACTTACGAATTCCATCTACAAAAATTGCTAGCACAGGTCAGTTCAACGAACTAAGCATGATAAGCACTAAGCCTTAAAATGAAGTGCATTCCACTAATTGTTTCAATAAAACAACCCTGCTTTAATGAACAACAAGTAATTCATACTCCCAAGCGTAAGTAATACCAATAAAAGAAGAGAAATACAAAACAGATTTTAACACAAAGAGGAACATGATATAAACTATAATACTTGCCCTATAAATTAAAGTATAATTGATTCCATCCAATATCTTTACCAAACAAAAAACATATTATATCATTGTTTCCAATTTTACCAAATAAAATACAACACATATCTTTACTATAAGATACAGAAGTGTTTACAACATATTCCCTTTTGGATATTTCCCCTAACTTTCAAGTAAAGAAGAAAAGAAAGTATTCCATTGCCAAAGTACATAATCATCAGCAAGGCTAAAACCGGTGTATGCCATGATTTAAACTATTCCTTTAAAGTAATTCTACTTTAAAATATAACAATATAATGTATTTATCAACAGATCCAAATGAAAGAAATCCAAGGAGAAGTGATGGATTGACAGTCATCTACAAGTTACAATTTCATTTGCCAATCTAACTTTAATCTCATTCCACTTCACTTCATTCAAATGAAAAGTATACAAGATTAATAAATGTTGTTTTCCCTTTTCAATAAGAATAGGAATCAAGAGGTTCTAATCAATGTACTTAACCCAACTGCATTATAGAAGGAATCTTACCAAAATATGATCCCAAACTCAAATCATTTCCTTCAACATAATAAAACAGTTTTACCTTCTCACATTCATACAGTTTAAGTTCATTCAAGAGTTCCAAGGAAGGAGAAAAATGACCATTTCAAAGAAAGAGAGTACTAAAAACTATCTTCCTTTCTAAACCATCCCATTCTAATGCATAAATTTCTACTTTCTGTTACAAATAATATAACAATAAAGCTCATACAAAGTCCACAAATAGTAAGCTTCACAGAATATTTCTTAAAATGCCTAACATTCTCCCATTGGTTCAGAATAGCCATAGATAAGAAGAAATCATGCTAACATTGCCTATTTATAGAACCCTATAAAATCAACAAAGCAGTGCGATTCGACACATTTGAAGAAAGTTTAGATCATAATCAATCTTCCAATACATAACATACCCTTATTAAACCCAAAGAAGAGGTAAGAATCGAGTAATTGCTAACACTTAAGATCGCCCAATAGTTCAACAAAGTAGAACCATCTCAATGGTATGCCAACGCATCACTACGAACTATAAATTGGGTTTCCAACAAAAGGACAATATTAAACAACAAAAGAATAATATGCACAATCCAGACTCATTTACAATTCTGGTGTAATGCCAAGCATAAATGTCATTAAAGGATCAAGACCATTCAAATACATGTAACCAAGTTATGGTATCCACATGTTCCCTTAAAAGTTACTAAATAATCAAAAAAACATAATACTCAAACCAACACAATGTTAAGATTTCTACTTCCATTAAGAAAACCAAGTATTAAACAGTGTGTATAGTGAAGGATATCAATATCACAACCACAATTACATAATATGCCAACATCCTAAGACTAGACCGAGAGCAGTGAAATTATTTGCATACAGTTTGAAATAAGAAGAAATGCTTCCATTCTTCATTAACATCCTATCAACCTTATTTCGAACAAAACGGAATGTAAGATGCTTAGACAAAGCTCAGAAAGGATGAATCACAGGTCAGGTTCATAAAGAATCTCCAAATACCATTAACATGGTCAAAAGAACAAGATTCCACAAGCACCATGCCAAAGTGACTTGATTCTGATCAAGTTATCCAAAATAATAACAAACACAAGTTCCAAAATCAATCAAGTTTGAAGAATGAAATACAAACTAAACCCTATCTTGCTTTTCACAGTGCATGCAAGTTTCCATAATGATCCATGTTTTTGCAAGGAGAAACATAGAAACCAACTATATATGGTTTTTCCATGCATGAGAACTTTTCTATCGTAAAAGTTCCATAAGGTAAAATACAAAAACAAAAAAACATATACAAGTTCATCTAAAGTGAAAGCGAAACTGTTAATAACAAATCAACAATTTTCTAAAGGATAATACAATCCCAGATCTTATACGGGTTTATTCATAGTGCATTTAACTATGGATCAAAACCTACACTAAAAAAACCACGAGAATCTCAGTTATAGTCCACTTTACTAAACAAGTTTCCCTGCTGAAGCTCGTACTTGCATACGAGTTTAATAAGACTGAATTTCTTACCAGTTTGAATTCACAAGACACAACCAGTTCACCCAAAAAACATTTCAAACCACTAAATAAGCAAACACTTTATACCATTTTTGTTTAAGTATTCGTGGTTCCTTTATGAAAAAAGCAAGTGTAGAAAAAGCTTTCCATAGAATCATGAACACACAAATTCCAAAAACACAGAATGTAAGTTTTTCTTACAAACCCATCTATCAATTTACCAACTAAGCATGAATGCACAGAATTCAATAGAACAAAGTTATTTTAATTAAAAACTTATAAGAAATCAAGATATTTTAACATTTACAGACCTATCATGCACAGTAGTGTCCCGAAAAATTGAAGAAGAATTCTAGATGAGCTCACTTCTTCCCTTCTTCTCCACGAAAGACTAAAACAACAAAATACTTCCTCCACATTGCCTCATATACTCTCTCTATGAAACAAAAATAAATTTGAAACCTCCAAAATAGCCATGTCATACGGTTTAACTATTGGTTCAAAAACCCAGTGCAAGTAGAATGAAAATCGAAAAGCATGTAAATGAAACACTCAACCAAAAATCCACTGGCATGCCTACCAAAGTGGTTCAAGCTCGTGAAACAAGATAATTAATTGCATTAATTTCCCGATTTCTACCCAATCTTCCTTGCCACCGCTTGCTAAGTGGGTAGTCCTAAATCAAATAAAACATGAATTTCCATTTCTAGTGATACTGCCACCTAGGCTTCTACCAACCAAACTATCCCCTGCCAAATTCGGTAGTCCGTAGGAACTTAAAAACCTTATCATCTTCTTAAATTCTTATAAATTGTCGCCAATGTACATGTGACCCCCTTTTAGTTCCCAATTCACATCCATTAGTTTAGGATAGGTTAGATTTCTTAGGTTAGATCTTAGGTAGGATTTATATTAGTACCTTAGGATGTAACACTAACCACTAACCTCCAACATAGGTCTTTAGCAATTAGGTTAGGTTCTAGTTTAATACTTAGCAACCCTTCTAACCTTTAGTATCAAGTTTAGGTTAGCAACAAAATTATATCAAGTAACATAGCTTAGATAGGAATACTTTCACCTAGCTTAGGGTTCCGGAAGTCAATCCTCAATAGGATCCCATATACCTTTCTCTTGTGCTATGAACAAATGCATTCCCATCGTTATTAGCAATGACTTGTCATGGTTGATCTTCAAGGACCCAAGCCATACAACCTACTAAATGGAAGTGCGTTCACACAGAAGTCAAAGAACTTGTAACAACAAAGTTCAGTCCAGTGTGTAGCTTAACTCATGGAATGTCAATTTTACCATTCACTTCAACAGAACAGTTTTAAAACATTCTTTGGATCACTGAAATTGATCCAAGGATGAGTCGGATATAAGACAAGTTTACAACTCTAAAACTAGATTGCAAACAACCTTCCAGAAGTGAAAAATGAATTCAAAGAATTCATACAAATTTGATCAAAGGAGATTAAGAGAAAAAAGACTTATCCATATCAAGTATGATTTCCAAAAATTAGAAGAACATATCCTTATAAGGAAAATCACATATCAACACTTGAATGCAAAGGAGGAAAATAACAACAGTCAAGGGTGTTACATGCTTCCCTCTTAAAAATAATCATCATCCCGATGATTACCTCTTTTAACAATTTACATCAAGGACAGTCAATTCATTCACTTCTCTTATCCTAAGTCAAGTATTTCCAAACCTTATAGTTCTAGAAATCAGTAATAAATAACCTTTTATTCAATTCAAGTAAATATCTAGCCCAAAATTGGCTTACTTAACGTCATTAAAGAATAAATTCATATAATTTTATCAGTCAACAGATTCAATTATATTCAAATAGATATGGAAAAGTAGTTTTCATATCCTCGATTTTCCCAAGTTGCACTCTCCTTGTTAAATTGGTCCCACTGGACCTTACATTGACTTATTTCTCTATTTCTTAGATGCAACTGGCGAGTTTCCAACACCTGAATGAGCTTAACCACAATTATTCTTGGGTCTTGGACCTGTAAGGAATTCCAATTTAACACATGTGATAAATTTGAGACGTATTTCTTAAGCAAAGAAATATGGAAAACATCATGTATTTGTGACAAAGTAGGTGGTAGTGTTAAACAATAAGCTACAGGGTTCATTACTTTAACTATTTCAAAAGGTCCCACGTATCGAGGTGATAACTTGGTAGCCTTTCCAAAACTTATGGAACTCTTTTTCCATTTACCCCAAAGAAAAACATTTTCTCAAAGTTTAAATTTCTGTCAACTTGCTTTAAGTCAAGCATAACTCTTTTGCCTATCTACCGCTTCTTCTTTCAAGCGTTCACGAATCATTTTAACTTGTTGTTCCATCTTCATAAGGATTTTAGGTGTAATTACCTCTCTATCCTCAATGTTATCCCAACTAATAGGGTTCTGCATTTCCTTCCGTAAAGCACCTCAAAAGGTGCCATCGTAAGAGAAGCATGATATGTATTATTGTATGCGAATTCAACTAAGGAAGGTACTCTTCCCATTTGTACTACCTCTTGACCCATATAGTACATCCATAACATATCCTCCAAAACTTGATTCACCCTTTCATCTGTCCATCCATTTCCAAATGATACACGTAACTGAAATTCAATTTAGTGCCAAGATTTGTGTTAAGCATTTTCCAAAACCTTGATGTCATTCTAAGGTCTCTATCAGAAATAGCCTACTAAAAATAGCCTACTTTTTCCTTACCGATGTCGGTTCCTACTCGACCGCCGTCGGCCATGACGAATCGCCATTGGCTCCTGTAAATGGCCTCCCAAACCAAAAAACAAAGGATCGGAATTTCATTTTTGGGATCGGGTCGAATGATTTTTGAATCAACAGAGATCATTGGGAGCGAAAAGAGAGTCCAGATCTTCACTTGACCGAGCAGAGATGAGTGGAAATACCAGAAGTGTTTACAGCAAAGGAGATCAGCTTGCATCTTCATCAAAACCAGTAAGTCACATCTTGCATGTCCTCTGTTATAACATTTCTTATGCCTTTTGAATTACAGTCCTCATAAATCCATCCCTGAATCCACTACCCAGCATGCATATTACCTCTAACTATCATTCATCTACCTCTCATCACCTCATTTCCTAATACCACCTATATACAGCCTTACAAACAACACAACTACCCCACAAAGCAACTAACCTACAGATCCTAGAACCCACCGGTATCGGTTATCAGTAACCGGCATCGGTTATCAGTAACCGCCATCGGTTCCTCCGATCAAAACCAGAAAACCAGCCTTTCCCCTACCCAGTTCAACGAAGCAACTTAATTGATATTTTACGAGTCTTTTATGTTAATTCATATTAGCAGGAAACCGACCACCTTCGAAAGGAAGTTTTATATTTCACAGGCCTAAGGCGGTTTCCTCATTTATTGTCTAATCAAAATCTTGTGGTCTTGTGTTCTTATTTGCAGGTAGTCCTTCCAAGACAAAAAGGAGTTCTTCGCAATCAGCCTGATCTTTCTCTACGGTACGCGCACACCATCTCAACATTCTACAGGTATTCCTCCTAGCCCCTAACCTTATCTGTTTCTAAAAGGAACGAATCATTCCGAGTGAAACATTTTGGCACGCCCGGTGGGACCCATCTTGGGTTTCTGTTTCTCTTGCTTATTTTCATTTTAGGAAGCATACTTGCTGTTGCTGATTTTGTTATATATTTCGTAAAGAAATTGTCTTGCTTTCCTAGTTTCGCATTAGTAAAAGTCATCTCTCTTGCTTCATCGAACATAACAGGAGAAACCACCGGAATATCGAGGCTAGGGAATGTTTCATTCGGAATGATTCGTTCCTTTTAGAAACAGATAAGGTTAGGGGCTAGGAGGAATACCTGTAGAATGTCGAGATGGTGTGCGCGTACCGTAGAGAAAGATCAGGCTGATTGCGAAGAACTCCTTTTTGTCTTGGAAGGACTACCTGCAAATAAGAACACAAGACCACAAGATTTTGATTAGACAATAAATGAGGAAACTGCCTTGGGCCCAGGAAATATAAAACTTCCTTTCGAAGGTGGTCAGTTTCCCTGCTAATATGAATTAACACAAAAGACTGTAAAATATCAATTAAGTTGCTTCGTTGAACTGGGTAGGGGAAAGGCTGGTTTTCTGGTTTTGATCGGAGGAACCGATGGCGGTTACTGATAACCGATGCCGGTTACTGATAACCGATACCGGTGGGTTCTAGGATCTGTAGGTTAGTTGCTTTGTGGGGTAGTTGTGTTGTTTGTAAGGCTGTATATAGGTGGTATTAGGAAATGAGGTGATGAGAGGTAGATGAATGATAGTTAGAGGTAATATGCATGCTGGGTAGTGGATTCAGGGATGGATTTATGAGGACTGTAATTCAAAAGGCATAAGAAATGTTATAACAGAGGACATGCAAGATGTGACTTACTGGTTTTGACGAAGATGCAAGCTGATCTCCTTTGCTGTAAACACTTCTGGTATTTCCACTCGTCTCTGCTCGGTCAAGTGAAGATCTGGACTCTCTTTTTCGCTCCCAATGATCTCTGTTGATTCAAAAATCATTCGACCTGATCCCAAAAATGAAATTCCGATCCTTTGTTTTTGGTTTGGGGAGGCCATTTACAGGGAGCCGATGGCGGTTACGTAACCGACGGTGGTCGAGTAGGAACCGGCATCGGTAAGGAAAAAGTAGGCTATTTTTAGTAAAATAGCCCACCTTCCCTACTTTTCTCCCGAGAGATCAGTTGCGGGCTTGGTCAAGTGGCTAGAAGGTCGGTTTTGGGTGCGAGTAAGGAGGCATTAGTTATGGATGTGAGTCTAGACCAAGTCATAGGTCTTAATTAGGTTAGTTTAGGGTTAGGGCTAGGTCATGATGAGGTGGCAAAATGAGGTGGCAGGTAAGGTGATGGTGGATTTATCAATTACAAGGTAATTAATAAATAATTGTGTAAGGTTTAGGTAATGAGGTTAGGTTGCGAAATGGGATGCGGGTCACAAGGGGTCGTAAGACACGAATTTGGTGTCTACATTAGCCCCTTATTGTCGTGTAGCTTGTTTTGTAAAGCTGCGCGGACAATAATATGAAGTGGTTTCTCCTGTTAAGGATATAGGTAATCCCCCTCAAATCTAGCACAGATTGAGCGAAGGGGAAATCAGGGATAGGGTTGATAAAGGGTAAATGGGGTAGAGGGGATGGTAAGATGGTGGGGTAGGTCCAAGGAAGCAGACGCATGGTAAAATGCAATAGTACGACTAGGGTACATGATTTGACGAGCAAACCAGCAGTGCATAGGCAAAGGTCGATAGTTTATCCAAACAAGGGTGATATAATCCGTATCCAAGGCATAGGAAGTAGCTCCAGGGTATATAACAGGTAAGGTACAGGAACACTTAGGCATGTTCGGCAGTACCAAATGGTTGGTTTGGTTGAGATAAACGTCACGGTCTAGGTCTAGGCAAAGTTGGTCGACAGATCAAGTCAAGGACCCTAATCATGCTAAAACACGAACAGGTGAGCTCGATTGAACAAAAGGTACAGGATGGATGGATAAAATAATATGTTGTTGATGTTGGGTGAGGTATCGAAGTGGTACGGCCTTGGGTCGGGCCAAATGGTTGGGGTGCGGCGTTGGGTCGGGCCAAATGGGTAGGTTGAGGCCTTAGGTCGGGCTGGTTAGGTAGGTTGAGGTCTTGGGTCGGGCCGAATGGGTAGGTTGAGGCCTTGGGTCGGGCCGAATGGGTAGGTTGAGGCCTTGGGTCGGGCCGAATAGGTAGGTTGAGGCCTTGGGTCGGGCCGAATAGGTAGGTTGAGGCCTTGGGTCGGGCCGAATAGGTAGGGCGAGGCCTTGGGTCGGGCCAAATAGGTAGGTTGAGGCCTTGGGTCGGGCCGAATAGGTAGGTTGAGGCCTTGGGTCGGGCCAAATAGGTAGGCGAGGCCTTGGGTCGGGCCAAATAGGTAGGTTGAGGCCTTGGGTCGGGCCGAATAGGTAGGTTGAGGCCTTGGGTCGGGCCGAATAGGTAGGTTGAGGCCTTGGGTCGGGCCGAATAGGTAGGTTGAGGCCTTGGGTCGGGCCGAATAGGTAAACAAATGGTGTTCAGCAAAGGTGGATATAGGTGATATGTGGTTAAAAAAGGGGCAAATGGTAAATAAGGGCAAAAATTTGGGGAAAGTTGGCAGAAAAACCGATGTCGATTCTACATGACCGATATCGGTTACATAACCGATCTTGGTTATTTAGGTATGAGCTTTTCTAAAAATAAAAAAGCTAGGATGGCAACTTAAGTTCTTATTTTTAGAGCCATGCGAAGAGTTAAATACGCGAACGCGACACTTTTGATTGATGAGGCAGATGTATTTGCATGAGAGATTTGAGTGATTAGGAGTAAAGAGACAGGGAAAGTGATTGTAATCTGAGATTCAGAAGACAGAAAGGCAGGGTTGAAAAAGGTGGTGATAATGGCAGAACGAGGAGAAACATCCAGCAGGCAGGGACAAGAGGGAAGACAAGGGCCACCTCAAGCTACTGCAACCCAAGAGGTAAACGTTTTGGTTGTGATTTGATTTTTGCATGTGTTATGAATAAGAGATTAAGTGGGTAGATATGAAAAAGAAAACATGATAGCAAGGGTTGTAAGTGTTACGGGGTAGGTGATCAGGGGTTTCAGGTATGTTTGTAGGTATAGAAAGGAATAAACGCTCAAATTATTGTCGTAGGTGGTTGTTCGGGCAAGGTGTATGAAAGTAACAGGGACCGATATCGGTTAGGGACAACCGGTATCGGTGACTCAACCGGTACCGGTTAGCTGTAAAACAATACCATTCTTTGTAGGAATTTCCAGAATTTGAGAAAAAAATTCGGGGGATTGGAGGAACTAAATGGTTTTTTTGTTATTTGGATGTATGCAGGGAGAGGCAGGGTTGAGGATGAATGATAGTGTACCAGCGCTGTTGTCACGAATCCAAGCGGATGTAACGCCAAATGAATGGACATTGATAAATCGTTTGGGGTTAATTGGAATCCGCTATTATTCACGAATCGCACGTAACCATGCTATATTACAGCGTTGATTGAGAGATGGAATCTGAGAGACAAATACCTTCTATCTCCAACAGGGGAAATGCGGTAACATTGGAAGATGTGTTCCGTATTTTGAGACTCCCAATTATAGGAAAACCATATATCGAGGCATTGCCTAGCAGCACACGGGAGAGCGATAACAGCAGATTTGGTCCATACGCACGAGATTTAACACAGCGAGGTTTGTCATTTACGTATGGGATAATGTATGCAGCACACCCTGAGGAGACAAGGTTAGCAGTAATTTTAATGATAGCGGTAGGGTATTATGCATTACCGAGGGCAGAAGGGGGAAGATTTCCAAAGGCATTGATGTGTGTTATTTGGGAGATGATGGAAAGGAACGTGACGTTTGCATGGGCACCTGCATATTTGGCGGAGCTATCAGGGTTTATGGGCTTGTAGGTGAAATCACGAAACGACCTTTGGATTGTTCATACTTATTACACTTTGTTGGGCCTATGAGCACATTGTTTGTGTGCGACCAGAGGCGATCCATCCAAATCGAGAAACCGAGTACGAGGGTTGGGATTCGAGATGATGGGTCCGGAGCGAGAGCGAAGGCAAGATCCCAGGCCGTGACGGATGACTTTGAGTATTATAGGCAGGTATGGGAGAGAGTGACGATTGCGGATATCTGTTGGCGGCCTTACGGAAACTATATGGTAACAGAGAATATAGCTGAGGAGTTGAGGGGTGTAGAGCGATTGAGGTGGATCGCAGGGCACAGGCCAGGTGAGTATGAGAGGATTCCTCTAGATCGCGTGCGGCGACAATTTGGATTTGTGCAGGATATACCCCAGGCTTATAGACCCTATATGAGGATCGATGCAGAGGCAGTATTCTCACCTCCCCAGCCAACACCTCCAGAAGGGCCTGAAGAGGTAGCAGCCGATCGTAGGGTAATGGATGCGAGAACGATAGAGGCTTATAGAATATGGTGGGTAGCGAAGCTGCGAGGTGTACGTGATCGTCGACATAGCGGTGATTACAGCGAGAGAGGATCGTCTGCGGCGTTTGGTTCGGCAGCTCCAAACGCAGTGAATGAGACAAGAGGATTGTTAGTGGTTGCGTCACGGGCGGAGAGACTAGAGGCTCGAGTCCTCCATGTGAGAGGGCGTATTCATATGTTACAGGAGAGATTGGCAGATCAGTGGGTGGTACCAATAGCCGTGGTACCATTGAGGACAGAGAGGCCTGGCGAGAGGGGTCGACGATCACGATCATCGCCTAGTTCGGGATGAGGCGTGAGGGTCTAAATAAATGTTAGCAAGGTATAAGAATAAATAAGAGTACCGACCTGCGTGTCGATGATAGAGAAGATGTATTTGTTTAACATCTAAATAAAACTGAATATGTATGTTGATTTGAGTTATAATAATAAGAATGTTTTCGTTTTGACTTTTTGTGTTTTGAAAAAGGATAAAGAGGAATGTGATTAAATAGAAATACACAAAAATATTTATATTTACCACACATGATAGGTTATGGTAGGGGATGGTCGAGCTAACCTTGGGAGACCCCATGTCTCCGAAGTGCTGCCTACATAGCCCATTGCACAAAGCAAGGAGGGGCCTCAGACCGATGTAGTTCTCCCTTAGGATCAGGGAGAGGCGAATTCAGGCAATTTGGTACGGTTTAGGCAATTGGTTGATTGGTAAGAATATTGATATTAATATTGGTAAGGTAAGGTTGTTGGTGTCGGAAATGAATTGGTGATGTTGTAAAAGGTATAAGGGAAGCGAAAGTTAGCCTACCCAAGTGGTAGGGAACCATGTCCTGATTAAGATCAACACACAATCCTAGATGTGAGGCAAAGCGGAAAGAGTGCTCCGTAGGTGAAAAGAGATAAACAAACCACCAAACGTAGAACGAGCTTGAAGCCCTAGATACCGTGCATGAGGCGAAAGTCCATAGGTGAAAAGAGTTGTATGATCACAATATATCGGGTGTACGTTACGTCCCTTGAGTTGAAAAAAATGGTGAGGTGAGGTGGATGATATAGGTGAAGTACGAGAGAATTTATTACAAAGTGAGTGTTCTGACGAAAGAGAACCTACCCTAAATAGACAAGTCCATGACCCAAAAAGTTCTTTTTGAATGAGGCTTTTATTTTACTGAATATAGACTGATCGATGCGGGAAGTCTACAAGGGATATTGATTGTGCTATTCTTGAGGTCTTCACGAAGCTGATCAATGCGAGAAGCTTCTGATAAAGGCTGACTATGTATAGCTGTCCTTCGAGGGAGCAGTCTATTTATAGTAGCAGATATGATTTTAGTGCATAGCTGTCCTTCGGGGGAGCAGTCTATATATAATAGCAGCAATAATTTGGCATATAGCTGTCCTTCGAGGGAGCAGTCTATATATAATTTAGATAGCTAGATGTTCTTTTGGCGTGAAGCATCTAGTTTGGTAGGAAGTTTGACTCAAGAAAATCCCATAAGAATACGGCTTATTTTAAAACTTTGAAGTCATGGACTAGACTAAAAAGGGGAAGGCATCGTTTAGGTGAGGTGAGAATCAAACTATGTGAGCTTGATTTTTATTATGAGGTGTAGGAAACGAAGTGCATGTGGTGGTATGTGAGCTCAAGGGACGAGCGGGTAGATAAGAAGTGATATAACACTAAATTCAACAAAAAATGGTCAAGATGTAAGGCATTAAGGGTTCGAGCTCGGGCTTACCATTAAGCGAAGCTAAGCGATAAGCGCACGATCCATAGGTGTGAGTGATTATATAAGGCCCAATCGATTGGGAGCAAATTTTCCATGTTTTCTCTTTTCTAGTTTGGTGACATGTTGATTCTCTTTGAGGACAAGATCACCAACCGTAAAGTACGCTCATGAAGTCGCTTATCATAAGCACGTTTGATGCGTTTTGATAGATTTGAAGGTGATCAAGAGGCGTAAGGCGGCGTTCGTCAAGAAGCTCCAATTGGGCTAACCGCTCTTGGCGGAAATCATCATTGGTGAGAATATAATGAAGAGATATTCTAAGGAGGGTATTTGTATTTCGAGAGGCGAAAACAGCCTCGGTACCATATACCAAAAAAAAGGTGTGGCATTAGTAGAGTACGAATGCTAGTACGATAAGCCCAAAGGGCAAAGGGAATGTGATCATGCCAATTTCTTCCTGGATTCATTGACAACTTTCATGAGGATTTTGGTTAGGGTTTTATTAGAAGATTCAACTGACCATTGGCTGCGGATAGTAAGGTGATGAGAAACTAAGTTTGATACCAAAGTTGTCACAAAGGTCTTGTAACAACTTGTTTTTAAAGATTTACCATTATACATTATTAGGCGATGAGGAATACCAAAACGGCGAGATAATGTGATGGTTAATGAATTCGACAATTTTTTCCTTTTTAGTTGAAATGAGTGGAATAGCCTCCACCCATTTTGTGTAATATTCGGTGGCTGTGATTATCCATCGGTGACGTTGTGAAGAGGACGGGTGAATCTCACCTATAAGGTCTAAACCCCATTGTGAGAAAGGCCAAAGATCTCGTGCGACCTGCAGCGGATGGCTAGGAGTATGTTGAAGGTTAGCATGTTGTTGACACATAACACAATGCTTAACATATTCGTAGCAGTCGTTATTGAGAGTAGGCCAATAATAACCTAGGCGAAGGATTCGTTTAGCCATGGCAAGGCCACTAAAATGTCCACCACAAATACCGTCATGGACTTGTTGGATGGTATGGGTGATCTCCGCACCGGTGAGACATCGAAGGAGGATGCCATCAAAGCCACGTTTATAAAGGAGTCCCCCCATAACTACATAATGAGAAACGTGTTTAAGAAAAGCACGTTTACCAGTACTAGTAAGGTCAGAAGGGAGAACAGAGGTTGTAAGGTAGTCATGGAATTGGTGATACCAGGTATCCTGCGAGTTAGCAGACACAGTATTTATCGTACAAACAACCGGGGCTGAATAAGATGGGGCAAAGAGTTGTTGGACCAAGACAAAAATGTCAGAGTCAGTTGATGAGGCTGGAATTTGCGAGGCTAAGCAAGCCATAGTATCATAAATTTGTTAGTAGAGCGTGGAATGGTTTGGATAGAATAGTGAGTAAATAAGGCTAGAAGTGAATCCACGTAGTGTTTGTATTTTTGAAGTTCCTCATTTTTGCATTGGTAGATGCCCATAACTTGATTGACTACCAATTGAGAGTCACCAAAAATATTGATAGATTTGATACCTAAGTGCGGCGCGCTTTGACACGGAGACCAGGCACAAGGGCCTCGTATTCCGCTGTATTATTAGTGCAAGGGAAATCGAGTCGGAATGAAAGAGGCATAGGCTCGGCGTCAAGAGGAACGAGAACAATGCCAGCTCCTCCACCGCGTTGGCATTTAGATCCATCGAAGAAGAGGGTCATTTGATATGACTCTTCCCCGAGTGAAAGAGTGGCGATGAGTTCGTCGGGGAATATAAAATTGGTAAATTGTTCCCCAGGTAAAGGGGCTTCCGCAAGTTGGTCTGCGATGGTTTGTCCTTTGATTGATTTCTGGTGGACGAACTCAAGGTCGAGGTCGGTGAGGAGCATGAGCCATCGGGTGATGCGTTGGTTTAGATGAGGTTTGGCATACATGTAATGGATGGGGTCTGTGTTGGTGATGACGAAAGTTTTGTGATTCAGAAGGTAGTGTCGGAGCTTGGTAGCCACGAATGATAGGGCTAGGCACAACTTTTCTACATGTGTATACCTAGTCTCATAATCCACCAAAGTATGACTTATATAATAAACGGCTTGTTCTCGATTTTCAGAGTCACGATGTGCAAGCATGGCCCCTACAGCGTGGTCAGTGGCGGAAAGGTAAAGGTAGAAAGGGCGGTCGTCTTGAGGTGGGATAAGCACGGGTGGCTGCAAGAGATAAGTTTTGAGAGCTTCAAAGGCTTGGTGGCACTCTTCACTCCATTGAAACTCAATGTCCTTTTTAAGGAGGTGATGGAAAGGTTGACATCGATCCGAGAGTTGGGAGATGAAACGTCGGATAGATTGTAACTTACCTTGTAAGCTACGCAATTGTTTGAGATTAGTAGGTGGGGGCATTTCTATGATAGCTTTGACTTTAGATGGATCGACCTCGATGCCACGCAAAGAGACGATAAAACCAAGAAGCTTTCCCGAAAGGACACCAAAGACACATTTCTTTGGTTGAAGACGGACAGAATATTGTAGTAGGCGGTCAAAAATAATGGTTAAAACATCGAGATGTTCACTGCGATGTTTAGACTTGCCAAGAAGATCGTCGACGTAATCTTCAAGGATAGTGTGCATAATGTCATGAAAAATGTAGGTCATAGCCCGTTGATAGGTGGCACCAGCATTCTTAAGGCCGAATGGCATTACACGTAACGAAGGTTCCCAAGGTGTTATGAAGGCGGTTTTGTGTTGATCGGCGAAGCAACCAAAATTTGGTTGTATCTGAAAAGCCATCCATGAGAGAGAGCATCTCATGGCTGCGGTGAGATCAACAAGTTGGTCAATGCTAGGTAGGGGAAGTCATCCTTAGGGCAAGCGAGGTTAAGATCCCGAAATCCATGCATATCAAGTCCCCCATCGCTTTAGTGAGCGAGTGCGATGTTAGAAATCCATTGAGGATAGTCAATAGGCAAGATGAAGGAAACAGAAAGAAGTCGTTGAAGCTCTTCTTTGACCAAGAGGGCAATGCATGGCTGCATTTTTCTCAGTTTTTGTTTGACTGGTTTGGAATCGGGGTTTAGAGTGATGTTATGGATGGCAATGGTAGGATCAATTCCTGGCATGTCAGCGTAGGACCAAGCGAAAGCTTGGTTGCGAGCACGGAGGAAAGTAGCAAAGGAAACTTGTTCTGATGCGTTAAGGGATTGTCCGATCTTCACAAGGTGAGGATCCTCCTCCGTGTGGATGTTGATTTCTATAGTAGATTCGTTCAGCATGGTTTGGGTTTCAGATGGTAAGGCTCGTTGAATATAAGAATCATCCGCGCCAAGGTAAGTGAGGATGGAGTCGTCATCTTGACACTCAACAACATTAATCAAAGCGAATCCTCTTCGATCATGTCCGGATACGAAGGGAAGAGAAGATGGGTCCTCATTATCATGTTGATAAGTGAGAGGACCTATGAAGATAGCATTTATGAAAAAAAAGTTAGGAGGGATAGATTCGAGTCTATAGATTACTGGGTGATGATGGCAAAGTGGGTGATGATGGTTTAGTAGGGGTGACGTCGTCTTCTTCCGAATCAAGCTGACACAAGGTGTCTCCTGTGTAGGTGTTTCAGGAAAACCGAGACCACTGCGATCATTATGTTTGCGTGTGGTGATGGGGATGAGCGTATGTCGGCCTTGTTCATAAAGACCAAAACCAAAGCCTTTCCAAGCACAGCGAGTCAAGAAGGTGAGGGCAAAGCGACGATTGGTAAGGTATTGAAAATTGGACTGGAAAGGAACCACACCAAGAGGAGGCTCAGGGGCAATGGAGGATGCATCAACACCCCCATACGTTAGGTTGGTGCGGCAATGGGGTGGTCCGTAAGAGATTACCTCCCCCACGTGACGGTCGTAGGTGGGATGTGCATGTAACGTCCGTACTCCTGTGGGGTATGGAAAGAACTAACGTTATATAGGCGATACTCCCCCAGCGTAAGGCGTTGAAAAACATCGACTAAGGGGTCGGAGGTTGGGATGTTAGCTGTGGGAAGGGAAGTGGTTTTTGCAACGGTGGTTTCATCAGTTGAAGGCGTAGGCGCGGTTGAGGTGGATGGTTGAGGTACATTTGAAGAGGATTGTTGGGTTGAATGTATGGGTGTCTTGATTGGTATAAGCACATCGTTAGGGCGGTATAACATATTGCAGGTTTTAAAGGGGAGGATCAGCTTTTACGGTGTGTAGGACTTCCCTCGTACTCAAATTTTATGCATCTATGTAATGTTGAGGGAACGCATCCCATGGCCCGGATCTAAGGATGACCCAAAGAATATATTATATTAGAACTCTCCCTCAAGGACATAGAAGAGTTCGGGTAAAGTACGTGGTCCTACCCAATGTTGAGGATCACGGTGCCTAAGGTAGAGGTAATAAATATCATTAAATGACCGCAACATGATGGGGTTGGCACACATGTAGCTAGAAGGGATATTCATTTGTTGAAAAGCTTTTGAAGAGATGATGTTTAGGCTAGCACCCTGTCAATCATAACACGCGTACCACGAATGTCCCGGACGTAAGTTCGAGATGAACAGGGCGAAGTCGAGATCTTCTCGTACCAAAATCGACAATTTCATCTTGAGCCCGAACCGATGGCAGCTTGTGGTACGAGAGGCGAAGTGGTTGGGGCGGTGGGTTGTTTGGTGAGAGAGGCAACGTGATTGGGTGTTAGAATGGAGGCAACAGGCAGGGCTTCATTAGGTAAGACCTCGATCCCTTGAAGAATTTCAACGAGAGCTTGTCGATGAGATTCAGAAGTCTGAATGAGATCATATAGTGTCATTTTTATGGGTGATTGGTGAAGCTGTTTAATCATGGCTCGATGGGCGGCTCCATTAGAGACGGGGTAAGTAGGTCCACGAATAACCACTTTGGGTGGTGGTGCAATCGGGATGCTGGACGGAGAAGGAGAGGGCGCAGGTGTGCTTACTTTCGCTTTCTCATTATTTTTCTGCGCTCGAGTAGCAACACTAATCATATTAATCTCGTAAACCTGAGATGAGGAAGATGGTTGGGATAAATTATGGTCTTCAAGAGGTGGGGTTGTAATAATGATAGATCGTGGTGAGGCGGGGATAGATGGTATAGGAGAGGGAATTGAAGCTAAAGGTCTCTCCCTTCGTAAGTTGTCTTTCTTAACCTTTCTATCTGGGAGAGGTGACTGACGAAGGATGGTTTTTAAAGCTTTGCATCCCTCCACATCATGTCCTGGTGTGCGGTGATAAGCGCAGATCTTAGACTCATCATAACCTATAGGTCGAGGTTTAGACGGGTCATAAGGTCTAAGTGGGGGTAGGGAAATGGTCGCATTCTCTACTAACATAGCAAGGATTTTGGCGTAAGATCCTTTGAGTGGGTCAAAATCAGAAGAGGATGAGGGTATTGATTGCGCGGGTTTTGGTAATGTTTGGGCGTGGTTAGTTCGTATGGGTGGTGGTTTAACCGAGGGGTGTTGATATGTGTTTTTCACTAAACGTGGTTTCTTTGGCGCAGGAGCTACGTTCGGCTGGTTAGATGATGAGGCTACAGATGACATGGTAGCGGGAAACAACCACGGAGAAAGGGGAGTGACAGAAAATAAATCCTTTGATGATGGAGTTTGTTTAGGGTTGATGGGTGGACAGGATACGTGGGGTGATAATGTTGATATACCCTTTGATCCCTGTATGGGTGCAGAAGGCGTAGATCGTTTTGAAGAAAACGCAGGAGGTATGATATATTGGTGCAAGGTGGAAGGATGAGGTCCTAATATGGAAGGTAGGTATGACGATGATGGTTTTGATTGTGATAGAGGCACGGGTTGAGTGTGTCTCCTAGGTGGCGGGGTGGCTTTATTCTTGGACAAATCTAGTCGCTTAGGCGGGTGTGTTAGGCCCAGGTATGGGTAAGGTCCCAAGCGTAGGGAAGATTTGGCTAAGTTAATAGAAGTGGACGAGGCATTTGGTAGAGGTGAGGGGGGTGAAGGTGAGAACATGGGCATTTTAAGCTTCTGTAAACACTTCGGGTATATGGTGGAGTTCTCAGGATCGGTCATTTGCATTTGAGTAGAATATGGCATACTCAAACGTTCCCATAGGATTTGTCTATCCTCTGGAGAATGACAGTCTTCAGGCTTGAATTGTAAATTTGGTACGGAAGAAAGGTGGGTTGTGATTCCAGTCCACTGTGGGTGTGATACAGTGAGTAGATGAGGTACTGTATCAATAGATGTTAAGAGGTCAACCGGTCGTTGAAAAGATTTAGGCGATGAAGAACTAATAGGTAAGAGGGCGTGTTCGAGAGGATCCGTCATGGTTAAAGAATTTGGTGATGTCGGTGCAAGAGATTTCTCGTCTAAGGATGTCAAAAGGAGTGGCCTATCTCCCTCTTGTGCAGCAAGAGGGGTAGAAGGGGAAATCTGGGAAATAGATAGGTTAGATAACATCCATTCGCAGTCTTGTAGGGATGTGGTACAAGCAGACTCATCGATGGGAAGAGGAGTCTGGGCAGTTAACTCCCTTATGGGTAAAGGAATGATTTCGCTTTGGTTCGATGGTGGTAAAGGAGGTTCGGGCTCCTGTGTTAGTGAAGAGGCTTGATTCAAAATTTTCTCGATAGAGGCTTTGGGCTGGGTATCAAAGACTACATGGATCTCATGAACACTCTCTTCGGCTAAGATATCCTGGTTTGTGTTACTGTTGGAAGAGTGATTCGGGAATGGTTTGTTGAAGATTTTAAAATTTGGGTTGGCGGGGGCATTAGGATTATCGAGGTTATATCCCTGCGTCGGCCATTTCTGCGCACTATGTTTTTCAACATCTTGCAGTTCTCATGACTGTGTCCCTTCACGCGGTGGAAGTTACAGAAGTCATTTTCTTTGTACCAGGAAGGTATGGCGCGAGTGGAATCAAACCCGGAATGAGGTTTAACAGGAGGTAATGTAATGGCTCCTGCTTTGAGCAATTTTTCCAATATCACACCATATGTTTCTCCCAAGGGAGTGTAGTTGATGGGCTCGGCTTTGTACTTATAGGTAGTTTTTGGTGGGGCATTAGACGGTGTTTGAGATTTAACCATCACCGCGTGGACAGCTCCTTTTGATTTAGAAGAAGTGGACGCGTGAGGAGTGGTGGTATTTGGTTTATTGGTAGAATCAGGAGTTCGGAAATTGGGGTTTTTGTTACGCAACCGCAATTTCTCTTCCTCTAAGGCTCGAATCTCTAGTTTTCGAGCCATAGTAAAGGCTTCATCGAATGTACGGAAAGTTTGAATTTGGAGAGTAGGAGAAATGTGCTTAGCACATGCCCGCGTGAAAAGTTTGATAAGTTCAGTCTGAGGCAAGGCATATGTAAGTTGGTTGATAAGGCCGCGCCATCGTCCGACGAAATCTGTGATAGATTCATCTTGAATGTCGAATGGCATAAAGGTCGGTGATGGATACTTTCTTAGCAATGTTAATAGAGAAGTGATCCAAGAAAGATTGGGCTAGTTGGTTAAAAGAGAAGATTGAGTCTTGGGTTAAAGCAACTGTACCACTCAAGGCGAGTCCCGATAAGGACATGGGAAAGGTGCGAGTAACAAGGCATCATCATGGGCAATCAAATAACAAGCATGTCTAAATGATCGCAAGTGTTGTTGAGGATCCTCTTTACTATTAAAACGAGTAAATTTCGGCAACTCCCATTGAGGAGGATATGAATGAAGGGGGACAGAAGGGTGAATGGGCTCCCGACAAACTTGCTCGTATGTCAAGGCGCTACGACTTCCCGACACAGAAGCCTCCAGATTTTGCATTTTGTCCATCATTTGTTTGATGAAATCTATGGTTGGATGAGATGATGATGCGGTTGTGGCAAATGGAGGCAAATTGGGCCAAGGGCCTCCACTGGACAATGGTGGAGTTAAGTGTTGATAAGGTATGGAGGATGAATATGTTGAGGCGACAGAATAGGGATGTCCCATATAAGGTGTTGAGGTTACTGGATACGTGTATGGGAATGAGAAGGTAGGCGGAGCTTGAGAAGGAAAGCTCGTGTGGATAGGTGGCAGAGAGCAAGTCATGAATGGAGTAGTCTGCAAGAGAGATGAGGTAGGGGCAGTCGGTGGTAATGATATGTGGGGTCCAAGATTAGCCAAAGAAAAGCCAATCTGAGTCGTATGAACCTCTGAAGCTGTCGGATTGGGAGACGGGGCTAGAGATGCAGGAAGCAAGGCGGTATTATCAGGCGGAGTGGGAGCTAAATGAGCAGCTATACTAATAGGCATACCAACAAGGAGCTGACCATCAGGCGTACGGTCAGGGGTATGGGACAAATAGTATTGTACAGCGCTAGAATTAGCATCCAGAAACTTGGCAAAGTCCTTGTCTCCTACAGGAATTTGGGGGATCTCACTGGTGTCTGTAGGATTCCCCACAGAATGTGAAGGGGGTGATTCAGGTAAAGAAACAGAGCAAGCATGTGAAACCATGGCGGTGGCTTGCTTTCGAGTGATAACAACCATGGACAGGAGTTCACAGTAGGGTTTCAATTTGTCAGGAATAGAAACAAACTCAGACTGGTAAAATTGGTAGGTTGCTGGTTTGTCGGGATTGGAAAAGAGATTAACCGATATCGGTCTAGTAACCGATGTCGGTTACACTATAGCCGACGTCGGTCAGGTAACCGATGTCGGTGTAAGAAGTCTGGGCTAACAAGATATAAAAAGGCTGCTAATTTGATTTTTAACAACGTTTAGTATACTTGTCCAATTATTGATCACAGAAGACAGAGTATGAGAAAGAAAGCAGGACTAAAAACAAGCAAGATGCACACACAAATCCAGAGATTAACCCTAGGGTTAATTTTAATTATCATGGGCTTATGCCTTTAGACGTAGAATGATGTCAGAATCCTAAACAAGAGACTTAGGGGAAATGTCAAGTTGTTTTGGCTTATAAGGTTACCTCAATCGGGCGGAGGAATACCGCGGAAAAAGGGGGGATGTTTGAGCTGTTGTGTTAATTGTGAAGTGATTCGGTATGTGTTGTGCAGTGAATGTAAGATTAATTTCCTGTCAATACCGTGGATATCACCCCCACGTGTACAACACATTACTTAATCTACGTTCACTAGAATTGAAAAACAACAAGCAGGAATGCAATGCACGTGTTTTAAACCCAAATCGAAAATTATGTTCGATGAAGCAAGAGAGATGACTTTTACTAATGCGAAACTAGGAAAGCAAGACAATTTCTTTACGAAATATATAACAAAAGCAGCAACAACAAGTATGCTTCCTAAAATGAAAATAAGCAAGAGAAACAGAAACCCAAGATGGGTCCCACCGGGCGTGCCAAAATGTTTCACTCGGAATGATTCGTTCCTTTTAGAAACAGATAAGGTTAGGGGCTAGGAGGAATACCTGTAGAATGTCGAGATGGTGTGCGCGTACCGTAGAGAAAGATCAGGCTGATTGCGAAGAACTCCTTTTTGTCTTGGAAGGACTACCTGCAAATAAGAACACAAGACCACAAGATTTTGATTAGACAATAAATGAGGAAACTGCCTTGGGCCCAGGAAATATAAAACTTCCTTTCGAAGGTGGTCAGTTTCCCTGCTAATATGAATTAACACAAAAGACTGTAAAATATCAATTAAGTTGCTTCGTTGAACTGGGTAGGGGAAAGGCTGGTTTTCTGGTTTTGATCGAGGAACCGATGGTGGTTACTGATAACCGATGCCGGTTCCTGATAACCGATACCGGTGGGTTCTAGGATCTGTAGGTTAGTTGCTTTGTGGGGTAGTTGTGTTGTTTATAAGGTGTATATAGGTGGTATTAGGAAATGAGGTGATGAGAGGTAGATGAATGATAGTTAGAGGTAATATGCATGTTGGGTAGTGGATTCAGGATGGATTTATGAGGAACTGTAATTCAAAAGGCATAAGAAATGTTATAACAGAGGACATGCAAGATGTGACTTACTGGTTTTGTGAAGATGCAAGCTGATCTCCTTTGCTGTAAACACTTCTGGTATTTCCACTCGTCTCTGCTTGGTCAAGTGAAGATCTGGACTCTCTTTTTCGCTCCCAATGATCTCTGTTGATTCAAAAATCATTCGACCTGATCCCAAAAATGAAATTCCGATCCTTTGTTTTTGGTTTGGGGAGGCCATTTACAGGGAACCGATGGCGGTTACGTAACCGACGGCGGTCGAGTAGGAACCGGCATCGGTAAGGAAAAAGTAGGCTATTTTTAGTAGGCTATTTCGATAGAGACCTTAGAATGACATCAAGGTTTTGGAAAATGCTTAACACAAATCTTGGCACTAAATTGAATTTCAGTTACTGTATCATTTGGAAATGGATGGACGAGACGGAAAGGGTGAATCAAGTTTTGGAGGATATGTTATGGATGTACTATATGGGTCAGAGGTACAAATGGGAAGAGTACCTTCCCTTAGTTGAATTCACATACAATAATACATATCATGCTTCTCTTAAGATGGCACCTTTTGAGGTGCTTTATGGAAGGAAATGCGAACCCCTATTAGTTGGGATAACATTGAGGATAGAGAGGTAATTAAACCTAAAATCCTTATGACACGTGGTTTTAGAATCTCCTCTCAAAATTGGCATATGACATTAACCACTCATAGCATGCTCAATGGCTTGTTGGAGGGTTGATAACACCATTAGAAGAGATTTATCTCATAAGAATTTCATAGACTGCGGGAGGCATTAGAAGTTGTTACGTGTGTAAAAGTTGTTAGAAGTGTTGATCTTGGTGTTAGCTCGGTCCCTGAAGCTCAAATCGCTAATATGGCTAAACAGTTGGAAAATTTATCTGCAAACTCAACTCATGAGACTCACAGTGGAATGTGGTGTATGGATTGTGAAGTAGAGGGCCATGCCAAGGATAGTTTCACCCCGGACAAAGATGCATTGAGCATAGATTGTGAGATTTGTCATGGGACCATGATGTGAGTATATGTCCCTTATTTACATGTGTATAATTCAGAATAATTTATCTTTCTACTATAAGATCTACACCTCTATAACCCATTATACTAAGGATTGTGGGCTTATTGACCAGATCTATGAGGCCATTGATCATGGTATGTGCCAGACCAACCTTTACAATAGTTCTAAGGGTGATGAACATTGTTATGAGGAGCGCATGGAAGAATTTCTCACGAAGGAGGAAGAAGTGAGTTCCAACAGCGAACATGTTATAATTGTGGATCCACAGAACATTATAAATGAGAGTGTCCTAATCTATTACAATGCTCGTGGTGCAAAAAGAAGCACAAGTATGAAGAATGTCTAGAACTCTATGAGCATATGAACCAATAGCACTAGAAAGATAAGGGCATTGCTATGGTAAGCGTAAAAGAGTCAATTCACAATGGATGCCAAGAGTGGTGCGTGAGTCAAAGTTAGAACTGTCTTGGTGACAATGCATGTAGAGGCCATGCGCGTAAAGGAGATGCCCAAACCAAGGACATTAGTTTCCAGAGAGGAGGTGCCACATGGAGAGTACCCATACCCCTGCCCATCGAAATAAGTATCTTTGAAAACTATGGACGTAATTCGAGTTTACAAAAGGAGATACAACATCTCAAGGATAAATCAAGGCGGAGTGGGGACAAGGTAGAAGGATAACAAGGTTCTAAGAAGTGACCTAGATGAGGTCAAAGAAGTATGTAAAATGTTAAGGCAAGAGAATATTATTCCCTTGCTGGGAGAATGGCTAAGGGAGAAGGTACCATGCACCGGAGTGGAGCACGAAAGATAGATTTTACATGCAAACCTTTCTCCACACAACCTTGAGTATGAAAAATAAATTACTTTGAATGTAGTTTTTAATGGATGGCTCCTGAGAAATATCCTTATCGACATAGGAGCAAAAGTGAATGTTCTTACCCTAGATATTTGGCATCAGATGGGAAGGCCCACATTACAGCGATATTAAAATGTGTTGTATATGGCAAAAACACTTATTATCCATATTTTTCCCCTGTGCCGAATATTAGATTGACCACGATCCTGCATAAAAGGAAACAGAGTCAAAAGGTAGACAGAAAGGGAAAAAGATAAATTGTGGACCCGTAGGCCCGATTTTTGTCCCAATCTAGCTGCCACATGTCCCATAACAAAAGGGGACCCATTTTTCAAATAATTTTACCACCCTCCTATATGGACCCGATACAAACTTTGAAGGGGCATATCTTTCAACTCAGGGCTCAAAATATTGTAAATCTAATGCCGTTGGAAAGATCTCGACCTCACCCATGCCATGGAGATTTGAAACTTTAATTTTGATGAGGTTAGGTGAAGAAAAATAGAGGAAATGTCTTCAAGCTTTCAATGCGGGATCTTCTTGCCTCAATGACTAGATCAGATTTGATCTGCTTCCGTTGTTTCCTCTTTCTTCAAAATGCCAAACCAAGGATTGATGTAGTAAAGATGGATTGGGGGGTAGATTTTATGTAAATCATTAACAGCAGTGGTTGAACTTCAACCTTCTTTTACCGCTTCTCTCTCTCTCTCTTCCTTTTTTCTAATCGAATCTATAAATATGGGAGCAAGTTTCATTGTAAAGGGTTGGACATTCTTTGTTTTAAAAGATTCCTTCTCCTCTTAGAAAGGGATTTGTGGGGTTCAAGCCTTCCATCAAAAATTGCATTACGCTTCTACCTCTTAGATACCTTATAATGGATCTGTATCAATCTACGAGATCAATAAAACACGTCTGTGATCGATTTTAGATCCTCTCTTGTCTCTTTTGCTTTAATCTAGTCTCCCATTATATATTTGGCTATATGTACTTGTTTATTGTATACATTTTGTTCGTTTGTGTCTATTAGCAAAATAAGTGTTCATCATTCCTTTGGTGCATCACCTCATAGTTTAGCTTTTTTAATTTATGTATTCCTTCTATCCCTATCTCCTTGGTAAATTTTAGATTAGGATTAATAAAATTCCCTCTGCAAGTTTCTATGTATGCACCTAAACAGATGAATAAGGAACCAGCCTTCAATCTAGAGAGCTTTCCCATTTTGCAAGGTCCCACACCTTGGGGAAAGTTCAATGTTATGTAATCACACCAAATGATTCTACCTTAGAAAATTAGATCTTTTAGAGATCATTTAGGGGTGATGTGATTCTACACTAACAATTTTGGCACACCCAGTGGGACTAAGAAGTCTCCATCTTATTACAGTAGGGATTGATGTACACTTGCTATGATTATGGATTTTAAGAAGTCTTTAAATTTTACATCTAATGACTCTAAAAGGAACAAATCTACTAGTTTCAGCAGCCCAATATTTGGAGATTCATGAGAAAAACCCACTCTAGAGCAAGGAAAGAAGGTATATTTGAATACTTGCATCTATCCCCAAGTAGAGAAAGGAGAGGAAGAAGAGTTCATAGGTCTCCATCTCCACCAAGAAGAACCTTGTCAACACCTCCACCTGCAAGGCCTTTCTTTCAATCTATAAGGATTCTTAGGCCAATCAAAATGGCACAACCAAATCCATATGTCAACTTCACCAGTAGTAGTCCACTTGCCTTGAATGCACAAAACCTAGTTTCGATTGCAGCATTAAAGAGCATCCCATATTTCACTAGGGAAAATCAAACTTCTCCTAGTGACCATGTCCAAGATATTGCAAATTTCTATACAATCCACGAGATCCATGAGATGGAAATTACATTCAAGTTGCTCACCTCTTCATTCAAAGGGAAAGCTTCACAATGGTTTAGGAGTCTTGAAGCAGGCTCTATCCAGAACTAGAACCAGTTGTGCACGGCTCTTCACAATCAGTTTGGGGAAAAAGGTGATAACTTGTCTTTGTTGGAGAAACTAACAACAATCAAGAGAGCCCCGAATGAGCAGCTAACAAACTTCAACCTCATATTCTAGTGGACCTGGGATAGGATTCCAATAGCAGTAAAAGCCCAATAATGAAGGTTCCTTCTTATACTCTCTTAGGGCTTTAAATTTTGATATTTCTCTGATGATTCAATCAATGGGGGGCACTACATTACCTGCATCCTATAGCCTCTCCATAGGGGCTGAGAACCATTTGATTCAAGCTAGAAAAATCGCTCCTAGGCCATCTATGCCTCTGTACCCTGAGTTAGGAATCCTAGATACTAGCCAAACACCTACATTAGCTCCTATACCCACCCCTAGGAGTCAAAGCTCAGCTAAAGCTTCCACTTCATCATCTAATACCTCTAAAGAGCTTTAGGAAGTGATGAAGCAACTTTAGAACTTTGGGAATGATCAAGTAACCATTAAAAGACAACAAACTCGAGTTCCAGCCACGCCAAATTTCCCGGGATCAATATCAAGCTAGACCCCAGTATCAACATAGTAGGCCACCACCTATGACCGTGAATCATATTCAAAACCAAAGAAAACCCTAAGTTTCTAGAATTTTCAGGCCGTATGATCCTAACACAGCTTCAACATCAAGAGAATTGGTCCTAGCATAGAACAATATGGAACAGAATATGATTGGTTTTTTCCATGCGATCAGCCACATAGCTAATCAACATGCTTTGATGGTGCTCTAAATCGGGAATTGGTGGTGCAAAACCAATATGGTTCCATAAGAACGTATCCAAGAGGGAGATCGGTAGCAAAGAGCTGAACAAGGTGGACCTTCAAGAGAAACTATGCTAGTAAATTGGCAGGTTGAAGACTTCTGTGGGATGAATCAGTTCCCTTCTCAAAGTGTAGCTGCCAATACATGGTCCAAAAAGAGAAGTATTGGAGAGGGCCAACCACTAAAATCAGGTGACCCTCAACCTTCCATCACTCCACAAGGTCCTGGTGTTCTAGGTGTAACTCCCAACATGTTGAACCAATCTAGACCACCTTCCAAACCCAGTCAAGCACCAGTTGTAACAACCCATGTGCAAGAAATAAATGTGTCTGGAAAGGGGTAGCAAAAATATAGCTCATTCAATATTATTGAGAAGATGAAAAGGAAAAGTGTGAACATTTAACTATAGGAGTCACTTTGGCCATTCCAGGCGAGGGATCTCATTATGATCGCCATGTAGAATTGTTCAAGTTCAAATCACCCCCTAACCAGCAAGAGAGAGTGTTTGCTAATGCAATTCAACCAGGGAGAAACCATGGAGAAAAACAAGGTAAAAACCTGAGACCTCCTCCCTTCTATGTCTCATTGATTATTGGAGACAAATTGGTGCACAATTATATGATCGATTCTGGGGCTAGTAGTTTTGTGATGCCCAAACAAATAGTTGATTAGTTGGGTCTCCAATATGAGGTCATCTCTAGAGGAGTAGTCCAATTAGATGGGACAATAGTGAATACTATGGGAATCATCAAGGATCTAAGTCTCACTCTACATGCTTGCTTTGTAATGTGACTATTTTACAAAATGTGTCAATCATAGACTTTCCACCACATTTTTCTTTGTGTCTGTCTAGGGACTTCACTGCCAAAATTGGAGGCTACCTGTCTACTGATTGGTCACATATGCTCTTTAGGACAAGGTATGGGGTGAAGGCCATAATCAGATCTGAACCTATTGTTGATTATCATATTGAATCCTATGTGCCTAGCCCAATCAATGCCAACTACTCATCTTTTGATCAAGAAGACCTCCTAAACACTAATGAAATAGATACCAAAATGGGATGTATCCTAAACTTGACCTTAGATGAGTGGGCTAATAAAAAACATTCTTTTGACCCCTATAAGGAGACGAAGGAATCTGAACTGGGTGTCTACTATATACATGAAGAGAATCAACCTCTTCCTAACCTTTTCAAGCCAAAATACAAGGATGACAATGAGGTATGGAAATTGTTCTTTGATGGCTCAAGGAGTAGACAAGGAGCTGGAGGAGGAGCCATTATTGTGTCCCCCAAAGGTATGAGATATTATTCAACCTTTAGATTCTAGTTTTCTTTCTCAAATAACACTGCTGAATATGAGGCTTTAGTCCAAGGTCTTCATTGGGAAGGAAGTTTGGAATCAAGAACTTGCAAGTATTTGGTGATAGTGAGCTGGTGCCAATCAAGTCGAGAGGACTTAATGCACAAAAATGACCTTCTCAATAACTATAAGAGTAGGGTATGGGATCTCATAGAGGATTTTGAGGCCTTCATTATTGTGTGCATACCTAGGAAGGAGAATGAAGATGCCGATGACTTACATGAAGTAATCAAGGAAATGTTTGATGTGGTTGATAACATCAAAAGAGATAGAGAACAACCACATATCCATGTGGTTATAAGACCAGCAGCGATTCAAATAATAATACATACTAGCAAGTGTTTGGGAATGATCAGCATATCATTAACTTTCTACAAGAAGAAGTTGAATTCTTAGCTATAAACCGGAAAGCGTACTAGAGTAGCGAGATAGGAATTAGATAGTATAGCTGCATATAATCAATCCCGATGATCGGTTCGAAAAGGAGAATGCTACCATATAGATCAAAGGAGAAGATTCAAAGTCAATCCTAGTTGGAGAAGACAAAACACTTCAAATTGGCAAAGTGGCCACCGAGTAAGAAAGGTATGAATTCATACAACTTTGCCAAGAATTTCCTGATGTGTTTACTTGGAGTTATGAAGACTTAAGAGGGTTCAATCCAAAGCTAGCACAACACACAATCGAACTAGATCCAACTGCTCAGCTCATCAGGTAGAAGTAGAGACCAGTCAACCCACATATAGAGCTTCTGATGAAGGAGTTCAATAAGTTGATAGAGGTAAGCATCATATTTCCAATAAAACACTCAAGTTGGGTTGCAAATCTAGTCCTAGTTAGGAAGGAAAATGGAGAAATTAGGCTATGTGTTGACTTTAGGGATTTGAACGAGTCTCCCTCAAAGGCCACTACCCACTCCCTTCAATGGAGAATATCTTGCAAGTAGTTTCGGTCGAAAGGTTCTCCTCTCAAGATGGCTACTCATAGTACAACCGAGATCATGGTAAAAGAAGATGATCAATTCAAAACTACTTTCACCACCAAATTGGGCACCTATGCATACAAAAACATGCCATTTGAACTGTCTAATGTTGGGGATACTTTGTAAAGAGCCATGGATATGGAATTCAAAGGGATAATAAACAAAATAGTGCTGATCTATCTGGATGAAATCATTGTGTTCTCGAAAACGCATGTGAGACCACCTTTTTCACCTAAGGCAAGTGTTTTAAAGATGCAAGAGATTTGGGTTATCTTTAAACCCTATATAATGCATATTCTTGGCCCATGAGGGTAGGGTTTTAGGCCATATTTTTTTCTAAGGAGGGTCTAGAGATTGAGCAAGAGAGAGTTGAAGTAATAGAAGCACTTTGCCATTGCCAATTCACAAGGAGGCTCTTCAAAGCTTCTTGGGAAAAATCAATTTTGTTTGCAAGTTTATTCCAAACTTTGTTTCCCTTGTTAAGCTAATAACGTTGATGTTGAAGAAGAGCTTAACATTCAAGTGGATAGCTGAAGGAAAAGAAATTTTTGAGGCTATCAAAGAAGCCATATCATGAGCCCCCAACTCTTGTGAACCCAGATTTTTCCAAAGACTTCATATTATATGCCTTTAGTGGCAGCGACACAATTTCTGCAATCTTGGTGCAGCAAAACAAAGAAAGTACAGAATATCCAATTACTTTCTTCAACCAGAGTCTAGAATATTATGAGGTGAGGTACTCCTTCATTGAGAAGCAAGTCCTGGTGGTAATCAGAGGATTGAAGAAGTTTAAGAATTTGGTTTCAAACAACAAAATACAACTATTGGTCTCCCGTACAGGAGTTAAATAATTCTTCTCAGCAAGGACTTGAATGAAAAGTGCACAAGATGGATCACCTGTGTCATAGAATATGACATTGAGATTAAGGTCACCAAGCTAGACTATGGGAAGGGGTTGTGTGAACAACTAGCCTTAGGTCGCAAGATGGAAAGACGGTGAAAACGAGGTTGTTCTTGTTCTACAAGATGATCAAGAAGAAGGGAGAGATGATGTACCTTATCCTTGTTGGACCCAAGAAATGGTGCACTTCCTTCGAATAGGCATGTGTCTTTATGGGATGGATAAAGAAAAAGGAGAAATTTTAGGTTACAGAGCCATCCCATATGTTCTTATTGATGGTGTCTTGTTCAAAAGAGACATTAATGGCATCCTACTTGAAATGTATTGAGACAGATCAAGTGGAGAGAGTGCTACAAGAATTCCATGTTGAAGTAGCTAGAGGCCATTTTTCTTTAAGAGTGACAACACTAAAAATCATGAAAGAAGGATATTATTGGCCCAGAGTGTTTAGTGACCAGTAACACATGGAGAAAAAGGTGCAAGAATTGTGCATTCTTCAAAGGCAAGGAAAGGCTAGCAACACTTCCATTACACCCAATCTCGGTCGACCAACCTTTCATGTAATGGGGATTGGACTTCATTGGATTCATTAATCCAAACTCAAGCAAAGGTCACAAATGGTTCCTGACAGTGACAGATTATTTTACCAAATGGACCGAGCCAGTGGCACTCAAGGAAGAAAATGATTCTAGTATCTATGATTTCTATGAAGGGATAGTGACCAAATTTTGAGTGCCAACCACCATCATATCAGACAATGCATTAGCATTCATAGGTTCCAAGGTCATAGGGTGGGCTGTTAAGAATGGGACTTATTTGAGTACTTCATCAAACTATTACCCTCAAGGTAATGGTAATGCTTAGTCCACAAACAAAAACCTACTAAAGATCATCAAAAGGACTCTTGATGAGAATCAGAGACCTGGCACACAAAGCTCAAAATGGCCTTATGGGCTGATAGAATAATGCCCAAGAGATCTACAAGCAGCTCTCCATTCAATTTTTTCTATGGGAAAGAGGCAGTGTTTCCTATATCACTTGAGTTTCTAGCATTAGAGCTTGTGAAGAAACTAGAGATGTTTGAATTTGGACCTATGGAGGCTAGGTATGTGGAGTTGATATAATTAGAAGAAACTAGAGAGCATGCTCTCAAAGCAATAGAGAAGAATCAGGGCTTGATCCAAGAAATGCTTTGACAAGAAGGAAAAAGTAAGAACCTTCTAGGAAGGAAACCTGATTTTGAAATGGGATGCAGATCGAGCAAAACCAGGAAGGCATTCCAAATTTGACGCCATCTAGAGTGGCCCCTATATGATCACAAGATGAAAAAGTAGCAATGATTTCCAATTGTCTACATTGGAGGGTAAAATTTGTAGATTCCAAGAAATGCGATCAATCTTAAACAATGTTACTACAAGGGGAGTTCTCACCCTGTACATATTAGTTTAGTTTTCTCTTTCCTCTAAGTGCTTATGCACATTGTCTTGTTGTAGTGTAGATTGCTTTTCTCCTAAGTGCTTTGCATGCTCTGCATGTTCCATTTGGAGCATGTATGATTTCAAATTTTTTTATAGTGTGGTGTTGTTTTGTGGCTCTTATGTAGTCCATTCAGAGAGACAGATGAAGCCCGGAGTTAAAACAATTTTCTACTCTCAGAAACCTTCATTTCAAGATTTCTTATGAAAATTGAGAGTGTAAGCAGTCGGGCTCATGAATCAGAGGCAGAATCAATATCAAAATATCTTTCTCAACTCCATACCCAATGGATAGGACAAGGTAATTGGTCTTTTCATCTAGAAGGAAGATATCCTGGTGAGTCACCAAATTGTTATCCATCCATATTTTGCCCCGTGCAAATATTGGATCGACCACGATCCCACATAAAAGGAAACAGAGTCAAAAGGTGATGAAAAGGGAAAAAGATAAATTGCAGACCCGTAGGACCAATTTTTGTTCTAATCTAGTTGCCATGTGTCTAGTATCAAAAGGGGACCCATTTTTCAAGTTGTTTTCCCACCCTCCTGTATGGACCCAATACAAACTTTGAAGGGGCATATCTTTTGACTCAGGGCTCAAAATATTACAAATATGACATTGTTGGAAAGATCTCAGCCTCACCCATGCCATGGAGGTATGAAACTTTAATTTTGAGGAGGTTAGGTGAAGAAAAATAGAAGAAACATCTTTAGACTTTCAATGCGCAGGATCTTCTTACCGTAATGACCAAATCAGATTTGATCTGCTCCACAATTTCCTCTTCCTTCAAGGTTCCGAACTAGGGATTGATGTAGTAAAGATGGATTGGGGGCAGATTTTATCTAAAGAATCAACAACAAAGTGGTTGAACTTCAACCTACTTTTCCCACTTCTCTCTCTTCCTTTTGTCGATTCGAATCTATAAATATGGGGGCGGTGTCATTGTAAAGGGTTGGACATTCTTTTTTACAAGCTCCCTTCTCTTATTAGCAAAGAGATTTGTGGGCTTCAGGCCTTCCATCAAAAATTACATTATATTTTTACCTCTTTACTACCTTGTAATGGATTGTATCAATCTACAGAGCAATAAAACATGTCTATGATCAATTTTAGATCCTCTCTTGTCTCTTTTTCTTTCATCTGGTCTCCCATTATATATTTTTCTATCTTTGCTTGTTTATTTTATGCATTTTGTATGTTTGTGTCTATTAGCAAAATAAGTGTTCATCATTCCTTTGGGGCATCACCTCATAGTTTAGCTTTGTTTTGATTTCTATATTCCTTTTATCCATGTCTCCTTGGTAAAGTTTATATTAGGATTAACAAAAGACCCTCTGTAAGTTTCTACGTATGCACCTAAATAGAGGAATAAGGAACCAGCATTCAATCTAGAGAGCTTTCCCATTTTTCAAGGTCCCACATCTTGGGGAAAGTTCAATGTTATGCAATCACACCAAATGAGTCTTCCTAAGAAAAGCAGATCTTTTAGAGCTCATTTGGGGGTTTTGTGATTCTGCACTAATGAAACTAAGGAAATGCACATTGGATTATTGAAGGATGTAGCTATCACCATTCAAGGGGCCAAGTTTACTGGGGACTTTGAAGTCTTGGCACTCATCGAGGTAGAAAAATTTCTAGCATTGCTTGGGCACCCATGGTGTTACAAGAATAATGCTGACATAAGGTTTAACAAAGGATATATCAGTTTCAAAAAAAGAAGAATGGGTGATCATCCCTTTGATAGATGAGAAGTTAGCACCCTACACAGATTCATTGGGAGAAGAAGTCCTTGATAGAATATACGTGCGCTCAATTAGGGATCCAGAGATAATTCACCCTATAGAAGGAGTTATCCAATTTGAGGATGCCCAGTCTATGAGTGATACCACGAGCATGGCATGTGACAATTGGGCACATAGGACCTATGAGTTGATTAGATGGCATTTAAGAGGATTAGTAACCAAGGTGAAAAAGGCACGTACAATCTGGTGCCTGGGAGGAAGAAAACTACCAAGTTACTTGGGAGGGGCTAATCTAGAATATTTCTTACGAGAAATGGAGGCCCATTGGAGAAATGAGAAGGAAAGGAGGAAAATGTTTAACTACAACCTACTCGGAACTGCTGCACGCTAGTGGGTGACACATCGAGAACCTCTTGGAATGGCACGAGGTGAGAATTACCTTCTCCATAAGGTTTTACAGGAGAAATGCACCCATGGCTATAAAATACTACCATGGTAAAGAGACCACTTCCTTCCATATCTAAGCATGTGAAAGCCTAGATGGGAAGTGCGAAGTATTACCACCTTCATTATAGCTTAATAGGTTGTACTCTACCCTGCAAGGTTGTGCGCGTGTGTGGTATATCCACTCGGAGATGCATCGCCAAACTAGTAATTAGAAAGAATTTACATTTTATCTCATTCAAAAATTTGAGTATCGGAGTACAAGACATTAGTACATAAGGCATTGCAAGTAGTTAAATTCTTACAATAGGGGATAGTGATATACCGAAAGACAAAATACAAGAATTGCTAGGTGAACCTAGCCTAGAGGTGTGCTTTGAGGAAGAAGAAACATAAGAGATACAACTTGAGCATGCATGTATAGAAAAAGAAAAGGGGAAGATGGTGTATGTCATTGATGGGGAAGAAGCGAAAGCTTGGATGTTAACCATTCTATAGGGAAGCACAAGGTCATAGATAGTGCTTTGATGAATGGGTGCGTGCCTACCATGAACCTTTAAAGATGAAAAAGGTTAACATCATCTCAGAAACGAACCCAAGGAGGTAATCATTGGAGACTATTGGTCGGAGAAAGAAGTCTCTTAAATAATTGATCTGTAACGTAAATTCCATGATTTTTTCCCATGTGGGTATCATGAGCTTAAAGGAATCCACCATTCCTTGGGGGAGATGAGGATAAAACTAAAGGAAGGTGCACACCTAATCAGGAAGAGGCCATACCAGATGAATCCCAATTTGGACGTAAGGTTTAAGGAGGAAATAGATAAAATGATAGCATCGGGTATCATTGAGGCTATCAAAAAGTTGGAATGGATAAGTCTAATGGTGATTAATATCAATAAGGATAGGAGGATAAGGATATGTGTTGACTATAGGGACTTGAATGCAGTGTGTATCATTGATCCTTTCCCAACCCTATTTACTGAAGAAATCTTAGAGGGAGTGGCAGGACACAAGGTCTACTCTTTCACGAGATGGATTCTTGGGCTATCACATGGTAAGGATTGCGAAGGAGGACAAGAGGAAGGTGACTTTCACCACCGAGTGGGGAAGTTTTACTTATACATTCATGCCTTTTGGGTTGAAGAATGTGCCTACTATGTTCTCGCGCATTGTGGTGAAAGATTTTCAGGACTTCATCCATAAATTTCTTCAAGTTTACCTGGATGATTGGATAGTATATGGGTTAGTGAGGGACCATTGTGACAACTTAAGATTAATGTTTGAAAGGTGTTGGTAGTTAAGGATATCCCTCAACATTAAGAAATGTGTATTTTCTACCCCATTTGGAACATTATTGGGGCACATCATATGTAAGGAGGGCTTACTAGTAGATCCTACCAAGGTTGCAATAATTGTGGGATTGGGGGAGCCTACTAGTCAAAGCACAAAGGCATATATTTTCTTGGACACACGGTTACTATAGGAAGTTCATCAAGGGATACGCCAAGATCACCACACCTTTAGAAGAGTTACTTAGACACAAGAGTGCCTTCCTTTGGGGAGAGGCGCAATAGAAGGCATTTGACACTTTAAAGGATAGGCTGATCACCGCACCCATACTACAATTCCCCTCTTGGGATAAGCCCTTCCATGTTCATGTTGATGCCTCAAGAAACTCCATTTGAGAAGTACTTACACAGCCTATTGAAGGGATCGTTGATCATTCTTTATGCTTTATAAGAATAAATTTAACACCAAAGACAAGAGAATTATACTACAACTCAACACAAGGCATTAGCAATTATCTACATGCTTCACAAGTTCAAATAGTATCTACTGGCAAGCCCTTTTATATTTTATACTGACCATATGTCATTAAAATACTTAGTGAACAAGCCCGTTCTACAAGGGAACATATTTCGGTGGGTAATATTGTTACAAGAATTTGATTTCACTGGTTGTCAAACCAAGAAAAAGTAATTCGGACCTAATCATTTGTCTAGAATCAATTTAGGGAGGAGGTACAAAGTTGTTGTGCCAAATCAGCAGCACCCCCGGATGCTAATCAGATTTCTAGTTTGATCATACTAGCATCCAATGTGATTGCACAATATTGAATCCTTTCCCAAGTGTGGGACTTGCAAAATGAGAAAGGAATCTCCAGATTAGAGGCTGGTTCCTCAACTCCTCTGATCAGATCTATTATTTGCACAATTGCAGAGGTTTGAATCCTAATCCTACTCTAAATTCCAAGGAGACAAAGATAGAAAGTGTAAAAATTGAAACTAAACTAATAGGTGATACACCAAAAGAGTGGTGAACACTTCTTGTTCATGCAAATTGACACAATTTCATAAAATGCAACATGAAACATAATACATAGGCTGATAAGATGCAATTAGAGGTCTGAAATGAAGCAAGACAATACAAACAAAGGACTGAAAATTGATCACAGAGTCTGCAGACCGTATTTTTCATTGTCAAAATCCTTGCATTTGCAACATAAAAGAGGTAGAAACCTATTACAATCATGAAGAAGGTCTGATACTTACAAAAATCACTTGTTGAAGGTGAAAGAAGAAGCTTGCTATCCAAAAAATGTTCAACCTCAAAAATGAGCCAAATCTAGCTTTTACAATGCATGGGTCGAGCCCAGGAGAGAGAAAACATGTAAAAAACATGGAAGCCATTCCCCATTGAATGAAGATGCATTAAAACAGCATGGGCATCCTTATAGACCCATGCCCTGACATTTTTGGCCATGCTAAAGAAGAATGTGACCCATTTTACATTAAAACTGGTTGTTGAAACATCATTTCTGGCCATTACCACGTGCCAGAGGCGTTTCTTGATTTTCTCTCTCCAAACTCAACCAAAATGCAAAATTTACCCTGGAATCATGTAGATAATTTCACCAGCTTTCCATTGATATAAAGAACATGAAAATCCGAGCTCTGGATCGAAAGATATGGCGATTTGAAAATTTAGGGCAAAAACAGGCCAAAATCGGATCGGCGGGCAAAAGTTTGAATTTTTACCCGTTTGGTCTTTGGAAAAATTTTCAAATTTTCCCCGCTCCGCCACTCTAGGTGCCACATGGCAGCTTCCTATTGGCCACGGGCCTCCTAAGGGAAAATTTCCCACAAAAACTCCGCCGAGCCATAACTTGAAAAATATGAGGAGTTAGGAGGAAAACTTTACCTTTCTGGAAAGCTGAGAGAGAGCTCTATCCAATGGTGCCATTTTTAGAAAGATTTGAGTGCCTAAAAATCAAAAATGGAGACTGAGGCACAAGAGAGGTAAGAACACAAGGATTTAGCCACAAAAATGAGTAGGGGCACATTTTGGATAACAATTTTGGCGACTCAGAGGGGTCATCTGCCTGCTAGATGAAGATACCAGTTGCCTGAAGCAGCCCATTGGGCATGGAGTCATAAAATTTTCTGTTCGGAACCCAAAATAACTTATAATATTACAAGGAGGAAGATGAAATATCACCTGATGGAAGCAAGGACTACAAAACATCTCCAGGGATAGCAAGCCATGTGCAAAGCACTTAGGGAAAGAAAAACAACCTACAAGAAAACAATGTGCACAAGCACTTGGAGGAATGAAAACCTAAGATAATATTTACAAGGTGGAGAATTTCCCTTTAGTAGCAATGCTTTAGATAGATTCCATTGATTGGAATCTGCAGTTCTTCGCCATCCAATGAAGACAATTGGAAGGCATTGTTGTCCTTACACTTTGTGACCATGTACGGGCCACTCCAAATGGCATCAAATTTTGAATACCTTCTCAGTTTTTCTCTATTTGCATACCATTTTAACACTAGATCTCCAACTTGGAAAGATCTAATCTTTGCCTTCCTATCAAAGGTCTTCTTGATCAAAGCTTGGTCCTTCTCCATTACTTGGGATGCCTGATCTCTGATCTCTTGGAGCTCCATCAACTCTGCATATCTCACCTCCATGGGCCCAAACTCTAGCAACTCTAACTACTTCATGAGTTCCAATGTTGGAAAATCAAGTGACATGGGCAAGATTGCCTCTCTTCCATAAACAAGCCTGAATGGAGAGTTACCTGTGGATCTCTTGGGAGTTATCCTATCAGCCCATAAGGCTTATTTCAGTTTGGTATGCCAAGACCTCTGATTCTCATCAAGAGTCCTAATGATCCTCAACAAGTTCTTGTTTGTAGATTCAGCTTGGCCATTACCTTGAGGGTAGTATTTTGATGAAGTACTTAGGTAGATCCCGTTCTTGATAGCCCACTTAGTCACCTTGGATCCAATGAATGCTAATGCATTATCTGAGATTATTGTAGCAGGTATGCCAAATCTGGTTACTATCCCCTCATAATTCTAAGATGCTAGACTCATTTGCTTCCTTGAGTGCTATTGCTTCATTCCACTTGGTGAAGTAGTCTGTGTGTCACTGTCAAAATCCACTTATGCCCTTGGCTTGAATTGGGCTTAATGACTCCAATGAAGTCCAAACCTCATTGCATGAATGGCTGGTCAACTGAAATTGGATGCAATGGAAGGGCAGCAAGCCTCTCTTTACCTGTGAAGAATGCACAATTCTTGCACCTTTTGATCCACGCAAAGCAATCACTTTGAAAAAATAGGGCCAATAATAACCAATCTTCATGATTTTTAGAGTTGTCACTCTTGGTGCAAAATGACCACTAGCTGGTCCACCATGGAACTCTTCTAACACCCTATGAACCTGATTTGTGCTAATGCATCTCAGCAGCACTCCATTCACATCTTTCTTGAACAAAACACCGTCTACTATGGCATATAGGACAGCCTACAATCTGAAGTGTCTTCTTTGGGTTTTTTTCATCTCTAGAGGGCATAGGCTTGTGCTTAGGAAGTGCATTATACCTTGGGTCCATCAAGGAGTGGGGACAACATTATCCTCTTCTTGAGTGCTACCTTGCACATGGTTATCTTGAACTCAAAACAGCCTCTTCTTTATTGCATACTCCTTTTTGCTTGCCCGAATTAGCTTCTCACACAATCATTTTCCTCTTACTAGCTTGGTGACCTTGATCTCAATGTCATACTCCATGACACGAGTGATCCAACCTGCCCTTTTCTCATTCAAATCCTTGTTGAGGAGGAAGTCCTTTACTCCCACATGAGAGACCAATAACTGAACCTTGTTGTTTGAGACTAGATGCTTGAATTTCTTCAAGCTTCTGATTACTGCAAGTACATGCTTCTCAATAAAAGAATATCTCACCTCATAGTCATCTAGGCTTTGGCTGAAGAAATCAATTGGCTGCTCATCATTGTCCTTGTTCTGCTATACCAAAATGGTAGAAATGGTATCATTACCCCCAAATGCATAGAGGATGAAATCCTTGGAGAAGTCTAGGTTGATGAGAGTTGGTGCTTGAGAGATGGCTTCTTTGATTGCTTCAAAACTCTCCTTGCCTTCTGCTATCCATTTGAAAGCCATGTTTTTCTTTAACATCTTGGTGATAGGTTTGACAAGGGCTGCAAAATCTAGGACAAACCTCTAAACAAAATTTATTCTCCCGGGAAACTCAAGTTCCTTCTTGTGGCTTGGCAATGGTAGTGCTCTTATGGCTTCAACTCTCTCTAGATCAATTGCTAATCCTTCTTTGTAGAAAATATGGCCAAGGATCTTTCCTTCATGTGCTAGGAAGATACACTTCTTAGGATTAAAAGACACTCCAAATCTCCTGCACCTTTGGAAGACTTGTCTCAAATGAGAGAGGTGGTCTGCTGCATTCTTTGAAAAAATAGTGATATCATCAAGATATATCAACACCATGTTGTTAATCAAACCTTTGAACACCATGTCCATTGCTCTTTAGAAGGTAGCTCCAGCGTTGGACAGCCCAAATGGCATTTTCCTATATGCATAAGTTCCCCATTTGGTTGTGAAGGTTGTCTTGAACTGATCTTCTTCCTTCACCATAATCTGATTGTACCCTGAGTAGCCATCAAGCAATGAAAACCTTCGAGCCAAAGCAACAACTTGTAAAATCTGCTCCATAGAAGGAAGTGGGTAATGGTCCTTGAGAGATGCTCTATTCAAATCTCTGAAATCAACGCACAATCTAATCTCTCCTCTCTTCTTTCTGACTGGAACTAAGTTGGCAACCCAACTAGAATGCTTGATTAGGAATATGATTCTTGACTCAATCAACTTGTTCAATTCCTTCCTCATGAGAGGTTCCATGTGTGGATTGGATGGCCTTTGTTTCGCTTTGATGGGCTTAGTATTTGGATCCAACTCAATGGTGTCTTTGAGCTAACTTGGGATTGAAACCTTTCAAATCTTTGTAGCTCCAAGCAAACACATCGGGGAACTCTTGACATAGATGTATGAACTCATACCTTTCTTGTTCAATTGTCATCATGTCCAATTTGCAATGGTTTTTTCTCTTCCACCAAGATGGATATCTTGAATCTTCTCTCTTGACCTGAATGTTTTCTTTCTCTTTCCTAAACTGGTCGTTGGGATTGAAAATGGACTCCAAAGTGATAAGTCCCTTGGGCAGCTTGTTAGTTCTTAGTGTACCACTTGGTCACCATACTTGTTGTTCCAATTTTTCCTTATTTTTAGCTAAGAACTCAGCTTCTTCTTGTAAGAAATGGATGATTTGCTGGTCATTCTCAAACACTTGCCAACTTACATTGTTATCCGACACTGAAGGCCTCACAATCACATGGATGTTTGGCTGTACCTTGTCTTTTTGAATGCTCTCCACAACGTCAAAGGCTGCCCCAACTGCTGCAAGCCTGTCAGCGGCTTGGTTCTCTTTCCTAGGAATGGATTTGATGCCAAAACCCTCAAAATCTTCAATGAGGTCCCACACCCTGTTCTTGTAGCACTTGAGTAGATCATTCTTGACAGCATGTTGCCCCTTGACTTGGTTGACAATCAACTCACTGTCACCAAAGACTTGCAAGTTCTTTATTCCTCTCTTAATTGCCCAATGCAGTCCTTACACCAAGGCTTCATATTCGGCGGTGTTATTAGAGCATGCAAACTAAAATCTAAAAGCTAAATAATACTTAACTCCTTGAGGTGAAACCAGCATGGATCCCCTCCTACACCTTGTCTACTCCTTGATCCATCAAAAACAACTAACATACCTCATTGTTATCTTTGTGGTTTGGCTTGGTGATGCTAGGAATAGGATGATTTTCTTCATGTATGCAATAGACTCCCATCTCATATTCTTCTATTTCTTGATAAGGATCAAAAGCATGCACCTTGCTTTCCCATTCATCAAGAGTTAAATCAGGATGCTTCCAACCTTGGTGTCACTTCATCGCTGATTGGATGATCTTCTTGATCAAACGCTGAACAATTGGCATTAATCTGACTTGGAGTATAAGGCTCAATGTGAAAGTTTGCAATAGGTTTAGATCTGATTATGGCCTTGGTTCCATATCTTGTTCGAACAACATGTGTGACCAATCAGCGAGATAAGTAACCTCCAATCTTGGTGTGAAATCCCATTACAAACATAGGGCAAAGAGTGGTGGAAGGTCTATAATTGATACATCTTGCAAAACAACAACATTTGGACATGCATGCAAGGTAAGACTCAAGTTTCTAATCACCCCAACTATTCTTACTGTTGTCCCATCCAACTGCACTACCCCTTTGGATATGGTTTCATATTGAAGTCCTAGCTTATCAGCTATTTGCTTGGGCATCACTGAGCTACTTGCCCCGAGAATCAATCATGCAATTGTGCACCAATTGGTTTCCAATTATTAATGAGACATAAAAAGGAGGGGGCTTCAACATTTTACCTTGTTATCCTCCATGATTCCCTTCAGGCTGGGCAACATTTGTGAGCACCTTCTCTTGCATTTGGACTGCTGATTCGAAGTTGGCCAGTCCTTCATGGAAGCTTGTAGCAAATCTCTCTAGCCTAGGATAGATAGGGATTCCCACATTGATATATTTACATTTGTCTTCTTCATCTGATCAATGATACTAAATGGTGATGAAGGATCTCTTTGTTGTCCCTTGGTTTGCATATTCATCCCTTGCATGTGGGCAGCAACAACTGGTATTTGAGTTGGTCTAGGAGATATTCTCGGCTGCCCTTGTGCATTTAGAACTGGATTTTGTTTTCCAACCATTTTGGAGCCATAAAAGGTTGTGGATTGGTCGAGCTAATGGTTTTTCTTCACCCAAATTCCTTCTTTTTGACCTTGTGTTGGCTGCAACACCTTGAGATATTGTTTGATTTATGCCACAAAAATCCTCTGCCTGCCAGTTCACAAGTGTGGTGTCATTTGGAGCTGATTGCTGCTTGGAATGTTTCTTGTTGTTGGTTGTTTCCTTAAGTGCCCTCACCCTCCACACCGTAGTAGTTGTCACCATTAATGCTTGATTCAAGGCACCGTTGAAGCACATAGATTGGTTATGAGGTTCATTGCATGGAAAACACCAATCATACTCCTAAGCAACGTTGTTTTGTGTTTGCACCAATGCCTTAGAGGCAGATATAGCATTTGGATTATAGGGCTGAAATGGTCTATTGGCAGGAGGCCTTGCTTGATTTAGATTTGCAGCTAGATTGGGTTGTCTATGAGGTTGATATGGCTGCCTGTTAGGCTGAGCTTGAGGCTAGAAGGAAGGTCTAAAACTTTGGGCTTGTTTCCTCTTGAGAGTAACCAGCTCATTACCTAAATTTTGCAATTTCTTCATGACTTCTTGAAGCTCATTTGGGGCACTTGGAGATGAAGTAGAAGCTTCATTTAAACTCTAATTTCTAGGAGTGGGAGAAGGATCCAAATTAGGTGCTTGATTAGTGTTTGGGATTTCTAAACTTGGAAATAATGGAATGGGAGGTCTAGGGGCTAGTTTACCACTTGGATCAAACAATTTTCAGCCCTAATGGCAATGCTATAAGCATTAGGGATAGTTATGCCTCCCATGGACTGAAGCAACATAGAAATATTAGAATTTAGAGCTTTGAGATATTAAAGAAAAGCACCTTTTGTTGTTGGCCTTCCGCCACCGGAATTCTCTCCCAAGTCCTTTGAAATCTGAAATTAAAATCAGTCAGCTACTCATTGGGAGCTCTTTTGATAGTTGTCAGCTGCTCCAAAAGGGACAAGTTGTCTCCCTTTTCCCCAAACTGCTCATGGAGGGCTATACATAGTTGATTCCAATTTTGAATAGAACCTGAGGCAAGACTCCTGAACCATTGCAAAGCTTTCCTTGAATGAAGATGCCAATAGCTTTGACAAAGAACTTGCATCTCATTGATCTCATGGATTGCACAAATGTTAGTAATATCCTTAACATGATCACCAGGTGAGGTCTGATTTTCTCCAGTGAAGTATGGAATGTTCTTCAATGTTGCAACTGGGATTGGATTTTGTGCATTGAGAGCAAGTGGGTTACTACCAGTGAAATTGACATAGGGGTTGTTTTGTGCCATTCTAATTGGTCTTAGAACCCTTGTTGACTGAATGAAAGGCCTACCAGGTGGAGGAGTTGAGAGAGTTCTATTTGGTGGAGATGGAGACCTTTGGATTCTCCTCCCACTTTACCTTATTCTTGGAGATAACTGCAGATATTCAAATAACACCTCTTCCTCTCTAGCTCTTGACCTTGTGTTGATTCTTCTCATGAGTTTTCAGGTTTGCACTGCCAAAACCAACTGATTCTTCCCCTTGGAGTCACCAGATGTGTAATTTATAGCTCTTTTAAGCAAGAAAATTGCAGCAGATGCACATCAACTTTGCTGCAATGAAAATGAGACCTCTAAGGTCCCACCGGCATGCCAAAACTATTGTTGCAAATCAGCAAAGACTTCACGATGCTTGATCAGATTTCTAGTTTGATCATACTAGCATCCAGGTGTGATTGCACAACATTGAATCCTTTCCCCAGTGTGGGACTTGCAAAATGAGAAAGTAATCTCCATATTAGAGGCTGGTTCCTCAACTCCTTTGATCGATCTATTATTTGCACAATTGTAGAGGTTTGAATCCTAATCCTACTCTAAATTCCAAGGAGACAGATAGAAAGTGTAAAAATTGAAACTAAACTAATAGGTGATACACCAAAGGAGTGGTGAACACTTCTTGTTCATGTAAATTGACACAATTTCATAAAATGCAACATGAAACATCATACACAGGCTGATAAGATGCAATTAGAGGTCTGAAATGAAGCAAGACAATATAAACAAAGGACTGAAAATTGATCGGAGAGTCTCAGACTGTAATTTTTCACTGTCAAAATCCTTGCATTTGCAACATCAAAGAGGTAGAAACCTGTTACAATCATGAAGAAGGTCTGATACTTGCAAAAATCACTTGTTGAAGGTGAAAGAAGAAGCTTGCTATCCAAAAAAAATGTTCAACCTCAAAAAATGAGCCAAATCTGGCTTTTACAATGCATGGTTCGAGCCAGAGAGAGAAAACATGTAAAAACATGGAATCCATTCCCCATTAAATTAAGATGCATTCAAATAGCATGGGCATCCTTACAAATCCATGCCCGACATTTTTAGCGATCTTTGAAGAAGAATGCGACCCATTTTGCATTAAAACCGGTTGTTGAAACGTCATTTCTAGGCATTACCATGTGCCAGGGTGTTTCTTGATTTTATCTCTCTAAAATAAACCAAAATGCAAAACTGACCCTAGAATCATGTAGATAATTTCACTAGCTTTCCATTGATATAAATAACGCGAAAATCTAAGCTCTGGATCGAAAGATATGGCGATTTGAAAATTTAGAGCAAAAACAGGCCAAAATCGGATCGGCGGGCAAAAGTTTGAATTTTTACCCGTTTGGTCTTTGGAAAAAATTTCAAATTTTCCCCGCGTTCCACCACTCCAGGTGCCACGTGGTGGCTTCCTATTGGCCGCGGGCCTCCTAAGGGAAAATTCCCCACAAAAACTCCGCTGAGCCATAACTTGAAAAATATGAGGAGTTAGCAGGAAAACTTTACCTTTCTGGAAAGCCGAGAGAGAGCTCTATCAATGGTGCCATTTTTAGAAAGATTTGAGTGCCCAAAATCAAAAATGGAGACTAAGGCATAAGAAAGGTAAGAACACAAGGAGTTAGCCACAAAAATGAGCAAGGGCACATTTTGGATAACAAAAGCATTGAGAATACCATGTCGGATGCACAACTATTTAGGTTGTAGCATACACCCTCAAACTTAGAAGATATTACAAGGTATTTCTCAAGATAGGTGTAACACCGTAAGGAATGAAGGCCATGGATAAAAAGTAGTTAGATATATGCTCCATGCCCTACATGTTGACTAGTGGGGATTTATAAAAATGAAGATGTGATGAGATTATGCATCGGTGTATCTTTGGAACATGAGCACCTAGCCATAATAGAAGAGGTGCACAGAGGTAGTATAAGTGGGCACTACATAGGTGACGCCACTGCACGTAAGATATTAATAGCCAGATTATGGTGGGAGACCCTATATCAAGACTGTAAGGAATATTGGAAGGTGTGTGACCATTGTCAACACATTGGCAAACTAGGGCGAAGAGATGAAATTCCTTTGCACCCTATTCCCAACTGAGCTATTTAAAAAGTGGGCTATAGACTTCATAGGCCCTATTTCACTAGCTATGCATAGGAATAAATCATGTTATATAATCACATATAAATATTATTTGACAAAGTGGGCGGAAGAAACACCTACCAAGGATTATACAACAAATGGCCTTTGCAGCAAGATTTTTTTGGGAAAACATTATTATAAGGTATGGATGCCTTTTGAGTTTGACTAGTGACAGGGGTACACATTTCTTAAATGAGACAGTAAGGATTTTGCTAGCGGAATTCATGGTGGCTTATTAGAAAACTACCCCTTACCATCCACAAGCAAATGGAACCAAGGAGGTATTTAACAAAATACTAAGACATACCCTAACAAAAATTTGTGGCATTGGTAGAGAAGATTGGGATGATAAAGTATCAGCAATTCTATAGGCATATAGGACAACCTACAAGATATTACATAAGGTCACACCGTTTCATTGGTGTTTGGTGTAGAGCTATCCTACCGGTTGAATTCATGTTACCATCGTTGCGTATAGTGCACGCAGGAGGTTTAGCAAATGAAAAATAACTGGAAGAAAGAATTGACAAGTTAATGTAAATAGACGAAAGATGATCACTTTCTAGGTGAAGCCAAAAGACTAAAAATCAAAACAAAATGCATGGCATGATTGACACATTAAGAACAAAAAGTTTGAGGTTGGGCGAGATGGTGCTACTATGTGATTCCAAGTTTTTGTGCCATCCCGGGAAGTTAAAATTCCATTAGTTAGGTCCTTAAATAATTTCGTACATCCCCGATTTAGGCGCATTCCAATTTCAAGCGCTGGATGGAACAACATTATCATGACACTTTAACGAGGGTAGGATGAAGCCCTATGTTTCACTATTTTCTTTACACTTTTGAAGTGATGAAACAGATAAGGGTAAGGGCCAAGGAGGAATACCTGTTAAATTTTGGTTGGTTGATGGTTGTTGCATGCATTATGACTTCTTGATCTAATACCAATTGTGAGAGATTCCTTTTGTCTAGGAGGAACTACCTGTAATAGAAAACATGACCACAAAAAGATAGTTAAATGATATATGATAGTGGACTACCTAGCGTATGCTAGTTCTGGAAAGTGTGATACTTCCTAGATGGTTGTCAATACACAATTTAAAACAAGTTAATGTGATAAATAATCAAATTTCTACTATAGTTGATATGATTTAGGTATCTCATTCAAGCACAATAAGAAAATCTTAACATAACAGGCTAGGCTATGGACAGATCAGAAAGGTAGGTAGTTGTCTAGTGCTGGAACTAGTCGGGTCGATTCTCGCTTGTTTAGGGCAACTGGTGAGATGATTGTTGGGTCTATTCTTGGTCAAGTTGAAAAACACATAGACTGACATTAGTCAGGTATAACCGATGCCAGTTTAGGTAGAACCGATGACGGTTGTGGATAACCAAAGACATCGATCCGGTCGAGGTCAAAGAAACACGAATAGATCAAATGGCAGGGTCTGATTTAAGGTCGAATGAGGTCAGGAGAGTGGATGAGAAGGTCTATGGAGATCGCAGGTCTTCTCTGAAATAGATATTAGGTCGAAATGGAAATTTGGTGGTGTGGGTAAGGGAAATGGTGGGATTACAAGCTAATAAGCAATGGAGGAATGAACATGCAAAGTACAAACTAATGACAAGAATGAAAAAAGTTAACTATGCTAAAATAGATAATGTTGGTAGAGATGTACTTATTGTGATGTAGATTTAGATGGCTGAATGGAGGTGGTTGTTGATCAGAAGAATAGTGTTGGATATCGTAGCAGTGGCTCTAGAATGATTCCGTGAGTGCAATGCTTCCAAAATCTATCCTGGTGATGGCTCTAGATGTCTGGATGCTTAAAAGGATACTCGTTCTACTTACATGTACCTCTAGTCTCCTTTTATTTCTCTTAGAATGTGCCAACCCAAAAACAAGGTTGTTTAGGTGAATAAATGGTAACCGATGACGGTTCCAGGTTGACCGATGTGGGTTTAGGGTTGACCAACATCAATTAAGGTGAGATGCCCTCAGTTATACTAAAATGGGTAGATCTTTCTAATTTCTTTTGGCCCAGTTCATTTATTCTCATGGATTAGAATGGAAAATTCCCTTCTAATGAGTGGGAATGTGGTTAGAGATATTTTAGGGATTGATTTTAGGGTTAGAAAAATCTTAGCTCATTAAGGTAAGTAAGACTTAGTTATTGTTGGTTATGGAAACATGCCAAGAATAGGTCTAGGGTGAGGTGGATGGATGAGGTGTCTAGGTGAGGTGGTGGGGTAGAAATTAGGGTAATTAGATATTAAATATTGTGAGGATATATATTAATTTAATTAAATTAATTATGATGTGGGGTGGAAGGGGCCATGGTTAGATGAGTATGTTTGAGCTGGTTATTTGATGAGGGACCAAGGGGAGTGTGACCCAATTTTGGTGTCTAAATTTTTCCCCTTTTATTGTGTAGCTTGTATTGGTAAGCGATGTTGGAAAAATAAGATGTGGGTGTCCCATGTGTGGGTGAAGGTGATCCCCCTCAAACTAGGAACTGATGAGGTAGAAGACCGAAGTGGGGAGTGGTTTGATAAAGGTGGATGTGATGAAGAGGAATGTGGACAACAGGGGTAATGGGGTAAAGGTCCAAATGGGTAATCAAGGTAATGGTCCAAGGTTAAAGGTAGTGACAGTCAAATGCATGCATATGTATAAACTGTGGCACGGTACCAGGTTGAAGAGCATGCAAACTCTACATCATCCAAGGTCGATAGGTTTATCTAAACAAGGTTGAGGTGATTCTAGTATCCAAGGTATAGGATATGGTGTGGAAGCACATTATAGGTCAGGTGCAGGAATGTTTAGGTATGTTCGGTACACCAAAGGTTGGGTCAAGGATAAACGGTCATGGAAAGAGGTAAGGTAAGGTCATTAGGTCAAACAACACGGGTAACAATGTTACAAGGTATAGCGAGCACATGAGTTCACAGTCACTAACAATGTTCTGGGTCTAAGTAGCTAGGTCATGGCATGGGTAGGGCTGAGGTATGGGTAAAATAACAAGTCCCAAAATGTAATTAAGGATAGGCATAGGTAAGGTAGGCATGGAGGTTGGTTGCAATAAGGGGGTAAGGTCGACAATTCTTGTTTTGGGTAATTGTTCGTGAAATAGGGAAAGGGTATGGAAAAGAGTATGATAGGTAATCGATGCTAGTCAAATGTAACTGGTGACAGTCTAGGTAAGCTAATCGTGGTTTATTAGGGAAGATGACTGATGTTGGTTTGGGTATAACCAACCACGGTGTGCTAGAACATAGGACCGATGTCGGTTAGGTCGATGTGGGTATATAAAAGGAAAAAATCCGTATAATATGGATTCATTTTTACATTTTGACTATTATGAAAATGACAGAGCGTTGAATGAGTTGTTCTTTTTCAAGAGGAAAGGATAAGGGATGAGGTCATGCTTTGAGGTGAAGAGATCCAGTTGGTCGGAGGAGCTAGGTAGATGAGTCCACGAGCACGGGGGATCGATTGTGGTTATTATCGAGATATATGTTCACATGTATTTTATAATAGACTATCTAATTCATAGATGATGGTATTTATAGTATGGATGGTATACATGTGTTAATTTTCATTGTTATATATATAGGTGGAAATTAAGTGGATTAGGCATGATAGATTCAAGGTCATGTAGGCTTGGTGGAGTCAGGTCGGTTTAGGCATGATGGAGTCAGGTCATAGGCATGGATGGAGTCGGGTCATAGGCTTGGATTGAGTCATGTTAGTTAGGTATGGTTGAGTTTCTAATTCATTAATTTATGTAATTAATGATGATGTGGATCATGTTAAGATGATTTGTAGGAAAATGTATGATTATGGTAAAGAAATTATAGACCGGATGAAATGAATGTATAAGTGATGATGGTAAAAATGGTAAGAAATTGTTGTTTGTTTGGTTTAATTTCCAATTATTGATATACAAAGGAAACTAACTAGGGTAGAATGTGAATAGGAAAAGGAAGATGGAATTTGTTAGGGTAGAGATTGGTCGCGCTAACCTCCATGGGACCCATGCCCTCCGAGTGTTGCCTACATAATCCCGGAAAAAGGTACCTCGTGTCGATGTAGTTCTCCCATAAGCTAGGGAAGATTACGATGAAGGAGAGGAATGGATAGATATGTGCTACGCATGGATGATGTAGGTCATAGGCATGATTGAGTTATTTTAAAGATAAGTGTCGATGAGTTGGTCCTATTATGGGATAATCAATAAGTTATAAAATAAGGTAGAAAGGTAAGAGGTGGAAAAAGAACTGCCTAATTGATAAGAACCCTAATGATTCTACCATACCCCAAATGGGCTTATGAATGTAAGACCCTACAAAACTTTCATAATGGGCTACTCTAAGGGTGAAGAAAAATCACATGATCACAAAATGTCACATTTTCAGCAAGTCCCTTGAGTAACGAGGTATTTAGGTGAAAAAGGGAAATGAGGTGAGAATGGAAGGTTTAGCATAACTACATATACGATAACGTGTATTTCAGAACAAGAAACCTAGAATCCAAAATAGGCAAGTCCATGACGAAAATTTCATCTTTTTCTTTATGTGTTTGTTTTTAATAGACTGATCGATGTGTGAATTCTATATGGGATGGGTACATTATCTCCTTGAGGTATTCGTGAAGCTGATTGATGCGGGAAGCTTCTGAATATTTATTATATTTTTGTAATGACTTTATATAGTTGTCCTTCAAGGGAGCAGTCTATTGATAGTGGTAGAATATAAAGAATAGATGCACCTTTTGAGGGAGTCATATTTTGTTGGATGTTTGACTCAAGGAGTTGTATCCCTTTTTGTTTTTAGACGTTTAAGTCATGTACAAGACTATAGAGGAAGATTAGGTTCTTGTTTAGAAGAAAAGATCATATGTACCAATTTACTGGCCCACTGATCTACATTCCCTAGAACCACATCATTTAGAACCACTTGCGTTAATGGCTGGTATACCCAAAGTTCTCTCAATGTCAGCCCCTACACCCACCTAAAGTACTATTGGGGCATATGTTGCTACTACTTGTGGTATCCTTGTCAACTTATACATAAGGAACCTCTCATAAATATAGGTTGTCAATAAAATGATAGATCTCATGACCCTCGACCTCTACACCTCACTTTATATAATTCATATAATAACTACACCCATATGGTGGTGCCCCAACTAAATAGTATTTCATGATCAACTACAACTCTACATAGTACAATCAAGAATAATGGGATGACTCCATCTACCTTGTGGCACACTATTTGTGCCACAACTATCCCCATCGATACCTTCTAGATATTTGAAATCCCTACCGCCACATTGTACTAAGTCAAACACACAATGTGCATTCCTCATACATATTGCTCCCTATATCCCATATGGCCAATTATCTCCACTCTGTGACATTAGGTGTCACATCACAATACATGTGGATGCCTCTAGTAGGTAACCCCAAAATCCTAATTACATCGTTTAAATTAAAGGCCATCTCCTATGCTTTCCACCACCGAAAAGTGTTACACTCGTGTCTCCCAGGGAGGTCAAGGAAATTTGTAATATGTCAATTTCCAATGGTATCTTGGGCATCTATATGATGCCCCGAATCCCCAACCCTATAACTCGAAGCCTCTACCTATGATGATTTAGTAATTATCCCACTAAGCTTTGACACATCTACGCTCCACCATAGGTGGATTTTTTTCTCTACCTCAATCCACAAAATGATAGCAAGTAAGCATCATACCTCTACAAAATGAATGTTTTCATGAAAAATCCCAATATGCAACCTATCCTATCATATTTCCTATGTCATCGGCCCCCTCGCTAATGCCATTAGCCCCTAGAAAATCTTTCCTTACGTCATTTTCCCTCTAGGAGAATTTATTGGCCCTCGGCTCCATCTTTCCCCATTCGAAATCCATCAACCCTCATGTTCCAAAAGGGCCAATGGCTTCGTCCAAATTTTTGTTGCGACTCTAAAAAATTGACTTTAAAAATCGATAAAATGACAAAATAAAAAGTAAATCCCTCCCAAACCCACTTGTATTTTGTCATAACCTACCCCATGACACAATTTTTAACAATAATGACACACTAATGAATCCAAAAAAGTAAAAATACCAAATAACTCCTAATCTACTCAATGAAATTAACTACAACCACTTACCCATTCTCACACCCTACCATGTGCTCCACCTCATCGGTCTACATCACCACCTCATATTTGTGCCACTCATACTCTTCCATTTCCACATACAATTACTTAAGTTAACTCTTTTCATTTTTTTATATTTTTAGATCAATAGTCACTTTGAAAATCATTATCCTTTTGTGAAATTAATTTTGGAAGTTAATTAAATCATAATATCCACATGTAATAGTATTTATCCTTTTTAGGTAATTTAATTAAAACATTCTTAAATTTAAAAGTGTGATATTTACCTAAAATATGAAATCATTTTGTGAACTCGATCTAATCGAACATCCTATAACTAACCCTAATTTCTTTAGGGTTTCACTTTCTGATTTCTTAGGTCTGATCTAATTGATAGGGCTGTCATGGATTCCCCTATTCCCTTTATGACTATATTAAGTGTGATCCCACCTATCAATCGTCATTTGAAAAGGCTCTCTAACATATTCGATAAACCTTAACACTAATATTTCTTATGTGCTCTCATTTGTTCCTAAATGTCTCAAATTTTAAGAAGAGTTGGTTTCTTTTGATTCTCAATACATACTACCTCAAGGTGTCATCAATAATGGACCCCTTGTATATATTCATCTACACATCAATAAAACATTGGTTAAGATGGTACTCGTTGATAATGGTTTGGGACTCATTATTTGTAATATTTCTTACTTGCATATTTTAGGCATTCATATTGAAGAATTGTCTTCCTCTACAATTATTATTTGGGGATTTGATAATATATCTATTCATCCATTAGGTCAAATCACATTAAATATCACGTTGGTCTGATTCACTCTTCATATAAGTTTCCATGTCATGCCCGACAATATTATTTATAATTTATTACTATGGTTCCCATGGATTCATACCATTCATGTGGTACCTTCTACTCTTCATGAGTGTCTCAAATATTCTCATCAAGGAGCCACATACACTATTAAGGATGCTCTAGCTCTTTTTAAATATTATGTTAATGTAACTCCTCAAGGATCCACATTCTTATGCATACGACCTCAAAACCATATTATAAATAGTATGGGATAGGATATCAATATTTATTGCAACATGGTTTTAAAAATAAAATTCTTGGAGGTCATTAATAAAGGACTCCTTTATATATTCATGTACACATCAATAAGACACTAGTTAAGAAGGTACTCGTTGATAATGGTTCGGGGCTCAATATTTGTAATATTTCTTCCTTACATATTTTAGGCATTCATACTAAAGAAGTATCTTCCTCTACTATTATTATTTGGGGATTTGATAACATACCTCATCATCCATTAGGTCAAATCATGTTAAATATCACATTGGGATCACACACTCTTCCTATAATTTTCCATGTCATGCCTAACAATCTTAGTTATAATTTATTACTAGGATGCCCATGGATTCATGTCATGCATGTGGTACCTTATACTCTTTATGATTATCTCAAAGATTCTCATCAAGGAACCACATACACTATTAAGGATGATCTGGATCTTTTTAAATATTGTGTTAATGCAACTCCTCGAGGATCCACATTCTTATGCATATGATCTCAACAACCTTCTTATCAAGATTATGGGATAGGATACCAATATTTCTTGCAACATGGGTTTAAAAATCAAATGCTTGGATTTTATGACCATGGTATTCCCCAACATATTACGCTTAAGTGAAACAAACTAAGGAATTGTTTACTCTTTATGTCATTTTTGAAAACATGTTTTGGCACCAATATTTCTTCTCGCATTACAAAATAATTCACAAGAGGTATTTATTGTGTATTATACATCTAATTTTCATAGTTCTATTCATCTTAGGTCTCATGATAGGTCTTTTTGTGCTTACTACTTCACATAGCACTAGTTCCTCGAAGTATCCTACTAGGCATTTGGCTACACATGTTACGCCACACAGTTCTAGGGCCTCTAGGTCTCCTCCAAGGACTTCTTTTATGTATATTTTCTCTAGTGGCTCGCACTCTCAAAGGATTTTATGCAGATATTCTAGCCTTACAACTCACTCTATAGTTTCTCATAGATCTTCCAAGAGTCCTCATTCTTCTAGTCCACCATGTAGATATCACACATCACATTCTACGTAATGCTCTACTATTTATGGTTCTCCTCATAGGCCTTCTTTGGAATATATCACCACCATGGTTCCACTTTCACTTAAGTCACATTCTTAGACACATTCAAGGCTTGACCCTTCATCATTGTTGGTAATTATTTCACCTCATCATGGGGTTCTCTTGGGATATCTCTCATGTTATTTTCCCTCATTTTGTGATGATGCACTATGCTTATAGGTTCAGCTTGATTGTTGATGGAGAGATTCCATACATGAACCTCAATTTTCACACAAACACACTTGTGTGTGCACGCGCAGAAAACACACTTGTGTGTGCACGCGCGCACACACACACACACACACACACACACACACACACACACACACACACACACACACACACACACACACACACACACACACACACACACACACACACACACACACACACACACATAGGGGGAACCTTACTTCCCATATTTAACTACATACTCTTTATCAAACATTAAAATGTTTTCCAAGTATAAATAACATTCAAATATTTTTAAAAATACAATATTAGGACGTGTTTCTATGGCATACATTGTTTTCACTTTGCATCACATATGTTTTTTATTCCTTTGGTTTGATAGATAGAATTTATTCTTTACACACATGCATTCACATGGTATATTGAGCATGATGTAAGAAATACATAGAGCAATACATGATGATAGGTGTTGTCTTGTCCTTTACCTAAACTACTAACCTCTGGAGCCATCTACTTTTTCATATTATATCTAGGTGTTATATTTCCATTATAGTTCTTTTCTTTCCTCATTACACTTGGTTATATATATATAGTGTATTGTTTATCTTTTGGACAAATTGGAATAACACTTGTATTTTTTTAGTGCTTACAATTTTTGCTAGTTATTTTATATCATATGTTATGTGCTTTTCATCACCTTTGGATATGCTTATTTTTCATACAACTTTTCTAGTTGTGTGTGTTTCTATGATTATTTTTAACTCTAATTGTGGCCTAAAGGATTTGATTATCTTACAAAATTGTGGGTGTCCCATGTTGCTAGCATCATACCTTGTGAGTGGTTGTGTATCTCTTATTTGTAGGCTCAAGGGCCTTGATTGTATTGTCATACCATGGGTGTCCCAGGTTTGTAGGTATTTCACCTTCCGTGTGATAATATTTTATATATTTACACTTGTTTCTACATTGTATGCACTTTTTTCTACTAATACATGGTCTAATATTATTGATTAGTATTATTTTCATGCATTGACATTATTATGGTTATCATTCTTCTTGTTGTTTCTCATGTTTTACTATGTGGTTTCTTCCATGTGCTTCCCCCTTGCAGATACAATTTCATTTGGGTGGCCACCACATTAGTTCTTCGAGGTTATACACGGGTCTCTGGCTTCTCATGCATGGGTATACATCTTTTATTTTGATTCGTGTACTCGAATTCTTCATCACACATGCCTCAAAAAAGGGAGAAAACATTCATGGTTTATTACACAATTCCAATAGGTGAAAACATTTTAATAGGAAGAGAGATATGCGAGACGTAGAAATAAATACCTCTAAATTAGACTCGAAATAGAAATTTAGCCAAATCTACATAGGATCATAAACATATAGCATGTTCACAACCATAGAGATGGTTTGATCCTACTATATGGTTTTTCCCAAGGCAAATTTATCCAGATATTTTAAATTTTCAGGTTCTTTAGCACCGATACATAATTCTCATATGCTTTCATAATAAAATTGAATTAGTTTTGTATAGATTCATGGGGCATAAAGTATCTCGTTCTCTCTTTTTCCACAACACTTAAATTAATTAAATTTTTAGACATATTGGGAGGCATAGGTATCCTTTATTCAAGTAAAATATCATCATGTAAAATTTCTACTTAGTTTCTACTTAGTTGTGTGGCACATGGGAAGATTATGGGAGAATTTATTATCTTTTCTATTGTTTCTCCCAATTAACACCTCATACAAGGAAAGTAATGTGGAAGTAGGAAAGGAGAAAAGATAAACCTATTGATGTGTCATTTTATAGGTAGGGATGGGTTTATCTATCTAACTTGACCATGCCTTATGAGAATGATAGGGAGGAACATGATTATGGATGTGGTTGTTATCCTGCTACTTTATTGGGTTGCCTGAACTAAGGTGAGAGAATCTCAAGGGTGGCTTGAAATAATGAGGGATATTTTATGCTTCAAACCCTCATACTTGTTAGAACCTTAATATGAGATCAAATGCAACCACTAAATGTAATTCTCATTTAAAAGAATGGTCACACAAGCATTACAGACACTTGATACACCATAAACAAGCCACTAAAGATAGATAAAATGTGATCACAAGCATCATTTGGAAGGAATCTATTGACAACTTAGGGTGAAATGATACTTGAGATGTTAATCTTTACAATTCACAACAAATTCACTCAAAATATGCAAGATAAATGTGATTTACAGGAAGACATCATGTTGGATATGCAAAGGGAGATGAAATTTATAGGGGTAGGATGGGATAGTTATTTAGTTAAATGAAGTGGGTGGTGGTGGATCTAATGGGAAGGGGTACCGCATTCTGCCATCTTAGCTTTTTCTCTTCCATAATCCAAACAAGAACAAAGATCAAGACAACATAATATTCAAAGGGACATTTGTATTCATTGATACCAATTTCATGCAAACATTACCACATAATCTCATAAGTTTTTAACACAAACACTCATGTATGAAACTTCAAGATATCTATTAAATCATTTCCATGACATATATGATGTAATCAAAGGTTGTAAACACTTAACTACGAGATAAAATCATATAAAGGATTTTAATAACCAAATATACATTATAAGGTAACACTACAATATAATGTATTTTGAGTAACCAATCGCAATATAATAGACAAAAGGAAATGATCCATGTTTCATTAATTTAATAAACAAACGATTACAGAAAAGATAATATTCCTCAACTATTCTCTTACTTACAATCCAGATTGCCTAACTAAAGTATGGAAAATAAGTATGTGCATTTTGATTTAGATAAGGGAGACATAAAGTTTTGGCATGTGTGTCTAGCACTCCCCATGAGTTTCATGACATGGGTTAACCCCTCTCATATATCCTAACTTTGATGATTTTTGTGGTGATTAATGCATATGGGTGTTGTCTAATAGCAATCATGGTCCAAAAATGGTATCAAAGTGATAGGTCTCGAGTTCAAAACTCGCTTTGGTTAATGTTAGGGGAGATTGTTGGCATATGCACCCAAAGCACTCCCAATGAGTTTCATGACATGGATTAAACCCTTTCATATATTCTAACTCTGGTGATTTTAGAGGAGATTAATTCCTATGGGTTTTTCTATAACAGAAATCGTGGTCCAATAAAAGTGGCCAAAACTCAATGTGAGTTTATAACCTCATTCTAACACCATAACCTACATTTACAAAGGTGACAAGCGCTTCTATTCCATGTGGTGGAACATTATAATGTCCCCCATGTCCCTTTTATAAAGGTAAAAAAGTGAAATCAATGGTCTCTAAGTGTGTTTTTTCCACTTTTGTAAGCCTACCTTCAACAAACACTACCGAAAATAGTCATCTCGAACCAATTTTCTTACCCCAGAGCTTCCTAAGAGTTTCATAAGCAACCCATATATGTTTTTAACTCTGAGAGGGATTCTAAAAACATTCCCCCAATCTTCAAGAGACAATTATGCCTAAAATATGAAATTTACCACCCTTTTCAATTATGCTCAAGTGTGTGCGCGAGTGAAAGGAGTTGCTCCAAACATTTTTGATAATGAAAATGAAAACCAATCCATTAGGTGTCAATAGTACCTCCCATATTTCATTTTTTATTTTTATTCAAGTGTCAAATATTCATAGAACTCCATAACCATTTTTTTGAATCTCAATTGGGATCAAAGATCTTCATTTCAACCGCTAAGCCCATATCTCAAAATCTACACCATAGAATCTCCTAAAACATTTTGCAATGTGAAGTAGGATTCCTTATATTTTTGATGAGTATCCATTTTCTTCTCAATTCATCCCTAGGCTCCTGAACCATTCAAAACAAACTCACTAGCTTTTTCACTACTTTCATTTCCTTACATCATGTCACAAATAGTCTGGTGTAAACATGATTTTTATTTCACAACTTTCCTAAAATTCCTCAAGAGATCATAAGATTTGACCACACACTATTTGGATGTTTTATCTCTTCTTTTTCATTCTGGAGGATGTTCACTAGGTGCAAAAATCCTAAAAATAGGTCTTTTGAGCCCTTTGGAAGCACTTGTCTTTGCTTGGATCCCAATATCTTCACGAATAAAATTGAATAACATCCCTTGAATATTAAACATACTTTAAAATCATAGTAGCACATCCCTCCCATCCATAATGAGGATAACATATTGACTTATTTGGTGAAGGGCATGCTCACATTAGGTGAGAGAAGGATTTTCAAGGGTGACTTAAGTTGTCATGTCAAAAAATTTGAATTTTTCATGTAAACATTTTGAATGACAAAAAATTATAATTCAAGATCATCATGGTATGTTGACCGAGATTTTTAATACGGATGTATATAAAATGATGATGTTTTGATTGATGCTTCAAATAGTTAATAGGTTGAATGTTAGTAATATGAATTACAAGGTCAAACCTTGTCTACTATTATCATTTTATAATGGTTATGATATAGAAAATAAGGAGGTTGTCTCATGCCAGTTATTATGAACTGACACATGTATATTTTTATTCTAATGGTTGTACAGGTAAATAAGGAAGCCATGAAGTGATTACTGGATTAATTATAATACTTGTGAAGAATATGACCATTTGGAAATCTATATAAAGAATATTTGTTTCTTATAAATCTCTAGTTTGTATTGTTTGATTTCATGATGAAATCCTAAATGAAAGAAGGGCTTAAGACCCTGATGTAAAGTTGTAATTATGAAATTTTACAATGAAAATTTGTTTTACAATTTTCTGAATTTTTGTGTTTAATAAGTTATGAAGGTATATTTATATTATATTACTATGGGTATAGATAGACGTTTTCTACATTTATACTTAATGTCTATAACTTGTACAATCTGCTGATCTAGTAAATTAATAAATGGCAATCAGAACCTTAAGATAAATAATAGGTTATTATTTATTCTAAATCCTTTATTTGATTAAGTTTATGCATATAATTTTTGTAAGAAAGATGCGGTGGTGAATAGTTATCCTTGACAAAATAATAATAATCTATAGTGTTTTTCTTTAATGGATAAATATTGATTTCAAATAATTGTAACATTATCTAATGACTCATATTAGGGTGACTAAGATAATTAATGAGGAATATATTCTTAGTTAAGAATAAAGGAGTATGATTATCACAAAACAAATATTCTTAAGTCATTATTCCCTTAGGAAATGTTAAATTAATCCTTATGAATGAAAGTTTCTTACATCTCTAAATAAGATATCAGTTTAATGAACTAATTCAATTAATTTACTTTGCAAAATATTATCCCTATTAAAATGGGCTTATAAGTGAAAATAAATGATTTAAATCCTTAAGACAATTAAATTAGGAATTTATGGGTAACGTAATTAAATAACATTAAGAAGTCATAAAAAATATTGAAATACCAAGACTTAATTAACTAGAAATGGCCCAAATCATGAATAATAAACACAAGACGTAAGCTAGTTATGGTAGTAGACCTATTATCCATTTTACCCCTGGAAAAAATGGACAACTGAGAAGAAATTGGACTTGGGATGTTGATAGAACTTTAATGGAGAATATATAAAATTTCAAGTAATTTCTATGTTTTTGGCACTTGCAGTTGATTTTGGGAACTTAGGACCATTTGAAAGCATTTCCCTTTGCTTCAATTCAAAACTTAGCAAAAAATTTGCAAAAATGGTTACAATTGGGAAGTTAGTAGGTTTGCATAATTGTTTTACTTCTTAAAAGTAACCAAGTAAAGTTACTCTAAAAGTATACGAGAAAAGAGAAGAAAGCAAGGAGTAATACACAAATTTGAAGTTGTTTTACTTTTGCAAAGTAATTAAGCAAAGAAGTAGAGAAAACCTACAAAGAAGGGAGAAAGCAAGTAACTCAAGTTTTTGATGTTACTCTACTGCTAAAGATAAATAAGTAAAGCAATTCCCAAATCCAAGTAAAGAAGTTGCATAGTAAAAACCCGTAGAGAAGGAGGAAGGTGAGTGATGCAGAATTTTGATGTTGCATTACTTGAAGCAATGTTCATTCAAAGGGACAAGTAGAGCAACTCAAAAAACCCATGAAGCAAGGGTAAATCAAGGTGCAATGCGGAGATACGTTAGATCATAACGAGAAGTAATAGCACTCACAAATCTTGAGCAAAGAAAATAAGTTGGAGTACCTCAGGAACCCATGATGAAGAAAAAGAGAAAAGGAGTAATGCAAGGTTTGAAGGTGGAAAAGTTGAGAAGCAATGCAAAATTGCAAACCCGTAAAGCAAGGAGTGTACAAAGAAAGGAAGGTCACAAACCCTTGAAGTAAGAATAAAGGAAGGGATTGATGGGTGGATGGGATGTGCCACTTCTGAAAAATATTGTGGGTTTTCAAGCTCGTAAATAAAGTAGTCTCAAAAACCCACCGAGTAAAGAAATAAAGTAAAGGCACTTCGTAAACCCAAATGGACATATATTTCTCTAAGAGGCACCAAATCCAATAAAATTGGATTTTCTGGAAACATCTTTCCAATCCTTTCATCATGAAATCATAAAAAGGGAAGTAGATGGAGTTGGTGGGTAGAAAATAAGTAAAACATCTCCATCATTCAAAGAAGACATGTCCTAGGCAATTGAAATGGGCATTAAATGAAGACATGGGAAATTTTCTTCTCCAACATGTAAAGGGAAAAGGAAAAATAAGTTTTGTAGGCCACCCACACCTCTTTTCGTGGGATTAATGATTTTTGTTGGTGGGGAAAAGCGGGATTTTGGGTTTCTACCTTTCTCTCTTCTCTCACTTTCTTTTGTAATGACTTATCATTTGAGAAATTGTGGGATATTCTCGGATGTGGGAAAACTCTACCATTTTTATTTCTCACCACCATGAGCTATAAGCCTAGCCTATAAACTATATTTGTGCCTCTATTTCATCAATTTTATGGACTATGCATATCCGAAGAGAAATAAAATTATTTTTTATGGTGTTCTTTCAACCCTTACATTGTTTTGTTGTATCTCATTGCGTCTCCATTCTTGTTGTTCTTTTTATGTGCATATATCTCTCACTTGCGAGTTCAAGTTGTTGTGTTTCATGGCCTCTCCCTACTCCAATCCCTTCCCTTTCTCCCTCGGCGGGATATCTCCAACCCCCTTTTCTAGTTCCATCACCTACGTTAGTCTAGGATTTCCTTTTCATGCACCTTTTTAACCGTTCTCTCTCTCCCTGGTCCTTGGAATTGGTTGGTTTAGAATTAGTTAGCTAAATTTTCTCTTCTAGGAGTAGTCTTAACATTAGAATAGGTAGATGAAGCCGACCTTCTTGAGAGGTCCATCTCGAGTAGTAAGTCCCAAAACTTGAGAGATTTGGACCTTTTTCATTTTCCATGCATGTTGTCATTTATGTCAAACTACATTGATGGAAAACATGGTGAATCGATAAAGTGAAAAAGTGAGAAAAATTAAGGTTTATTAGTAGTGTCATCTCACAAATGCTTCAAGATGATCAAGGATAAGTTCTAAGAGAGTTAATCATATTTTGAGCACATCATGGACATAAGGAGTTAGCCACCAAAGTCTTGAAGTAGCCACTCAAGTATTGAAGTAGCGAAAAAATCTATAGGGATCCCTGGAACTTTTGAAAATGTCGCATAACTTTAAAAGGATCCATGAAAGATTAGTGAAGTCTGCAGGTAAAGGAATGAAGTCTCCCAAGTTAAAGGCTATAAAGAACAAGCCGTGAGTGAGGATGGTAAAGTTGCAGATGTGAAGGAAGAACCGCACAAGAAAGGATGGACTAAAGGGAAAACCATGGAATAAAGGGAAGTCTGGAGAAATCCATGTATAAGGAGAAAAGATGTGAACTATCGAAGAAGAGCCACGAAAACTATAGAAGCCGTGCATAGAAGAAAAAAATTGTAGACTTGGAACAAAGCTGCGTGAAGGTAGTAGATAAGGATGAAATCCCCGAAGCATGGAAAATCCACCATAAGTAGAACAAATCCATGGATAACTAAAAAGCCACTAAGAAAGAAGAGATGCCACACACCAAAGGATATTGCCACAATACAAAGGAAAATGTAAAAGTAGCTAAGGAAAGCCGTGAATTGAGAATTATGGATTGGACAAGGCTTGAGGATAATTAAATGATCCAAACATGGATGAGTGAGATTTTTTTCTCCAAAATTGATAGTGATTCTATCATTTGGTAATTACAAATTGAGTATACGACTTGAGCTCTATGAAGAATGAAGAAATATTTTGTTCCAAATGTCTACATTTAATGTTCATTGACTTTGTGGAAATACGGTTGCGGGGGTTCCTAATTTCAAGGTAGAGTTAAATATCAAAGAAGAAAAATGGCTCGCTCATCTTGATCACGTTGGAAATCATAGAAAGATGAGAAATCTATTTTTAGGTATCAGCTAATAAATATTTTCTAGGTGAGTGCATTAAAAAGGTGAAATCAAGTTGAATATAGCAAGAGAAAAATATGGAGTTTGTTGTATTCATTTAATGGACCAAATTCTCGGTGACTAAGTAGGAAAGTTACACAACACACAAAGTGAAGTGATGGAATCAGTCGATTTATCAATATATAGAGTGCTCTAATCTAGTTTTGAAAGTGTTGAGAAATGAGATGATGTTATCTTCTTTGAGAGAGAAAAAAATGTTAAGTTGTTTAAGTAAGAAGATGATGATATAGAGCTAAGGAAGAGTGATAGAAATAAATAAGAGGAAGAGGAGAGTAGATAGATGATGTAGTGAGGAATTATATGAGAAGAGCATTAGTGCAGTAGATGTGTTGAGAAAAATAGATCGAATCGGATGAACAGAGTGTAACACCCTCGAAAACCGATATATTCCTCTTTTGCATTCAAGTGTTGACATGTGATTTTCTTGATAAAGATGTGTTCTTTGATTGTTGAAGATAGTGCTTAATAAGAATAAATATTTTATGTTCTTAAAAATCATTAGACTAAAATTATATGGTTATCAAGAATTCATTTTCACTTTGGAAAGATGAGCTGCAATCTGGCTTTAGGAGTTGCAGACTTATTCCTTCTTCTGACTCATCCTTGGATCAATTTCAGTGATCCAAGGAATGTTTCAAATCCTCTTCTTAGACTAAATGATAAATTGACATTCAGTATTTTAAGGGACATAGAAGACTAAACTTTGTATGATACAAATTATGTGGTCTTATGTGAATATGTTTTCGTTCAGCTGTATGTTGTGCTTGGGTCTTTGGTGATTGATCTTGGCAGGACATAAAGGACGTAAGCAAAAATTCAATTCTCTGAGGAGGAGTTTGGAGTCCTAAAACCTAAGGATTATCCTAATGGTAGCCTAAGCTAGGTAAGAACACCTATGTTCTAGCTACGTTTACTTATTTGAATTATGTTCTAACCTAAGCCTCTTATTCTATTTTTTGGGTTGGTGTCCTAACCTAAGCATTGTGCTAAATGGATAAGGAAAGGATTACTAAATTAATACTAGGCTATTTTAACTATTACCTAATACTAAAGGGTTATGAATTGAACCTAACCTAAGGTGGGAATTCTATTGGCAAATGTTTTAAGACCTATGTTTGTAATTCCTAAACTAACCTAAGTTCTATTTGAATCCATCCTAAACTATTAAAGGGAACCTAAGGGGTCACATGTCACAAGGGAAACGGTTCCAATGGCATTTAAATGAGTTAAAAGGGTTTAAATGATGGAAGTACTGCTAGATTTGGTAGGGGCTAGTAGACTTGGTGGAGGCATACGTGGAAGCCCCACTAAAAGATGGAATTGTATTTTTGTGTGGAATTGGCATTTGCCAGATTTAGGATGCGGTGGTAGGGAAAGATAAGCAGGAATTTTGGATTGAATGGAATTTATGGCATTAATGAGCCTCATTCTTTGTGTGCAAACCGTCTTGGAAACTTAGAAGGTGGGTTTGTAGGAGGTTATTTGGTTTTACATGCATGGCAGATTTTTCTCTACATGGAGCTAACTGGTTCTTCAAACTAGCAGTTTGACCTTCACTTCAAAGCTATTTTTGGTTTCTTCAGCCTATTTTTTATCAAAGGAAAGTATATGAGGTGTAGGAGGAAAAGAAGTTTGATTGTTGATCTTTCATGGAGGAGAAAAAGAGTTGGAATCTTGGCTGGAAGTCTCCTTCGATTTGGTGGAAGCACTATCAGGCATGATAGGCTCTAACTATTAAAATTCTTTGCTTTCTTCTAAATGATTCATTAGAACAACTATGCTCTCATGAGGTTCATGTTTTCATGTTTGACTGGTTATTTTCTTGCTAGGTTTAGTGAATCTTTGTGTTGTTTGGATTTGGAATCCATGGCTAAAATAGTGTTGTTTTGAAAACTGTCTCTCTATGCAAGTTTTATGACAGCATGCAAGTGATAATGGTATGCGAAACTTATCTCTGTAACTCTATTTTTTTACTCTAGATATTTTTATCGAAGTGTTGTGCTTTGAACTGATCTTCGTGGAAATATAAGGATCTGAACTTAGGGGAAACTTGAGTTCTATTTGATTTTCTTCTAGGTTACATTTTGGATGTAGACTTGTGTTGGAACTTTGTGTTTTGGATGTAGACTTGTGTTGGAACTTTGTGTTTTGATTAAACTTGTGTTGGAGCTTCATTTTGATCAGAACCAGTGTTTGGAAAACTTATGCATTACTGAAATGTTACTTGGAGTTCATATTTGGACTAGTATTCACATTATTTTACTTGTGAAGTTATGAACGTTTGTGTGTGAAGCTCGGGTTCAACATTGTACTCTTATTTAACACTTGAGTGTTATGAGCTTGTATTTGGGTCGATGCATTTGATTCTGTTCTAGTATTTTTGTATTGGGTTATTATTTTATTAAATGATTAAGCTTATAACTCTTTATTTGAGTAACTTACTCACCAAGGAACTGGGTGAAAGCTTGTTTGAGTCGTTTAAAAATCTCTTCAAGATTTGGGGTGAAACGTCTTGTTTAAGGAACATAGAAAATCTGTTTTATTATCAGAACGAATTCTTTGAGATGGTATTGGCATGGGAATATAAGGGAGTGTTATTTCCCCACTATTTTGAGGAAACCCGACTTCTGGGTTGACCGTAATGTTTTGAACTAGGTCACCTCTATCGCAATTTTATGGTTGTGAAGTTTTGTTTTGAAATTCCATTTCTTTGCATTGGAATTGATTGGGTTATTAACCTTGGACACTGAAACTATTCAGGAAGGATACTTTCTCTGTTCTATTTTTTTATGCTTAGTTCTTTTGAATCACGAACTATTTACTCTTTGTATTAAGTGGTGAAGCCTTTGTGAGTCTTCAGTCTTGGGTTCGTGGGTAAATCTAAACTTGATAGTTTATTGTTTTGGGATGTTATTCTTGACTGATACAGTGAATGAGTCCTTGGCTTCTTTTTGTGGAAGAAAATATATATGTATTCTCTTGGGATCGAGTAATGTTGTTTTGGGTCTACAATAAGCTTTCAACCTGATTTGATTTGAAACTAGAACTTCTTTTGTTCAGTTGTATGAAACGATTTATTAAATGGACCTTTCCTTATTAGAGTTACATTTTCTCTATCTTTGGATAGGCTCAATGTTTGAACTTTTTGTACTCGATTCCATTTCAAGATGGTGATTTCATATGACCTATTGGTCTACTTGGTTCGAATCATTGGTTGAATGATAGTAGCTAACTCGGTCCTACTGTTAAGAGAATTCATTCTTGTTTTATCGACTCATGTTGAGTATTCTTGCCTAGTTTAAATGGATATGAATAGGTTTATCTCTTGTACTCTTTATCTTTTGGGATGAACTTGAGTAGAGATTAACTCCTCTTTGGGGCTACTTTGTTTGTGTACATTGATTTTAGATCTTTGATGATAGCTTCTAACATGTAGAATTGGAATTAGAATTACGGTTAGATCTGTTCTAATTTTCTATTCCTTCTAATGTTATTATGAAATTCTATTTAGATGTATATCTTAATGTTGAATTTACAATATTGTTATCCCGGAAAGGAACATGTAATTCATGTTATGAACCTGGTCTATTTTTCTTGGATGTTATAAGTTTGGGTATGGTATGCATTGGTTCTTTTTATTCTTTGCTTATGATTTAGATGAATCAACCTAGAATGAACCATGTTGTATACACTTATTTTGTCTCATAGAAAATATAAATGTGGTATTCTATTAGGATAGAATTATGAGATAATGGAATGGAAAGATCTATTTTTGTTTACAAGCCATTGATAGGATCAATAGAACTTTAAGTTCTTAGGTAGATATTGTTTATTATATTATGCTCTTCTCTTAAAAGTTGATCTTGATTTATTAATGTACTTCCTTTCTATTTGATATCACTTATGCTTATTGTATGATGTTTTAATTATCTCATTAAAGTATTATTGATTTAATGAAACATGTAGTGGAATGCACTTTGTTTTAATGCTTAGTTCTTATCATGCTCAGTTCATTGAACTGACCCGTGCTAGAAATTTTTGCAGATGGACGACATAAGTGATAGAAGAAGAAAAAAATTATATGATGCATTGGCTGATATATGTCTAATTCTTAGTAAAGAATTCTGATTCATTCTTTTGTTGTATTGTAAAAGAAAAGTTTTATACTTTATATAATGAAGGTTGTTGTTATGCAGTATGCCTAAAGTGCATAGTCTTGTAAATTTTATAAGTTGTAATGATGAATTGTGAGTTGTGATTTATTTGCATTGGTTGTGTAAAATTATCTCATGCTTTTATAAAGGAAATGGAAATTCTATCTTGTTTATATTCTTCATATTATACTATGCTTATCTTGTTATCTTTGATAGGATGGATAAAGGGAATTGGTTCAATTTCCCTTATAATGATGCAACTTGTTGAGTTGTATAATATGATGTGTTTTACCTAAACAATTTAACATAGTAATGTGATGCATAATGAACATGTAGTAAGAAATATGGGTATTGTGAATGATATACCCTAACACTTAATCATGTAGAGGAAGACTCTTTCTCTCTCAATTGAATGTAAACCAAAAAGGTTTGGAGATATGATTATTAATCATTAGACTTCATTTTGTATGAAGTCTACTTTAGTTGGACATATGTGGTTGTTAAACCTTCCTGAATGTTAAAGTACATTTTAATGAAACTTATGATATCGTTGTCCTATTTTGGTTAACTAGCTAGTTAAACTGAGAAAACAAACATTAAAAAGCAATCATAAGTTAAGGAAGTTATTCATGGACTAAATGAAACAAATTTAGGAAAGAACTTATGGAGTGTTGGATTAGGGTTTAGTAGGGTTGTTGTAATCAAGACTTAATCCAAATTAACAATGTATTAATGATCTCCTTGGGGTATGTACATCTCGATGAGGTAGTTTCTATAGGATGTTGGCACATGCCAACTACAGGGCTGTACTTTCAAGAAGACTTGGGTCTTCTCGAGAATACAGATGTTGTAGTTGACATGTGGCAACACCCTTCCACATTGATCATCTAGATCTACACACAAACTTGGACTTGAACTTAGTTTCTCTCTAGGTCAAGTTAGTGGCATATTTAGGATAGGAAGTAGCTTCTAATGGCTCAAGGTACCTTGGCACATTAGGTTGGGGTAAGTGCACCAAGTTGGGGGACAATTAAGTGGACATCAAATCCTGAATTTTACATTAAAAATAGCAAAACATCAAATTTAGTCTTCCGCGGACTTGAACCATGCCGAAAAGTAAAAACTATGTCATAAAAATGGTACCATTGCGTAGGGGAGACTATTAGCTTTGTATAAATACTGATTTTAAAGTGAATAGAAGAGGATAAATATCATTTTATAATTTTTTACTAATAGTAGGTCTTTAAGACACTTTTTCCTGTGAATTTTTATGTCTACGTTTAAGACTGCAAAAATTGTTTCACTTATCAGAATGTGATAAAACTTATACCATCCCAGCTGTGGTGGAATTATATACATGTTCAAAAAAAAATTATTTGATTTCAATATTTTTTGATGAAGTTATGGCGGGCAAACGGAAAGTGCTCTGTTTTCTTTATGTTTTCATACCACTTTCACGGAAAAAATCATAAAAAATAAAATATTACTCAAAACAATAAAAAATAAAATCCATCCCAAGATAGATAGTGGCATATAACTTCTCACCAAAGGAAAAAAATATATATCAATTTTTGGTCATCCAAATTGTGGGCAAACGGACTATAATCTTATTGACGTTTTTAAAAAAATACCAAGTCATTGAATTTTGAGTTTTTAATATAGCTAATCTTGTCCATTTTTAACAAAAATTAGTATTTTAGAAACTAGATTCTGGATGCTACGATTCATATTAATATATTTTTTTCTAATTTTGAGTGTATGTATTGTTAATAATCCCTACAAGTTGATATTATGTTGTTATTTGTAATATGATGTCCACGGATGACCCTATATTTGTCCATCAACTTCCTGCACTTACCCGTTGACTTAGGTCAACCGTGTATGCCCATTTACCCTAAGTCATTGTGAGCGTCTTCCTATAATAATTTATGTTTCTAACTAGGGATAGGGTTAAACATGGGACAAGTAGGTGACGGTAGTCGATAAAGACCTATCATGATAATAGAGGAGTGAGGTGAATGACGTATTCCAAAATGACAAGTATGTCATCCAGGAATACTTGACATACACAACATGTTGTAAAACTTTGGCCAAAGTATCGCAAGCTGTTGGTTGCGTTGTCCTATGTCACCAAGTTTAAAACAACGTGATATCAGATGAATATTGGTAACAAATATTCAGATATGTTCTTTAAACAGATCACTCAATACCCAGTGTAGGGTAGGAAAACCAAGTATATGAAGTATACGATATCTACTCAATACTTAAAGATAACATAAATAGATTGGTAGATTACCGAGTTATGAAATGAATAGATCAATGGATCACCAAGTCATTTACAACTACATATGGTTATCTATTTTAAATTGATTGGCATGGAATGTTTTCTCTAAATAATGCTTTATTTAGAATAGAGAACATTATATTATTAAAATAAAAATATCTTGTTTATAAAGTCTTAAAATGGGAATGTTACAAGGAGAGAGTGAAAGAGAGAACCAAACAACTACATAAAGGTGATCATAATCTATTGTGCAAGGAAATATTATAACTAGATGATCAAAAATTATATGTCAATCAAGTCTAAGTTGTAGCTTAGCATTCTCATAGGGTTTTATCCTCCTTGTGGGTAGGTTCCTGCAAAAGATCAGTTTTAGCTGATTGAATTAGGGGTTGGTGATCCTTGCAAGTTGGTGATTGCTAAAATTTTTGAGTGGGTGCTCAAAAAAATCTTTGAGTGGGTGCTTGAAGTTGTGAAGTGGGTGCTTCACAAGTTGAGTGGGTGCTCAACTGAAACCATTGTAAGACTTTGGAATTGGTGTTCCTAATAAAGTTGTGGTTTCAAGTGGGTTTTTCTCCCGAAAGGGTTTCCCACTATAAAAAAAAAAAATCTGTATTTTATTTTCTACGATATATGGTTGATGAAATACATAGGATATAGTTCTACTTAAATTAAATAATAGTGGATTAAGTATAACTCTTGAAATTAATTTTAATCTACCGATTCACCCCCTCTTGGTGCTTGTGATCTCTAACAATTAGTATCAAAGTGAGTCCTAATAGAATCTTAACATCTTCAAGGAGATCCTCCTTTCACAAGCATGGTAGCAAATCAGGCACAAGGCAATTTATCACTATTGAGATCACCTCTCTTCATTGGAGTGAATTATGCTTTCCAAAGAATAAGAATGAAAACATATAGAATGTCACTCGGTTTTAATATCTAGGAATGCATTGAGAAAGGATACAATCCTCCAGCCATGCCTATCACTTCTTCAAGTAGATAAATCGAATATGAATGCAACTCAAGAACCATGAATAGCTTATTATGTGATCTCGATTGAGACAAAATTTGTAAAATTCATGCACTACACAACAAAAAAAGAGATATGGACCAAACTATAGATTATTTATGAAGGATATGAGAGAGTCAAGATATAAAATTTGTAGACCTACAAATCTTAGTTCAATAACCTTAAGATGAAGGATTATGAGAGCATAGTGGCCTATATGCAGGAAATAGATGAAGTCATTAATATGATCAGAAGTCTAGGTGAGAAGTTGGAAGAATTTGTTATTGTCCAAAATATTCTAAGATCTCTCACTATAAAATATTATGCAAGGCTTTCATCTATAGAAGATGCCAAAGATTTGAAGACTCTCACTATGGATGAATTACATAGCATTATTTCAACATACGAGATGAGGACTATTGGATCCAATACTACCAATAAAGAGGTAGCATTTAAGGTCAAGAAAGAAACCCATTCCAAGTAAGAAGAAGAAGAATAATTAGTTTTAGAAGATGGTTTGGATGATGAAAATATTGAAGCAATGTTTATAAGAAGACTAAAACATGGATCAGGTAAGTACAAAGTAAATCTTCCTTTTAAATGCTTCGTATGTGGAAAAGTAGGTCATTTTGTTGTTAAATGTCCAAAAACCATTAACGAAGTTCAGTCTAAACATGAAGAGGATAATTAGAAAAACAACAAGAGATAAACTGGGTATAAAAAGAAAAACAACAAGAAGAAGTTCTTTAAGAATAAAAGGAACTTCTATTCAAAAGAAGAGTTAAGTGAATCTGATTCAAACAACCCATGCAGCTCTGAAAATAAAAATGATGAAGATTTGTCTGAATGTTTTTTTATGGTTATGGATGCATCTGAAGAATGCAGCTCTATAGGGAAAAATACACTTGATATTGAATAATCTGGTGAAGAAGAAGCTAAAGTAAATCTTGAAGCTGAATTAGTATGTGCTCTGAAGAATTAAAATTGTGTAGAAGAAAAAATCAAAAGCTAAGATGCAAACTGAAAGATTATGAAGAAAAAATCTACATCTCTTGAATAAAAATGAAATCTAAGAGAAAAATAAGAGGCTAATGAACTCAAAGAACTTGAAAATCAGCTTGAAAATATCTCAACCTCTTAAAAATCAAAGGAGGATGAATGCACAAAACTGAATTCAGAATTGGAATGATTGAAGGATGAATTGGAACAAATGACTAGCAAGTTGATAACATATGAAAAGATGGAAAATATTTCAAATGTCTTAACAAGTATTCTAAGCAGTCAAAGAGATACAAATGACAAGTCAAGGATAGGCTTCAAAGAAGAAAGTAAAGAAATTAGATCTACAGAGAATGTAGTAAACAAAATTACATCAGCTCCAGGGATCATCTTTTGCTACAAATAAAGTGTTCATAAATTCGGTGAAAAGAAGAACATATGCTCCCAGAATTACCTATGTTATAAGGTACACACATTATTTCTATGGTTATTGTTACACATGTAATTAGTTTGGACACAAAGCCAAGAGATGTAGAAAGTATTCTAGAGGCCATAGGAGAAACTATAATTCATCTTACACTAGCATGAACTATAATTTTGTCCATTATAAGTATCATAAGAAGGCACATAGAGCATCAACAAGTAAACAAGAACCACCCAAACAAAATAAATGGGTGTATGTTGTAAAGAAAGATGTAAACAAAAGAAAAGAGTCTTGCTCAGTGGTGAAAACTGCATTTCATGTGCAAAATGAAGATAAGTATCTAGATAGTGGATGCTCCATCCATATGATTGGTGAAAAAGTAAATTCATTTCTTTATCAAACAATGCATCATGTGTTGTGAGATTTGGTGACAACAATTCAGCCAACATAGTTGGAAAAGGAACCTTGAGTCTAGATAATGGAAAGACCATAACTGAAAATGTTCTATATGTTGAAGGTCTCAAACACAATTTATTAAGTGTGAGTCAAATGTGCAAAAGGGGATACAATATGATCTTTCATGACAAAGGATGTGATATTATAAATGGAAAAATAGGAAAGAAATTTGCAAAATCCAAAAGGACAAAGAACAACATGTATGTGCTAAATGAAATAAATAATGAAAAATGTTTCACAAGTAAGGTTGATCATAGTTGGTTATGGCATAGAAGACTTGGACACGTGAGCTTTGAGAATCTGGTAAAACTTAGTGCTAAAGGGTGTGTAAAACATATGCCAAAAATTATAAAACTAGCAAATACACTTTGCAAAGCATGCCTGCATGGTAAACAAACAAGAAGATCATTCAAGTCGAAGGAATACTCTACAACCAAACCTCTGGAGTTGATTCATACAAATCTCTATGGTCCCACCAAAACTAAAAGTATACAAGGTGAAGTGTATTTCATGTTGTTAATAGATGATTACACCAGAATGACATGGGTAGCATGTTTAAAGAAAAATTCATAAGCCTTAGATAGATTCAAGAAATTCAAGGCACTGGTGGAGAATGAGAAGAACAAAAATATCAAATTCTTAAGATCAGACAGAGGTGGAGAATTTTGGTCTAATGAATTCGATGATTTTTGTGAAGAACAAGGAATTAGGAGACAATTCTCACCGCCGAACACCTTAGAAAAATGGAGTTGTTAGGAGAAAGAACGGGACTATGCAAGAAATGACAAGAACCATGTTGAATGAATCCAAATTTCTGATAGATATTGGAGTAAAGTGGTATACACAATGGTCTAAGTCTTAAACAAATCTCAATTGAGAGTGAATAGTGATAAGACACCTTACAAACTATGAAAGAACATGCCTGCAAACCAAAAAAACATAATATTTTTTGGAAGAAAATGCTACATCAAAAGAGATGAATACAACTTGGGAAAATTTGACTCTAGGTGTGATGAAGGCATATTCCTTAGATACTCAACTGGTCAGTGTGGCTTATAGGTGTTATAACAAAAGGTTGCAGAAAATTGTTGAAAGCACAAATGTTAAGGTAGATGAGTCTCCAAATTCCAGCACTCAATATAGATAAAATCATGAAGAACAAGAAGATGATGAAGAAATGGACAATCCACGAGAAGAAGCAGATGAAGAGGAAGAAAGACTAGACACTAAAGCACCCTCTAGGAAAGTCAAAAGAGATCATCCAAAAATCATATTATTGGAAACAAAGAAGGTGGCATTCTCACAAGAAGAAGAATAAGGGACCAGAAAAATCATGAAGACATAGCACTCTTATCCATGGTAGAACCCAAAAATGTTGCGAAGTAATTCTATAATCTCTAAAGCCTCCAAATATACTTCCATAACTACGTCTTTTGTCACCATCCCACTGCCAAATTCTACCTCTCCTAAGGATGGTTCTCTTTATATAGATTTTATTTGTATCGCACTCATTCTTTCCCTTAAAGATTAGCATTGAGTATATGCGATCAATGAGGAACTTGATCAGATTGAAAGGAATGAAACCTACGAGTTGGTACCAAGACCATGAAATAAAAATGCAATTGAAACCAAATTGTTATTCAAAATAAAGTGAATGAGAAAGGAGAAGTGACAAGGAAAGACTAGTGTGAAAAGGCTACGCGCAAATGGAAGGAATCAACTTTGATGAAACATTTGCACCAATGGCAAGGATGGAAGTAATAAGATTGTTCTTAGCATACTCATCTTACAAGAAGATCAAAGTGTTCCAAATGGACGTGAAATCATCCTTCCTCAATGGTTTTCTAAATGAAGACATATACATCAAACAACCTGATGGCTTTGCACTAACTAAATATAAAGATTACATGTGTAGGTTGAAAAAGGAATTATATGGACTGAAACAATCCCCTAGAGATTGGTATAATAGATTGGACTCATACCTCATTGAGCGGGGTTCAGAAAAGGTGTTACTAATAGTAATCTCTACATCAAAGAAGAAGGAGATCATCTTCTTATATTCATTGTGTATGTGGATGATATCATTTTTGGAGGAGATAATGACAAAATGACATATGAATTTGCTGATATAATGAAATAAGAATTTGAAATGTCCATGCTAGGAGACCTTTCTTTCTTTCTAGGCTTACAAATTAATCAATCAGATCAAGGTATCTTCATATCCCAAACCAAGTATATTAAAGAAATGTTGAAAAGGTTCAGGATGGAAGATTGCAGACCTATAGGAACTCCAATGGAAATTGGATGCAAGATGAGAAGAGAATACAACTCACCAAAAGTAGACAAAACTCTATATAGATCGATGATAGGAAGTCTACTTTACTCCATAACATCAAGACCTGACATTATGCAGGTGGTGGGTCTAGTTGGAAGATTTCAAGAAGAGCCAAGGGAGACACACTTCAAGGCGGTCAAGATAATTTTGAGATACCTCATGGGAACACTTGAATATGGAATTTGGTACCCCAAAAGTAGTGACTTCAACATAAGAGCATATACATATGTTGATTGGGTAGGAAATGTTAATGACAAGAAAAGCACCAATAGAGGAGTATTCTTTGTTGGAAATTATTTAGTCTCTTTGTTCAGCAAGAAGCAATCATTTGTGGCACTCTCAAAATGTGAATCAGAATATATAGTTGTTGTTATGTGTTGCACTCAAGTTCTGTGGATGAAGACATTGGAGGATTACAAGGTAAAATCTAAAAGTGCAATTCCCTTGTATTTTGATAGCACAAGTGCAATAAGTGTCTCTCATAACCTTGTGATCCACTTAAAGACCAAACATATTCCAATTAACAAGTGAATGACAAGAAAATAAGTCTATAATATGTGAGCACAAAATAATAACTTGCAGACATCATGACTAAGCCACTACCAAAGGATACTTTTGAGAACTTAAGGAATGAATTGGGGGTCATTCTTGATCCCACCAATAACTATAAGGTGTAAAGAAAAGGAGAGGGAGAATTCTCAGGTAATATCAGCTTCTAAACAATGCTAAACAATATTTGTGGCAAGGGGAGCTAGTTTATTAGCTCAATAATTATTAAAGTATGCATTAACTCAAGAGGAGCATTGCCGTGAACAAATCAAGACATATGGATGAGAAGCATGTGCTAAGGGGTAGCTTCTTGAGGTAAGAACCCATAGTATGTTTCTTTCCTAAATTTTTATATTTAGGCAGCATAGATGGCCCTTTGTCATTATTTTTAATTGGGGAGAAAGGTTGAAGTCAAAAACTAGCTAGTAATAACAAAAGGGGAGAGAAGTTGAAAACATAAATCCACCAAGGGAGAGTTACAAAGTGTTTTCAGAAACCAGGTATGCAAGTATCATTTTTCCATCAAAAGGTTGTAGGTTTCTGCAGTATTGAAGTGATGAGGTGTTTCCATCAATGAAAAAGGGGGATATTATTAAACCTTTTTCATTTATAATACATGTTGTCATTGATGTCAAGCTACATTGATGGAAAATAGGGTTAATTGGTAAAGTGAGAAAGCAAGAAAAATGAAGGTTGATTAGTAGTGTCAGCTCACAAAGGCTTTAGGATGATCAAGGATAAGTTCTAAGGGACTTAATCATATTTTGAGCATGCCGCGGACATAAGGAGTTAGCCGCCAAAGTCTTGAAGTAGCAATCAAAGTCCTGTAGGGAGCCGTGGAACTCTTGAGAATGTCGTGAAACTTTAGAAGTAGCCACAAAAGCTTAGTGAAGTCTACAGATAAAGGAATGAAGTCACCCATGTAAAAGGAGACAAAGGACAAGCCACGAGTGAGGATGGTGAAGCTGCAGATGTGAAGGAAGAAGCTGTAAGAAAAGGATGGATCAAGGAAAACTATAAAATAAAGGGAAGTCTCAGAGAAAGCTATGTATAAGAAGAAAAGACATGAAGGATTGAAGAAGAGCCATAAAAACTATAGAAGCTGCACAGAAGAAAATAATTGGGGAATTAGAACAAATCCACATGAAGGTAGCAGACAAAGGATGAAATTTGTGAAGCATGGAAAATCTGCTAGAAGTAGAACAAATCATGCGGATGACTAAAAAGCCGCCAAGAAAGATGAGATGCCACAAACCAAAGGATATTTCCAAGATACAAAGGAAAATGTCAAAGTAGCTAAGGAAATCCATGAATTGAGAAAATATGGACTGGAAAAGGCTCGAGGAGAATTAAATGATTCAAACATGGACAGGTGAGATTTTTTTCTCCAAAATCAATGGTGATTCTATCATCTGGTAATTGCGATTGAGTATACGACTTGAGCTCCATGAAGAACAAATAAATCTATTGTTCCAGTTGTCTACATTTAATGTTCATTGACTTTTTGGAAATATGGTTGCAGTTCTCTATGGGGTTCTTGATTTCAAGGTAGAATTAAATATCAAAGAATAAAAATGGCTCGCTCATCTTGATCATGTTGGAAATCATAGAAAGATGAGAAATCTATTTTTAGGTATTGGCTAATAAATATTTTCTGGTGAGTGCATAGAAAAAGGTGAAATCAAGTCAAATATAGCAAGAGAAAAATCTGGAGTTTGTTGTATTCATTTAATGGACTAGATTCTCAGGGCGCTTAAGTAGGAAAGTTGCATGACACACAAAGTGAAGTGATGGAATGGGTCGATTTGTCAATATAGAGAGTGCTTGAAGCCATTTTGAAAGTGATGAGAAATGAGATGATGTTATCATGTTGAGAGAGAGCGATAGAAGTTAAGTTGCTCAAGTAAGAAGACGATGCAATCAAGCTAAGGAAGAGTGATAGAAAGAAAGAAGAGGAAGAGGAGAGCAGATAGATCAGTAGTGAAGAATCAGATGAGAAGAGCATCAGTGTGGTAGATGTGTTGATAAAAATAGATCGAATTAGATGAACAGAAGAGAGTGAAAGAGAGAACACAAACATATACGAAAGGTGATCATAATCTATTGTGCAAGCAATATTGTAACTAGATGATCAAAAATTATATGTAAATTAAGTCTAAGTTATAGCTTAGCATTCTCAGGGGGTTAACCTCCTTGTGGGTAGGTGCTTGCAAAATATCAGTTGTAGCTGATTAAATTAGGGGTTGGTGCTCCTTACAAGTTGGTGCTTGCTAAATTCATTAAGTGGGTGCTCAAAAAAATATTCAAGTGGGTGCTTGAAGTTGTGAAGTGGGTGCTTCACAGGTTGAGTGGGTGCTCAACTGAAACCATTGTAAGACTTTGGAATTGGTATTCCTACTAAAGTTGTAGTTTCAAGTGTTTTTTTCTCCTGAAATGGTTTCCCACTATAAAATTTGTGTTTTGTGTTTTATTGTCTCGATATATGGTTGATGAAATGCATAGGCTATATTTCTACTTAAATTAAAGAACAAAGGATTAATTATAACTTTGGAAATTAATTTTAACCTACACCGATTCACCTCCCCTCTCAACGTTTGTTATCTCTAATAGAGAGATGGTCCCATGTTAGCAAAAATAAGATATCTTCATAGCCAAATCTCGGGGTGCTACTTTATTTTTATAATAGTTTTGGCATAGCCGTGGGACCAGCATTAAAAGCTCATATATCGAATTTGTCAATTTTGTGTTCTTGGTAAAATTATACCCATTAGAGGCTCTGCAAATAAGTAAATATGGTGAGTTGCTTGGGTTTTTACTTGGAAAAGATGAATTCATGGGAGTTCGTCAACCCGTAGAATAAGAAAAGGAAATGGAGAGTGATGCAAGGATTTGACTAGTGCTAACTATAAAGTAGAGTAGATCCAAAACCACAAAGAAGTAGAAGCTAGGGCAAGGGGAGTAACTTATAAATTTGACCCCTAGTGACTACAAAGTGAATGGGGCTCATTTCCTTGAGAAAATCACTTCCAAAACCCACCAAGGAAAATAAAAAGCACAAAGTAGTGCAGAGATTCAAGAAACATTATTGTAAAGTAATGCTTGCCGAGAAGATCCGAGTAAAGGACTCCCATAGGCTTGAGTAAAGGTGCCCCAAAATCATGTAGAGAAGGGGGCAAGTTAAAGAGTAATGCATAAATGTGACTTGGGATTACTTTGTGAAGTAATGCTCAAGCACAAATCGAGTAGAGTAGTCCCGAAACTCCGCAAAGAGGCATGTTCAATCACATCTGGAAACTCCACTAATTCAAGTAACCCATTATCTCAGTTGTAGACCTTTCTCCTCATTATTCCATTCATTTTAATGTTTCCATTTTAGTCATGGCTCTCCAAGGAGATTTTCCATTTCCTCATTTTACTTCCAGTCCACTCCATTTGTAGCAATTGGATGTTATCCCCAAAATATCCTTAAAAATATGCCTCTTTTCTATGGAAATGGAGATCAATCCCCTATTGATCATATTCAAGATATAGCAAATCATTGTGTCATTCATGATGTCATAGAAGAGAATGTTTGCCTCAAACTTTTGGTTTCATCTTTCAAAGGTAAAGTAAGAGATTAGTATAATAGTTTGGCTCCACAATCCATTTCCACATGGAATCATCTAGGAGAACAATTACACAAATGGTTCAAGTAAGATACAGATGTCACTTTCCTCATGGAACATTTTAGAAAAATATAGGGGGCTCCACTGGAGTTTATTCTTGATTTCAACACCGGATACACAAGGACTTGGTGCATAATTCCTCAAGAATACAAACCCTCACAAGGTATGGCATACTTTAATTATTTAAGATCCTTTGATGTTGACTTGATTGTATTGATTCAATCTTTAGGGGCATCAGTATTCCTCAAGAATTTTTCATTGCATCTCAAGTGAGAAGATTCTTATTCAGCCGGAAAAATAAAATCCATCCCCATTGCTGCAATTCTTTCTTCACCTCCTCAAATTATTCCTTCCCATTGTGTAAATAAATAAAAATCCATCATTCCTTTCCAAAATTTGGAAGCTCCTTCACTTCTTTATCCTTCATTTGATGCTCCAAAATTTTTGATACCCAAAAAATTCCCCAAACATTGCAAAAATTCCTCCTATCTCCACCCAAATAACTACCCAACTTCACCAAACCTTGCACTAATGTTTCAAAAGTTGTGGTATCTCAAATGTTGTCCCTAGTTTCTACCCAACCCTCACTAGATAGAGTTATCCTATAAGGTTGGTGGAAAGGGGTGTTTTTAATTCTTTTGGAGAAGAGGAACAAGACATCCAATACCCCAAGAAATAGATTTATTTATAAGATCATGCAGTTGTTTTGGAAAGTGCAAATCAACAAGGTAGGGAATATGTTTTAGAGGATCATTTGGCTTCTCTGAGTGATCAAATTAGGTCTTGTGAGCATCAAACATCTTAGCCCAAGCATGAAACAAAATAGAAGCCCCTTTTCTATGTTCCTTCTCCAACTAATCCTACCAAGAATGAAAATTTGGTATCAGTGGATGATTAGTATGATTAAGATTGGGAGAATGAAACTCGTGAAAACTGTGGGAAAATAGGAGTTGAATATCAAGACAGAGAAAAAATATGTGAAGGAAATATGAAAGGAAATGGAGGGGAAGAGAAAGTGTTTTCAACACTATTTCTACCTAGGGCATTGAGAAATAATTTACTGAAAGTGAGCAAGGTGTTTCAATGGAATGCAATGATCCTCATTACTCTACATGTCTAGAGCTTGTTGCACTTTTGATGGGGATCAGGATGGAATGAAGAATGAGGAGAACCAAGGTGAAAGCAAAATCAATAGCCATCAAGCTAGAAACAGAGTTATTTGTGAAAGAAGTAGTATCGAGTTCTAAATTAGCATGCAAGAAAATTCATTCGGAAGAAAGTTTGTAAGATGACTCCATTTATGGAGTTAAACTTCAAAGAAATAGGAAAATCACAAGGATTAACTTACTAGTTCCACAATCCCTTGCCCAATCAATTACCTATCTAGTTTGGAGCCAAGAAAAAAATTGTAACCAATCATGTTTGTTTGAGCATGAGGATGAGCTTTAGCATACCAAAGGTCAGCAATAATGCCTAAGAAAACAACTACATGTCATTTTTTCACTCTTACTTAAGACCATGTTCATTGCAAAATTAGTTACATGGTCCCAATTTTTGAGGAAGGGAAGCTACTTCTCCCTACCAGTTGTAAGATTTGTTTGATTTTCTCATTTCTCTAGTTAGAGTAGAGTAGGTAAGTTTGTTTTCAGTAGAAGAAGTGCTTGTGCACACTCATTTATTTCCACTTAGACCATGTATGATCTTCCCCTTTTTACATAGTTTTTTGGTGTTTTGTTTCTCTTACACATTAAATTTCATTCAAGGTAGTATTCATGGGAAGAAAAGTATTCAGGGAAGTTCCAAGTGCCCTCCATCAATTAACATGAAAATCGAACTGTGCAATGTTTCATACTTTCCAAGAAATCGAATTCAATTCATCTCTTCATACTTGGCGAAATTAGATTTTGAGACATTATTAGATGTTCATTCTTCATCCAAGTATATCATTTACATAGGAAAGAGATGAATTTTCAGATTCAAAACAATTTTCCATTCATATAAAACCTTATTCAGAAGATTTCTTACAATGTCAATCATCAATTCGGTAGTTAATAGATCGGATCCAAGTTCAAGTAGTGCTTCAAGTAGATTTAGGGGTTGTTCTTCAATTTTAGATCAGTTTCATGGTTATCAGGATGACTCCATGCCCAATGGTTGCTTAAAATCCACTAATCAACTCATCCAGAAGGCATATGTCCCCATGAGTCACCAAATTGTTATCCATTTTTACCCCCGAAAAAATGGACAACTAGAAGAAATTGGACTTGGGTGGTTGATAGAACTTTAATGGAGTATCTACAAAATTTCAAGAAATTTCTATGTTTTGGGAACTTGCATTTGATTTTGGGAACTTAAGACCATTTGAAGGAATTTCCCTTTGCTTCAGTTTAAAAATTAGCCAAAATTTTGTAGAAATATTCAAAATTGGGAAGTTTGCGGGTTTACATAGTTGTTTTACTTATTAAAATTAACCAAGTAAAGTTACTCCAAAATCCCGTAACAAAGACGATAAAGCAAGGAGTAATGTGTAAATTTGAATTTTTTTACTTCTACAAATTAATTAAGCATAGGAATAGAGAAAACCCACAAAGAAGGGAGAAAGTGAGTAACTCAAGTTTTCAATATTACTCTCTTTGCTAAAGATAAATAATTAAAACACTTCCCCAAATATGAGTAAAGAAGATGCATAGAAAAAACCCACAAAGAAGGAGGAAGGTGAGTGATGCAGAAGTTAGATGTTGCATTCTTGTAAAGCAATGCTCATTCAAAGGGTCAAGTAGAGAAACTCAAAAAATCCTCGAAGTAAGGGTGAAGTAAGGTACAATGCGGAGATATTATGGGCCATAACTAAGAAGTAATAGCACTCCCAAAGCCCAAGAAAATAAATGAAGTTGGAACACCTTGGGAACCTCCAAAGTAGCAAAAGGGAAAAAGAGTAATGCAGGGTTTGAAGGTGGAAAAGTTGAGAAGCGGTGCAGAGTCCCGAACTCGCAAAGCAAGGTAGTGGCCGAAGTAAAGCGGGGTGGAAAACTGTGAAATAAGAAGAAAGGATGGGAGTGATGAATGAATGTGATGTGCCACTGTTGTAAAGTAGTGTGGGTTTGCAAGCCTGAAGTCAATTAGTCTCAAAAACCCACAAACTAAAGCAATGAAGTAAAGGCACTTTGTAAACCTGAATGGCCCTATCTTTCTTCCAGGGGCACCATATCCAATAAAATTGGACTTTTTAGAAACATCTTTCCAATCCCTTAATCATGAAATCATAAAAAAATGGAAGTAGGTGGAGTTTGTGGGTACAAAATAAGGAAAATATCTCCAGCATTCATAGAACACATCCCAGGTAGTTGAAAAGGGAATTAAATGAAGGCATGGGCAGTTTTCTTCTCCAACACGAGAAAGGGACACGGAAAACCAATTTTTGTAGGCCGCACACACCTCTTTTTAGGGATTAATGATTTTTTTGGTGGGGAAAAGGGTTATTTTTGTTTCTACCTTTCTCTCTCTTATCTCACACTCTTCTATATATCATAATCACTTCTCATTTGAGAAATGTTGGGATATTATTGGATGTGGGGAAACTCTATTATTTTGGTTTCTTGCCACCATGAGCTACAAGCCTTCTCTTGGGCCTGACAAGTGCATTTATACCTCTATTTCATCAATGTAATGGATTGTACATATTCGAAGAGCAATAAAATATGTGTTTATGGTGTTATTTCAACCCTTGCATTGTTTTGTTGTATCGTCTTGCCTCTCTCTTTTTTTTTTTTTTGTGCATGTATATCTCACTTGCAGTTCAAGTTATTATGTTTCATGGAGATCAGAAGGTGAATGAATATTTGGGTCTTTTTCATAGTTGTTTGGGCTCTCCCACTCCATTTCCTTCTCTTTTCTCCCTTAGAAGGATATCTCCAACACTCTTTTTCTAGTGCTATCACCTCTCTTAATGTAGGATTTCCTTTTCATACACCTCTCTAACCCTTCTCTCTCTCCCTAGTCCCTTGGACCTGCTAGTTTAGGATTATTTAGTTTTATTTTCCCTTATAGGATTAGTTTTAGCATTAGAATAGGTAGAGGAAGTCAACCTTCTCGGAGGTCCATCTCAAGTAGCAAGTCCCGCAACTTAAGAGATGGTCCCATGTTAGCAAAAATTAGAGATATTCTATAGACAAATATCGTGTGCTACTTTTTGTGATAACAATACCTTAAGTACGACATAGATTAAATATAATTTCACGTCTTCATACATCAACCTTGACATATTACTAACTAGGGGTAGCTACGAAAAAGGGAAAGATGATGTAATGGAAATATCTCCATTATGTGGTTTCTCTCTTTTCCATAAGAACCCCGAGTAATTTTTGGATATTTTCATTTACGAAGATGGTCCTGTAAAGAAAACTTCCTCATTATTAACATGTTCACCTTCACAAAAAAATATCTAGATGATTGTGTCAAGATAAATGTTTGGTGACGGAAGACTATATCTCTAGGCTTTGTGTGGTCTCGAGATATGTTGTTTATGCACAACAAGAAAACTTTGGCCAAAGTAATGCAAATGGATAATTGTATTTTTGTTCACCGTATCCTTATTTATATGTGTCAAATACTATAATATGAAGATTGAATTTCATGGTAGAAATTTAAGGATGGAAAACATAGTTGTCTCAACCTTGAAAAAGGTAAACCTAAACATACTAAATATTATATGATTACTCTTAAAGAGTGGAATGAAGGGGGAAAATAATAACCCTTCTCAGCTACACAAGGTTTATACACAGAATAGTTATCAGATGGATCAAACTAAACTAATAACTTGTTAATCAAGTTTGTTAATTGATTACTCTAAATTAACTTTATTCCACTTATGTGATTGAATATGAAGATTAATGCTTTTAATGTGTGTGTGTGTGTCGGTTTTTTGGAAATTAAATTGATGTGTTATAGCTGATTTAAAATCTCTCTACTTTTGGAATGGTCAAAAAAGGGATATAATAGAGTTCATATCAAAAAATTGGAGTTCCAACATGTCAAAATTGAACATGTGCATCGATAATCTTTATATCTCTGCATGATAAACCACTGTGGAAGTGGTAAGTGATTAGTATAGAATTTTTGTAGGTATTTCCTATGTCTAAGAATAAGCATGATATGATTCTGGTCATGGTGGATAATTTTACCAAGATAGCCCACTTTATACTTAGGAATTTGAAGGATGATTCACCTACTCTTGCAAAGATATTTGTGCATGAAATATTCATATTACATGGGATACTAGATCCAATAATCTCATATAGATATCCTCGCATGACATCTAGATTTTGGCAGACACTTTATGCAGCCTTAAGAACAAAGTCGAACTTCATTTATGTTTACCACCTAAAGACTAATGGAAAACTGATAGGGTCAATCAGGTCCTTGAGGACATTCTTAGGATGTATTGCATGGATCAACAATACAAGTGGGAAGATTATCTTCCTTTGGTAGAATTTATGTATAATAATATGTACCAATCTACTTTGAAAATGGCACCATTTGAGAATCTTTATGGAAAAAGGTAAAGGACACCAATCAGTTGGGATAATGTATAGGATAAAGAGGTGGTATGACCCAATATGTTATTAGAAATGGAAAATTAGGTTAACCTAATTAGGTAGAGGCTCAAGGAAGCCATTGATAAAAAAATATGTATGCTAACAAGAAGTGAACTAAAAGGAAATTCTTCATTGGGGACAAGGTTTTTCTTTGAGTTAAACCAAATAAGAGTTCCATTAAATTTGGGAAATCTACTAAGTTAACACCCAAATATGTTAGACATTTTGAAGTTCTAAAGGAAATAAACCCAGTAGTTTATATGTTGGCTTTACCTCCAACATTATCTCGGTTACATAATGTATTTAATATATCATTGCTCAATAAATATGTAGGATATTTGAATCGTGCTAGATTGTAAATCTTTGCAAGATCGGGACCCAAAAGTGATGATCATAGAACCAATTAGAATATTGGACACACGAATGCTTAACTTGCATAAGCGTGAAGTAGCATAGTGTAAGGTCCAATGGGACCAATATAATGAAGAAAGTGCCACTTGGGAAAACTTGGAGGAAATTAGTATTGTTTTTCTACATTTATTTGAGTGAAAAACTGATAAAAGATAGAATTTTATGATTGTAATAAATGTCCATTTGAAATCCATATAGTACTTTCTTATTTGAAATATAAACAATGATTCAAATTTTTTTGTTTGCATACATTACAACAGTATGTTTAGAATAAAAATAGTTTAATTTTGTTAAGTTTAAACTTGAAACTAAACTTTATATGTTAGTTGTGATAAATACGAAAGGAATTGAGTTTCTATTCAGCTAAATATTGTTGTAAAACAAGTTTATTACTGTTGTTATTTGAAAATTGCATTAAAATAAGTAGTTTCTACAAATTTTATTCTGCATTTAAAGAATTTTGAAATCTAAAAATAGGAAAAGAATGCAAGTTTTTACAATTAGTTATAGTTGTATTGTATTTGGATGTATTCATTAGGATGATGACATTTTTGGGAAGGGAAGGATGTCACATCCCTCTTATGTGGATTTAAAAATTCAATACTTATTTAATCATGATGATTAAAATGACATGCTTAAATTGGATAATTATTTATTATGATCATTTTCAAATATGGAAATTAGCATGTTTATTATCATTATGCTAAATTTTAATGATTTGGACTAACTACCTTCTTGGTGACATGAGGTGGATGCATGAGCAAGTACACCCTCATTGAAGTTGAGGGAGGGCATCATCAAGGAGAGGTTGTCATATCAAGATATTAAACTTAAAACAATGAAGGTAATATGAGAACCAACACACACCACAAGATTGGGTAGCATTTAGTTTACTTGTGTGATGTGTGACTTCTTTATGTTTTGATTTTTTATATTTTTGGTTGATATCGATAAATAATGAGCGGATTATGTCGATGTGCCTAAACACTACTAGTATAATCCAACCATCATACATTGCTATTAATACAATGTTGTGAGTGAAGGTTTATTCCTTTTATAGGCAGTTTATTATACTTATGGATATAAGTTGGAAAATGTAACAAGACAAATGGACCATGTTTGTGTGTTATATTCACTTGTGTGTGGATGAAGGTTGATTGATATTATAAAATATTTGTTATGAATCTCGTTGACTTTGTCGTTATCGTGGAATGGTCTATGTATAAGTTGACCATGGCATGGTTGTTGAAATAATATAATATAATATTCATTATATTAAATCTAAATTGTTTACTATGGTTGTCATGCATATAGACTTGGCCACTTTGCATGGAGATCTAGCTCAGTTGTTAGATAGTAAGGGAGGATAAGCGTTATTTTTGAATTTTAATTTTTTAAATAAAACCTGCACCAAAATTAAATCATTAGGCATGTTGACTTAAGTGGAAAAATGTGTAGGGGAGTGGAGAATGAATGGAAAGTTGTTTTTGTTTTTAATTGTAAGTAATGTGGACTTTTATTGGATACATGTGAATTTTGGGAGTAAGAAAATTTTGGAAAGAGGATTTGAACTGGTTTTACATCATAAAATGGAGGAGGGATGGTTGGAAGAAGGTCTATTTCATTTTTTTGGTTTATCGTAGATATGGGGGTTTTGTTTAGACTTGGAGGCTAGAGCATTGGAAATTTGGAAGGAAGATCAAGCTGAAAAATTGGTAGAATAAAGTTGGATAGCGTTTTTAATAGGCATGGGTTTTTCTTCTTATTCTATTTGCTTTGAAAATAAGTTGGAAATGAAAAATTATTGTTAAAATGGAAATAATTTGTTGAAATTTCTCCCATTTATGGGACTACATTTTGAAAATGAATATATGGATTAAGGCCCATTTCTCGGTCTACTTATTGTTATGTCAAAAAGTAGCACCCTAGGATTTGCACATTACAAAACCTTATTTGTGACTAACATGGGATTATCTCAAGGTATGGAACCCTTGCGGTTGAGACAAATCTCTAGAGAAGGTTGTTTCCTCTACCTATTCTAATGCTAAAACTACTCCTAGAAAGGGAAATTCAACTATTATAACACTAACCTAGGATTTCTAAGGGACCAGGGAAGAGAAAGATGAATATAATCAAAGTCCTAAACTAAATGTGGTGATATCACAAGAACAAGGGAGTGGAGATATTGCCAAGTGAGTGAAAGTAGGAAGAGAACGAAAGAGGATAGGGAAGACAAAATTTCCATAGTCCAAGACACATTCAAACCTTCATTTCATGGAGCACAATGAATTTGGATTCTGCAAGAGAACATAGTATACACAATATACCTTCAAATGTAATGAAAAGGCAAAGAAGGAAACGCAACTCGAGATAGGGAAAGGAAATCCATAAAACATCAATTTTATTGTTTAAAATGATGTACAATCCATTACAATATAGGAACAAGGCAAGAATCCTTTACAAAATGCACAAATTCAAGGCCTGCAACTCACAAAAGTGCTAGAACAATTTTTGACAGAGTTCCTTTACATTCCAAAATGTCTTCCTTTCAAAATGAGGTAAATTTTACAATATATAGAGCAAAGAACCTTGGAAATGTTTCATCAACCAAAATACTTCATTAAACAAGTATGGGAAGCCATACAAATCTGCTTCTTGATGGTACTTTCCTTGTAGAAGAAGAGATTGGTGCCATAATTCATCAAAGTTGGTTGTTGAGCTATATTTTCACCCACCTACCTCACCTAATCCCAAGCTCAACGTTGATATTCTTGTAACTGGCTGGTAACACATTTGTTGTTACTTCTGGTCGCATATTTTCTTCCTTATGTCGGTAAGGAACAAGTCATCCTGAAAGTGTTGTCGGTCGGTAAAGTTTCCCACATTTTTGGCCTCCAACCATTGTACGCACTTGTCATATAGATTATTTATATTACCGGAGGGTAATACCATTATTGTTACCAACTGGTAACATTTGTTCACACATCGTAGCACTATCAGGCGAGATGTGGTCCTAATATCGCTGGTCGGCAACACCATTTTGTTACCGGCCGGTAATGACCGTACGTGTTGTTAGCCAATAACAACTATAAACATGTTATCATCTTTCGGGCTACCTTATTGTTTTCAGCCGATGTGGCATTACTCATACCGATCAAGAACACCAATTTCGGATGTCACTAGTAATGGTTGTATACGCATCACACGATAACATCTATCCATGTTTTCTATAACCAAATGGCTCAGACCTTCGCTGCGGTAAGACCAACTCAACTAGCCCACCAAGCCAACTAAAAATTACAAATCAACTACCAACACCTTGACTGTTAAGTTTTCCATTTTGCATGGGTGCAAAAATGGATAACACTTATTTAGTATTTTTGTTTACGGTGAAAACATTTTTCAAAGAGTTTGATTCATACCTATTTTTGGTATGCTTATTATGAAGATATATGATTGTAAGAATGTTTGACTTTGTGGGTGAATTTTTACTCACTACAGGGTTGTTAGAACTATAATATTAAGTGTATCATAATATTTAGTTTATATTTAAATAATATAGAATAATCTATATTCTTATTATTTAAATATAAACTCTATATTATGTGGTTGGTTAATTTAATTAACTAACTAATTAAATCGGGTGTGCCTCATCACTTAAGAAGGACATAACCCTTGAGTTATTTAAATATGACCATAGGTCATATTCAGGATATCGATTATCATATCAGATTATAATATTCAAATGTTGAATATGAAGGTAAATCCTAGTAAAAACAAGGAATAGAAGTGAGGAGGGAGTTATTGGACTGGTGGATGTATAAAATGTTTCTCAATTAGTGGATTTATTCTCTATGGTTTTTACCCATTTAGGGGTTTTCCATGTTATATATTGTGTCACTATGTTTTATGGTGTTATTTACTTTTATTTAAGTTGTGCACATTTACATTTATATTTATATTTATTTATAATGTTAAACTTAACATTTAATAAAGTTAATTAATATCTTTTCCACCCCTCGTCCTGACATGGTACTAGAGCGAGATTAATAAATTAATTTAATCCTAATATCCTAAGGTTGTAACAGTTGGGAAGTTAGGTGGTTAAGTTATTTGGAATTCTATTTAACCCCCCTCTTCCCTCTCTATATGGATGGATCAGATGTTGGTTGCACAGGTGGAAAGTCATTTGAGATTTCAACTACGCATGAAAAATTCAAGTTCGGGAATTACCCAGGCCCTGGAAACTAAGGTAAGGGTTATAAAATTTTGTGAAATATTTTATATAGTTTATATAGTGTGTAGGAAATTCAAGAAATCAAAAGGGAAAGTAAAAATTCAAGTGAAACTCGAGTTTACAGGGGGAGACAAGAATTGAGAAAATAGGTTTTTTAAATTTCTTCATTGGTCGGGTAAAAATTCTTGTCCCCTGGTAATGTACATTTTTACCTTCACTGTGAATTTCATTCCATGTCCTGGATGGACCCCCTAAATTATTTTGCACCTATAATTTATATAAACTATATATTTGTATAGTTTTTATAAAATCTTCCGTATTTTATAAAAAATAATATATATATATACATTTATATAAAAACCTAAAACTATAAACCTATGGTTTATATAATCTAAAACCATGCCGCATGTTTTGTGCATTTTTTTATTATTGGCAAATAGTTTTTTGAAAGGGACTATACCCTTGAGTACAAAAGATGGCCTAGGAGCCAGAATAGGAATGAGAACCAGAGAGAAAAGGATCAGAATCCAAATGTGACAATGAAGCTCAAAGTAGCCAAAAACAACTACCCAAACGAGACAAAACAACAAAAATACTGCAAAAAAGCAGTAGAGAGACCGCAAAAAAACAACATAAAAACATACAAGAACAGCTAAAGCATCTACAACTACTTTTTGGCAGCTTTGTCAATGCTGGTCTTGATATTCTTCCAGGAGTGGAACATACCCAAAGGAACATACCCAAAGTTGTCATGTGGGCAGCGTCAGTATTATCCAGCTACTCAATGGTCCTTTTGCTTTCCTTATCGTTACCCCAAAGTGTTGCCGGAACTCCGCTGAGGTTGGAGACACTTTTGACATGTTGCTCAATGAACTCCTCAATCACCCTAAAGATGGCCATGTTGTAATCATGTCGAGTTTTGGCCTTCCCTAAACGGGAGTCTAAGGAGTTCAGCTTCTTGTAGATATCATCAATCTGGCTGCTATCAATATCCACCTCCTCCTCCTTTTTCCTCTTGCCTTTCTGTTTAGCCAAGTTCTTAACCTCATCCTTCAGCAGTTTCATATCAGCCTCTAAGGCATCCAGCCTTTTTGAAGAGCTTTCCATATGCACATCCCGGGGACTGGCACTGCTAATATTCAGAAGGTCATGTGCAATTTCAATTTCATGAGGCCCCTTCTCCACAACAAGAGTCTCAAGGTTAAGCTTTCTAGAAGCCCTGGTAACCGGTTTGTTTGAGGTGGAGGTAGCCATGTTTTGTGCATTATTTAGGTGTGAAACAAAATTATGGAGGTCAATTTTCATACCCATTTGGATATGTATTTTTGTGAAAAATATGACGTGAAATGTTTTAGATAAAGTTGATTTTTCATCCCATTTACGGTCTTCATGATCATGTACATATATGACAGAATACATTTTCTCTAAGTCAATTTAGGAACCCATTTGGGTCTGTATATTTTTGTTATGTATAGTGGACTATGACATTTTCAATGAAGTCATTTTACACCCATTTTTGGGACTGCTTATTGTGTAAAGGCTTGATTGTAAAAAAATTCCACAAAGTGGTCGATTTCACCCATTTCTAGGTCTTCACTTTTTGTGTAAAGTATATGTATGAGACATTTCCTTTGGGTTGATATTTGATACCCATTATGGGTTTGTACATTGTATAAACTATATATGCATGTGTGATGTTTTTCATGAATTCAATTATACCCATTTTTGGGTCTTCATGTTTTGTACATGTAGGGTTGTGTTATGTTTACTAGGTGGGCATTTCATACCCATTTATAGGTCTGCATGATTTTTTATACATGTATGATTGTGATACATTTTTCAAAGGTCATTTTACACTTGATTTACACCCATTTCCTAGTTTGCATATTTATATATATTGAAACATTCTTTATTGGGTCGGTTTCACCTATTTTGGTCTATGCAAACTTGTTATTTTGATTAAAAATCAAACCCATATTGGGCTTACATATTGGAAAGAAACAAGAAAGACTAAACATCTAGTTGTTGGGCCAAATAAACATATTTTGGGTTGTGCCATATTATATTGTTTTAAAATCAGTAAAATGGAATGACTATGTAAAATAGGCGGTTATGCCAATGTATTTTTGTGTGAACTTAACTTCTTGATTATAACATAATTTTACCTTGTGTTAATTGATTTGTAATACAATGTTTCTTATCATTGTTTGTTGTTTGAGCATGAGGATGTAGTTTTTATGTCCTAAATATGATATGATCATATTTACAATGTGAATTACCTTATCGCATTTACACGGTGAAGCCACAAGCATGATAACATAATTCTCCTCCTTAAATCACATTAAATTCATTAAAACTTTAGTTAAAAATGAAACAACATATGAAGGATTTTTGGAAAAAAATAGTAGATAAGTGATGGTTGTTTACTACATCGATAAATGTGCATAAGGAAGTTTTGTTTTACTTAATGTTAAACTAGTTACGTTATTATCATACCATAAACCTATGAATGCATGCCAATATAGAATTATGGAATTTGCATGAGCATACATACATACACTCATGGGGATTTTTTTCTTTATGATTATAAAATTTGGAAACATGTATTTAAAATTGGAATAGATGGTTGTTTTTCCTCTTTGGTTATGAAATTGAAACATTATTTTAAATGTCAGAATGGATTTCCTCTTGATGAGGATTGTTGATTATGGAAGTGGTGTACGAGATAGTTGTGTTGTGAACGATGAAAAATCTTATTTATTTGTGCAAACTATAAGATATAGCTTGCATTAGCATAACTGGAGAACTTTGGCCAAAATAATGTATCTAGTTCTATGCATTTTTCAGTTCATTTATCCTTATTTTTTACTAGTCGGGAATAATATGATGGTATTGGTTATCATGATCTTATAATGGGTTGTATTTTTATAATTTGGGTATATTACACATGGTTCTCATATTACTATTCTTTGTTGATAGTTGAATGTCTCTATCTACCTTCCTCGTGAAGGGTTGGGCCCCTCTCACTTATGAGAGGTGTGTGGGGGAACCAAAAGGTTCTATGGTTGGAGGAAAAGCACTCCAATGATTCTCTCCCTCTAAGCAATTGTAAAAATGATATATATATGTACACGTAAACTTTTGTAAAGAATGAGTCGATGGTATATTACTTATACTAAAATATATGGTAATATTGTTGTACTTGGATAGGGACAGGCTTGTTGTCTCATGTATTTGATATAGAATATGAAGTAAATCTAATATTAATCATTATATTATGAAATGATTTTTTATCATACTTTTGTACAAAAATTTGGGAAACAATCTATAAATTTTAAATGACATTTAATTGATCAACTCTTGAACTTAACATTCAAAAATATCTTGTAATGAAGGGATATTTTAAACCTTGAATTATTTAGATGTATTGTTGTAATATTTAATTATATGGGTAGTTATTTCTAAGCTTCCTAATAAGATTCAAAATTTTAAAAAATCCACTTTTAGTTTGTGTTAACAAGCGATTATTACAAGATCTCAGACGATGCGCAACACAACATCACCGATTTGATAGGGCCAATCAGAAAGCCAAATTGGTTATCTTGTTTAAAATGTCCAATGACATTAAACCACATGTTTGAGATGCTAGAATGGCCAAAGAATCATGGGATAAGTTGAGCATAGAGTACGAAGCCAAGAAAAATAACATTATATTGAATTTGATGAGTCGGTTACATACACTGAAATTCAAGCCTAATGAGAAATTTGAGGCTTTCTTGAGATGAGTTACATCATGGAGGGTTTCACTTCTAGCCCTGGGAGAGGAAATATTAGATGACGCTCTCATTCCCATTGTTTTGATATAACTTCCTCCCTCCTACAATATTTTTATGACACTAATCAATTTGTCATATCACACCGAGTAATTTTGAAAAGCTAATGAACTTATTGCAGCAAGAAGAGACATTGTATGAAAAATATGAAGAAGAAGAGAAAACACTTTCTTCTCGTCAGAAAGGGAAGAAAAAATATCATTCTTCTCCGATAAGTCTCAAAAAACAACATCATTAAGGGGATAAACATAAGAAAAAGTGTCCTATTTACAACAGAGGACATGCTTTGAAAGATTTCTTGTAAAACACATATAAGAAAGAGTCGTCTAGTAGTTCTAGACCTAAGAATCGCAATCTCAACAGGGGTAAATCTACCTACAAGAAAAGGAAGAAGAAGGGGAACTGGAGGAAGAAACCCCATCAACAAGGCAATGGTGTTGAGCAAGAGTACCACTCAGAAGATGAGTACTTTTTGTACACTGGTCATTCTAGTGAAGCAACCACATCTTCTAGTGTTATCTGGTATGTTGATTCAAGAGCCACTCAACACATGACCAGACACAGAGACTGGTTCTTCATAATGAGAGACATACCCTCCAAAAATCATGTCTCATTGGGTGATGACTCTTTTAGAGTGTCCAAGGTATTGGGAACATTTATTTACCTCTTCATTCACATAATTATAGGTTATTATATGCATTTATGTCCCTATTTTTTCAAAGAAATTTCATTAGTAAGTCAACTTATAGATTACAATCAACTGGAAAAATGATGGCATAGTGAAAATTATCGATGCAATGAAAAAGATCTTAATCGATCGTTTAACATGATAGATCTCGAGCTCATGCACTATTATCTTGGATTGGAATTATGGCAGAAGGAGAATCATATATTTGTTTCTCAGTTGAAATATACCAATACTACACTCAAAAAATTCAGGATGATGGGTTGTATGCCCACTTCTACACCTATGAATATAAGACTTCATTTGTCTCATACATATCCATCTCCATTAGTAAATGAAACTCTCTATTGACATTTTATTGGGAGTCTCATTTATGTGACTTATACTAGACCATATATCATCTTTGTAGTCAGCTATCTTTCAAGGTTCATGTTAGAACCCAAAGTTTTTCATTGGAAAGCATCAAGGCGGATCTTGAGATATCTCAAGGGCACTATGTTTTTTGGTATAGATTACAAGAAGAATGATCAATTCTTTTTTACTGAATATTCGGATTCAGATCATACAAGTAATATTGATGATAGGAAATCCACTTATGGATTTGTATATTATTTTGGGATATGGTCCAATATCATGGGGAAATAAAAAATAAAATTTTATTTCTCGATCTTCCACATAATTTGAATATCATGTTGCAAGTGTATTTGTTAATGAGGTTGTTATGTGACTAAATCCCCAAAGCTTTAAAAGCATTAAAGGCTTGTTTAATTAAAATTATTTTTAAAAAGTCACTATAATAAACTATTGGATTAATGTGTGAATGAATATCTCAACCATCTTATTAAAGATAATTCATGAAAGGGTGTGGAAACCATTGTGTTGGTTCATAACCACCCATGAAGTATTATAAAAGAGATGTAAAAGTGAATAGAGAACAATGAATTATGATTGTGATTCTGAGAAAGAGAATAATTATAAGGAAGTCTTGAGGACTTTGTGAATTTAGTTTGTGGAAGTAATTCCAAGGCTGACTAGGTATAGGCATGTGGTGGGCAAGAGAGAGGGGCACCAGAGGTGTCCTAACCAGGGTACAAAGTACAACCTCGGATGGTTCTGGACAAGGCAAGGTGAAAATACACTGGGTGTATAGTATTTCCTCTCAATAGTGTGGCCATAGTCTGGTGTCTGTTACCTATGTGTGCATTGGAATTTTGTATTAGAATTCCTGATCATTGTCTCAGATAAGTTCTCTCTATGTAAAACTATGTAATCCATGTTAAAATTTAATGGAAAGAAGTTAAATCTTTTGTTTATTCTGATAAACGTGCAAATGAATGTATTTTGTTATGTATATTTTGAAATACGTAATTATTTTTATCAAAAATAGTGAATTGCAGGATTTTGGATATGTATGTCTGTTATTTTAAGAAGATTTGTATAAATTAATGCAGAATATGAATTGATATATGTAATTGATCATAATATACATTCTGCTTGGATATTTCCTTACCCTTTTCGGTCATGTTTTTTTGTCTTTCTGCTATGGACTCAAAATCCTTCCTTATATACTGAGTTAATCTCATGGTTCTAAGTCCTCCAAATACAAAAATCAATATATAATATTACAAAGTTCTAGCCAATAAGAGAGCTCCATGTTACTTTGTCATGTCATAACTTTAATTGATCCTATTAGCCATTGTGAAGTGTGAGCCAATGAGGACACTCCACGCTATTCATAATATCATAATTTTGATAACTTGTTTTTGACCAATGCAAAATATGATCCAATAGAAAAACTCCTAGTCACTTCGCATTCTTTGATGTCGTATTTTATTAACCTTATCGCTTTTTAACTAATAGTAATATTTCCTCCATTTCCGCTACTTTATTTTACATTAATACGTTTTCAAAAGTTAGTCGAATGTGAGCCAATAGGATTTTTCCATGTTCTTTTGAATGTTGTTTTCCTTTGTCAAAACCATGTCGAGTGCAAAAGGGAGCTATTAAGAAGGCTCCACGTATGTACGAGACTTAACGGACCATTTTTCTATTAAATAATCTTCGGTCATATATCTTCCACTTGAAGTAAAATGCAAACTAATAACAAAACACCACATATATACAATGGATTTTGTAGTATCGACTCTATATATCCTTTGTTGTTGTTTTATCGCCACTTGTCTTTGTCCTTTGATTTCTTGACTGTCCTAGGACTGAACTTGTTTGGTTTTTGGTTAATTCCATGAGCCTGGTGTCTGTGAGGTAGAATTAATCATGTTTAAAGCTTTAATTAATCATGTTTAGTCGTAGCCTGCAGATTTGTAAATTTATCTTAGGTTATATTAATCAAATACAATTGTAAATTCAACTTAGCTTTCTCGGTTAAAATGTAAAAGCGTGTCGATCTTATCGCATAAGATATTTTATTTTTTTGAGGGAAAATGTTGCATTTCCTTTGGTATCAGAAAAATTATCCTCATTTTATATGTTCTACTATTGTTGTGGAAATGATGATGTGTGTAATACTCAAGAGATTAAAATATACTATTCTTAGTAATAAATTATGGTGATTTTTCTCATGAACGATAAAATTATGCATATACACACATAAAATTGAAGCAAACTTGAACTTGAATGGAATGGATTCACAAAACGACATGGATTACAATGAATTGGAGCGCCAAAATCAACAGTTGGGTAGGGAAGTAACTTATTTATTTGAGCAATTAGAAATATTGAAAAATCAATTTGCAAAAGCTATGAGTAAAACTGATAAAACTAATAAATCTAATAATTCGGATAAAAGTAATAAATTAGAAAATAAAATAAGAAATAGAAAGCAATCTTCTTCAGATGGTGATTTTATTCCTAATAAAGAAAATGATTCCTCTAATTCTTCTAGTTCTTCTAATTCGTCTAAGGTTGAGAAAGAAAGTTCAAGTAAGAACTCTAAATAAATACCAAACTTTACTCGAAAAATCAGATTTCCCGAATATGCATGGGAAGTAGGAAAAGAGAACATGCTAAAACTTGGTTATCTAGTTTAGAAAGATATTTCAAATTGTAGAACACTAGTAACTTAGGCGTAACCCAAATAGCTTCGTATCATTTGAAAAAAATTCCTTAACTGGTGGGAAGATACATTAAGATTTGAAAAACTTAGAGCACATAAGGTTCCATGAAATAAGTTTTAAAAGTTTTTTAGGAAGAAATATTTGTTTGAACATTTCTTACAACAAAGGAAAAATGAATTCTTTGATTTAAAACAATGTTTAAAAACTGTCAACGACTATAAACAAGTTTTTGAGAATTTAAATAGATTTGTACCTTTCATTTTTCGAACAGAAATAGTATCCATATTTATAAATGGTTTAAGAGAAGAATATAAGGCTAGTGTTTGGTGTGGAAAACCTACTTTAGTAGATGAGATGCTCAAATTGCTGAATAATTTGAAAAATATAAAATTGTGGTTCATCAAAAGAAAGAAGATTACAAGAAAAAGAATTCTAATTTCCATTTTAAAGATAGGAAAAGGCCATTTAGTGAAACTGTCAAAATGCAATAATACTCATATTATAAATCAAAAAAGGAATCAAGATTATGTTAAAATTAAACCAAAGAAATTAAATGTTGGAATTATGGAGGTAACCACTTTGTTAAGGGTTGTCCTCAGAAAAAGAAGAGTTGGGATAAGAATAAAAATCAAAAAATGATGATAAATCTAAGGAAGAAAACCAAAATATGAAATTTTATGTTGTTTTTGATATAGGTATTGTACATAAGCAAGTGTCTCTGATTGAAGTAAAAGGTTCTATTAATAATGCAACCCTTGGTTTCTTGATTGATTCTAGTAGTAGTCACACTTTTATATCTCCTAACTTAGTTGAAAAAATAAATTTGTTTTCCGAGAAAAATCGAACATGTAGTCAGAAATGGATGATGGACTGATAGTAAGATAAATAGGAGCTTTAGTAGAAGAATTATATTTTCAAATTGATAATAGTGTATCTTTTGAATCTTTTCATGTACTTATCTTAGGTAAATATGATACCCTTTTGGGGATGACCTTTGGTTAGAAAAGAATTGTGCTCTTATTAACTGTGAAAATAAACAAGTATGTATTCAAGATCAATATGAAGTTACTCATATTTTGCAAGGAACTAAAAGACAACTGATTTTAAAAACTATTTCTGTTGTTCAACTTAAAATAAGTCTTAAAGAAAAATGTAAATTTTTATGTGCTTTGATTACTCAAAATGATAAGCTACAAATAGATATAGATGTTCACCCAGTAGTCCAAGAATTTATGGATGTTTTTCCTTCTGATGTTGAAGAGTTACCACCTAGGAGATCTATAGAACATGTTATTGACCTCATTCCTGGAGCTGAACCAGTATCAAAGCACCTTATAGATAATCTATACCTGAGTTAACTGGGCTAAAAATACAATTGGCTAAATTATTGAAACAAGAAAAAATTAGACCTAGTGTTTATCCCTGGGGTGCACCAGTGTCGTTGTTTAAGAAGAAAGATGGTACTATGAGCTTGTGTATTTATTATAGACAGTTAAAAAAACTAACTATTAAGAATACATATCCTTTACCTAGAATTGATGATTTACTAGATCAATTAAATGGTGCTAAATATTTTCTAAGATTGATTTACATTCTGGATATCATCAAATTAGAATAAAAGATGTTGACATTGTAAAAATGCCTTTAGAACTAGATATGGACATTATGAATTTTTTGTTATGCCTTTTGGATTAACAAATTCCCCACCACATTTATGACATTGATGCATGATGTTTTTAGACCTTTCTTAGATGTGTTTGTGATTATATTTTTAGATGATATTTTTATCTATTCCAAAAATGAAGAAGAACATGAGAAGCATGTTAGGTTAGTACTTGAAACCTTAAGAAAGCATCAGTTGTATGGTAAGTTAAGTAAATGTGAATTTTTTAAACTGAAGTCTCCTATCTAGGACATGTTATCTCTGAAAAAGGAATTGCACCAGATTCTTCTAAAGTAAAAGCAATACAAGATTGGGATACACCTAAAGATGTACAAGAAATTAGAAGTTTTCTTGGGTTATCTAGATTTTATAGAAGATTTATTAAGAAATATTCTAAAATAGCTACTCCTCTCACATATTTAACAAAGAAAAGTAACACATTATTGGTCCGAGGAATTTGAAGTTTCATTTAGTAAATTAAAATAATCATTAACAAGCCTTGCAATGTTATGTATTCCTAATTTTTCTAAACATTTCACTATTGTTATTGATGCTTGTGGTTCTGGTATTGGTTATGTATTAATGCAAGATAATAGAGTTGTATGCTTTTGATCTAGAAAATTATTGCCTACTGAAAAGAATTATCCTACTCATGATTTGGAATTGTTAGGGATTATTCATGCTTTAAAATTTTGGAGACATTATTTGTTAGGTTGCAAATTTATTTTGAAAACTGATCATAGAGGTTTGTAGTATATTTTTACTCAACCATTATTAAATATGAGACAAAGAAGATGGGTAGAGTTATTAAGTCAATATGATTTTGAAATACAATATGTACCTAGTAAAGAAAATTTGGTTGTTGATGCTTTAAGTAGAAAAAGAATGTGTGCAAATGCTTTGTCCTTAGAAAGAAGTCAATTTGAACAAGAGATAAAAGATGCATTACCTAATGATAGTTATTTTGATGAATTGTATTCTGGTTTGAAAAATGGAACATCAAATATGCATTTAAAGGATAGACTTACTTCTTATTTACTTGGTGTGAATGGGTTGTTGTACTATAAAGGTAGATTGTGTATTCCTAACCTTCCTAACTTAAGACAACAAATTTTAAGAGATTCTCATGATATTCCTATAGTTGGTCATCCTGGATTTCAAAAGACATACTTATCAGTTAAAAATAATTATTTTTGGCCTAGAATGAAATAAGACATTAGAAAGTATGTACAACAATGTATGACTATTAAAAAAGTTAAAAGCTGAGCAGGGTAGTATCTTGGTGCATTGTAACCTTTTTCTATTCCTAATTGGAAATGGGAGTCAAGTTAGTATGGATTTTACTACAAGATTACCTAAAACAAAGAATGGTCATGATGTTATCCTTATGGTGGTTGATAAATTGATTAAAATGGCAAATTTTCTACTAACGAAAAATCAAAACCTCTGCTTTTGATACAACTCATCTGTTTTCTAAAGAAAAAAATTTTGCATGTGTAGACACCAAAATTAGGTCACACTCCCATTTAGTCCATCATAAAATAAATACCTTCATCACATTCACCTAGTCATGGCCCCCTTCACCCCACTAATATTAATTAAATTAATTAAATTAAAATAATTCATTATCCTCACCATATTTATTATTTAAATATCTTAATTTAGATAATGCCCACACTTACACCTCACATAGAAACCTCACCAAGGCAACTCACCCTAATACCTATTCTTAGTAAGTTGTCATAACTGACTAAGACTTACCCAAACCCTAAAAATCAATACCTACATTCCCTCTAACCACATTCTCGCATGCTTAAAAGAAGCTTCCAATCTAATCCGTGGGTGAATGACATGAGATCCCAGAAAATCAAGGGGATCTACCTAGTTTAGTAAACCTAGGAAATCCCACCTTGACCGACATCGGTTACCCCTAACCATCACCGGTTAAGCCGGAACCACCGTCGGTCACCTTTTAATCCCAAAAAAACCTTATTTTCAAGGTTGGAAAACATTAGGAATTTTCCTGAGAGATAACACATCTTTTTAGAGCAAGTTTCCACAAGAACACGCATGCAAGGAAGGAGATCAAGCATTTTCTTTTGCACAAGCATCTAGAAATCATCTAGAACCATCCAAAGACTCACCCCAAGACAAATTTGATCCAACTAGGAAAAAGGAATGCACATGCAGCCCATGTAGGAGCTTTCCAACATTTGGTGATCCTCAACAGCATTCAACGTCTTACCAGCACCTTCATCCATCACTCACAAGCACCCGAACAGTGCTTCAATTAAGTAGAACATTATACTTCTCTGGTTCATTCATTTCATCATGGTATTGTCATCCTTTGTTCTCTTAGCCACCCATTGACCTCCATTAACACTCACCCCTCCATACCCATTAAAACTTCACCAAATCCCACCCAAATAGACTAATACCTCGTTCCAGCCAACCAAGTCCTTCTTGCAATCACAAGAGAGACCCAAAATCATTTTATGGCATTCTCGCTTTTCCACAAGAACTAACACCGGTTCTCCCAAACCGGCATTGGTTACCCTTAACCAAAGATCGGTCTTTGTATTTACCAACACAGCCCAAAATAGTAACCTACCCCACCTATTCTCACATCACCCTTGATCACCTGTGACCTGCCTGAGACCTCTGTCATACCCGAGAGAACTAGAACCAACTACTTAACCTTCGGATCTTATTTTGACCTAGCACATTAGCTTAGATCTTTCTTATTGTGTTTTAATGAGATACCTAAATCATTTCAATTACAATATGATTTACTTCATTATTAGCATTAAATTGTTTTAAACAGTGGACTGACAGCCATCTAGGAAGTATCACACTTCCTAGATCTAACACGCTAGGTAGTTCACTACCCATATTGTTTAACTCTTTCTGGTGGTCTTGTGTTCCATTTCATGTAGTTCCTCCTAGCCAAAAGGAAGCTTTCATGATTAGCTGTGGATTCAGAAGTCATACGCACGCAACAACCCAACAACCAGCATTCCAACATGTATTCCTCCTATGCCCATTACCCTATCTATTTCGTCAATATTTCAAAGAAATGTCTAAGAATCGGAGTGAAACAAAGATGGTCTTCCTAAATATTTAGTAACTAATAGAGATCTTAGATTTACTTCTTCTTTCTAGAGATCTTTGTTTGATGAATTGGGTACTAGTTTGAGTTTTAGCACTGCTTATCATCCTGAGTCAGATGGAAAAACTAAAAGGATAAATAGAATTTTAGAAGATATGCTTAAAATGTATACATGTGAAAAACACAAATTGGGAACAATATTTGCACTTGATTGAGTTTTCTTACAATCAAGGTTATCATACTACAACCAAAATGACCCCTTTTAAAGTTTTTTATGGTAGGAATTGTACTACTATTTCTTAGTCAAATCCTAAACATAGATCTTGGTATGCAAATGATAATTTAAAAGAAATGGAAGATATTATAAATAAAGAAAAATATAACATTGAATCTTCCCAAGATATGTATAAACATTGGGTTGATTTAAAAAGATTTGTTAGAGAATTTGAAATAGGTGATCAAGTTGTAGAAACCAAAATTGGGTCACACTCCCCTTGGTCCCTCGTTAAAAAAACACCTTGAACACATTCACCTAACCATGGCCCCTTTCATCTCACTCTAATATTTAATTAATTTTATTAAATTAATTCATTATCCTCACAATATTTTTTTATTTAAATATCCTAATTAAGATAATAACCTCATATTTACCTCACCCATACGCATCATCTAGCCACCTCACCCTAATACATATTCTTAGTATGTTGCCATAACTAACTAAGACCTACCAAAAACCTAAAAATCAAATCCTACATTCCCTCTAACCACATTCCCACACGTTAGAAGGAAGCTTCCATTCTAATCTGTGGACCAAAACAAATGAGATCCTAGAAAATCAAGGGGATCTTCCCACTTTAGTAAACGTAGAAAATCCCACCCTAACCAATGCCAGGTCCCTAAACCACCGCCATTCAACCCAAAACCCCACCGTTGGTTACCATTTAACCCCAAAATAACCTTATTTTGAGGTTGGCACATTTATGAGAGATTGACACATCTTTTGAGAACAAGAGACGAAACTAGAGTTGCATGCAAGCAGAACGAGCATTCGTACATGCATCGAGTGCCCATAGCCAAAGATCGGAACCACTCACGAGCCATTTTCCTTCACATGAGCATCCAAGAAGCATCAACACCACATCAAGTTCCTTCCATTTGATCACCCACCATTTCCAACCAGACATCAAGCTCATACAAACAAGTAAGTGCTTTGTTAACTAGCACTTGTCCATTTATCATTTGGTAGATTCTTTTACTTTTTATTAGTTTCTGCTCCCATTTCCATTCCACCACCATTTACCTCCATGAAAACTTGACCATCCTTTCACCCATACCCTTGAACTTCCCATACCTAGATTTTAATCATTCTTGTGCATACCTGAGACCCACACGAACCTTGTCATTGCCCTTCCATTTTCATCTAGCCTTAGATTTGTCACCCCACCAAGTTTTTACTGAGTTTCCTATACCACAACCATACCGATGTCGATTACCTACAACCGTCACCGGTTAACCTAAACCGACATCGGTCTCTATGTTTTTGAATAGAAACCAAGAACAGAGCTTCCACTCTCTACCCAATACCCAAAACAGCCCAGAACCTGACCCTAACCAACACTTGTATCCTGACATAGACCTTGACCTTCGACTACCATAACTTAGCTTGTCATTGTGAACAAATTTTCTTATTGTAGACGAATGAGATACCTAAATCATTTTAACTATAGTAGGATTTCCTTTATTTTTAGCATTAAGTTGTTTTAAATTATGGATTAACAAATCGTCTAGCAAGTATCACACTTCGCAGATCTAGCATACACTAGGCGAGTCCACTACATATACTTGTTTAACTTTTATTTGGTGGTCTTGTTTCCATTTCGGTAGTTCCTCGAGCAAAGCAAGCTCTCACAATTAGTTGTGGATCAATAAGTCATACGCGTGCAACAACCTACAACCAACATTCTAACAGGTATTCCTCCTAGCCCTTTACCCTTATCTATTTTGTCAACATTCAAGAAACGCTCTAGAATCAGGTGAAACATTTTGGCACACCCAGGTGGGACCCATTCGGGTTCTTTGCATTCTTTCATTTCTAGGTGAAAATTTGCATGTTTGTTTCCTTTCTAAAAGGTTCTTACATTAAAATTTCTCCCCTGGAACCTTCTCTTCTTCTATTATCTAAAAGCAATCGTATTTTGGTGCTTTAAAAAGAACACTTCTTCCCTTTCATTAGTATCGCATTAGTGAAAGAGCATCCCTTCTCCTGTTCATCTTTTTGTGTCATCAAATTCAACATTTCAATTTGGGTTTAAAAATCATTTCATTTCATTCTGCTTCTCTACATTAGCTCACATTAATTGAGGGCAACCTATACACTAGAAGTCATGCCCAGCTGATGGTTGACAAACGAATCGTAGAAAAGCACTTCCTTTCTCTTTCTCTCTCTGAGTCTTACCAAACATCACAAAATTAAAAATATATACACATTCTTAAACAACATCTCACCCGGAAGAAGCTGTAGGTGATCACATGATCACGGTATAGTGGGCACCCCACTGGTTATCTCTATCCATTACCCCATCAAAGGACAGCCCGCCCCCGCCATAACATAACCTGAAACCTCTCCTTGTAGATCTCCTTCTTCGTAGGAAGCCATCCTCACCAAAAATTCTATTCTAAAGTTCATGAGTCATTCCTTAAATAGCATAAGCTAAACAAACATAATAGAAAAAGCACTCTTAGGATTGTATTTTTCTTAGTGTTTCTACCTGGCTTGCATTTTGAGGTGAGAGGATTCGTTCTTCATTTTATTATTTCCCCTTTGTACACTCCTCATCACAATTGGTGTATTCCAGCTTCATCTAAGTGTGCCTGGACCATATTCTCATCATTCTCAGAATTCTGGGTTTGATTCCACATCTAATTTTAACTCACAACCATATTTTCTTCATCGTTGTTTCAATTTCACGATTCATGGTGTCATTCCAAATGACCGTCATTAGTTATCCTCTAACCATCATTGGTTTCACCCAACTAACATCATTTTACTGTTATTTTGGTTAACCTACCCAAAAGGACACTTGTTTCACCTTCTTTGTTGTTTAAAGTCTTTATCACTCTTATCATATTCATTTTCTTGGTAAATTCCATCAGCAACTTGCATACTTGGCAAATTATTGGCCTTTTACCTTGTTTTGACAAACTGTCCATTCTCCACAGTGACCGAAAGTGGTTAACTATGACCATGTCGGTTTACCCTAACCAAAGATTGGTTATCCTGTGTAATTTTTCTAGCTGACATCTTAGCTCCAATTCACCTACCACCACTTGTTTTTTCCTATTTTTATTGTATTTCTGTGTCATTTACAGAAAGTAGTCCTACCACGTTAGTACTTGTTCACATGGTGCTGACCTGAAGCCAAGAAAACGCCCTCATATTCCATGTCAGTCATCAACCACTCTCCCCTAGTCCTTCACCACCTTCTATTTTATCACCCATGGATCCTACCAAACCTATCACTATTTCCACAGGAGATGAGGAGTTCAGATGACTCCTTGACCAAAATCCTGTCACCTTGCAATTTTTTTTCCCACTCATCCACTCAAGATGCCTCGGTTCAGTTGACATATGGCATGCCCGTATCTATCCCCCGACACTCACTCTTACTTCTATGTCATCCCCCTCTGGATCTACGCTACCCACATCTTCCTTACCCTCATTCATTTTACAATTGGGCCCCATACCTACTATGACCACCACTGACCTGCGTCGACAACATCTATTACACCCGCTACATTCACTATACCTTTTCCAACCACCCAGAACGTAACCTCATCCGTGCCTATTGTCTTGCATATACCCGTAGCTACACAACCACCCCTAGTGTTAGTGACCCCTACCCCTTTTCAAAATGTTTTTCTTTCTATTCCACAATCCTTAGCCCCTATTTCCACTAAGGTCACCACGACCCTTCCACCTCCATATACGTACTATCGCCAGCCTCCCGTTTCATCTATCATTCACTCTGAGTACGTACCCTCTATTTTACTTCCTCCTTCTCGGTATACCTATACAAAGATCACCATATATTAGAATTCCACCTCCATCATATGTCCAACACCAACCTACTTACGCTATAAGAGGTACCCAACAATCACAACCTACCAACGACCTAATCAAGTTAATGATGGAAAAGATGCATATATTAGGCGTCAGTTTCTGGCACACGTAACTCTCTCACCTACGATGAGATTTGTAATGATCCCATCCACCCATCCATTCCTATTCATCCATATCCTATACATTGGGAAATGCCTAAATTTAACTACTTCAATAGCAAAGAGGACTCGCATGGCGACACTTGCAGTCTTTCAAACATGGTTGCTATTTGATCGCCCATGATGACGCTTTGCTTTTAAGGACTTTTCCCATGTCTCTTACTGGGCCTGCATTATATTGGTATAGTGGGTTACCTAGACATTCTATCTTCTCATTCAATCAGGTAGCCCAAGCCTTCTTGAATCACTTCTCCATCAATGTTGTTAAGAAGGTTACCATGATGACCTCTCTTTGTCAGACGCGCGTCAATATGACGACGAATCTATCACACATTTTATCACTCTTTTGTGTAGCTTTGATTAATCAACTCACATTCCAACTACCACAAACCGAACTCATAGAGCTCTTCACGTGGGCTTGTGCTAGACATATCTTACCAAGCCTGTAGGTGTAAACTTTCCAAACCTTCGATGAAGCATTCACCATGCACAAAAGTTGGAGATTTGGGCCATCAAATAAAAGAAAATCCAACTATGCAATAAGAACTCAGCATTCAAATTGAATGATACCTATTCTTCTTCAAAACCATGGAATAATTATTCAAAAGCCAAGGGAACCGCTAATGGAGTGGTACTCAAGGCTAGCCTAGCTCATCCATCAAATTGGGCTAAACCCTCATCTAATCTCTCACCCGTTTAGACTTTTCAATTCAGATGTGAACAATGAAAATACACCCCAATTGGGGAGCCTTATTCTTCTATCTTAGAAAAGCTTATTAAAGATGGGGCTATCACCCTTCCTCCCATAAAACCACACATTGGTTTTGATCCTGCTCGCCCCACACCCGCGTGGTATAAAGAACATGAATTTTGTAACTATCATCAGGTAAAATTTCATAGTGATGGCAATTGCGTCACTTTTAAGAACATTGTCCAAGAAATGATCAAGAAAGGTGAGCTAAACTTGGATAATCCAAACGCACCTATCAATTAAAACCTACGCATCTTTAAGAAACCATTTCCTAATCATGCCCCTTCTTTTGATCAAACCGGAGAGACCTCAATGCATGATAGCCATACCCGTGAGGTCCATGTTATTTTCAGTGATGCACCAACCACTTCCCAATTACCCCATATTCCTTCCATAGAAGAAATCCTAGCCCGAATTCCTCTACCTACACTTGAACCCACCTCACCTATTCCTCCACCCATAAAGGAACACCCTTCATCCCCTCCCTCACCTGTGAAGGAGCCTCCTGTTAACATCAAGATCATTTCACCTTTGGCTTCTCCACCTAGAGATCTATCACCCACAGTACATCTCCAACCCATAGAAGAGGCTTGTCTATCTCCTCCACCCACAGAGGAGCACCCATCATCTCCTCCACCCACAGAGGAGCACCCATCATCTCCTCCACCCACAGAAGAGCACCCATCATCTCCTCCACCTATCAAAAATCTAGTAAAAATACCTCTACCTCTAGGTGACTGTTCTCCATCAATTACCCAAGATCCTGCAGACTTAATTTTGGCTCTCTTACCCACAAAAGCCAAAGCTAGCAAATTCCCCATCTCTAAGACACATTTTATGGGAATCACCATTGGATCCTCATCAACCTCACCTCAATAGTGCCATTCTCATGCTTAGCCGATCGCCTAGATTATGTGGATAGAGCCTTACTTTGGGGGCATCTTCTACTTCTTGTCTCAACACAAATGCAGAGGTCACTTGCTGACACTTCCACTATCTACCCAAACATATTTTTTCCAATCAAACCAAACATGACCACAACTATCACAAATTCTTCTACAATACCACTCATGGACCCCTACCCACAACCCAACATGCATCTACATCCAAACCCACACCTACATCATCTTCCTTTCCTAAACCTATAATTGCCTTAGGGGTCATCCTAACCACCTGCCTTACTCATCCACCCATCAAATTGGATTTAGCTACATCCTCCAAAACCAACACCAAGCTTAATCTGGCACCCAACCAAAAGATCCAATCCCATAGAACTCATACTCCAACCTCACTGATCACACCTTCACCCTTTCCATCCATCTTAGGACCTCACCCTTCCAACACGGTTAAAAACCTCCACCTGCCAATAAATGAAAAACACAACAACCCATTCCTCCTTGTAAACCTCTAACATACCCAAGTGCCCGACACAACTTACACCCGCACCTACAGCATCTTTACCACCCATTCCTCCAATACCATCGGTAACTTCTTCACTACCCACTACACTTCAGTCTCTTTCCCTCACACCCCCTACACAACCTGCACCATCTACCTTCACAGCACCTCAGTTATCCCTATGGGTAACTCACCCTCTTCCCCCATCCACTTTCCCTCTAGATCTCATACGCCCATATCACCTTTACCCAAGAAGGTGCAACCTAAAGACAAAAATCCACTACCCTCCAATAAGGTAGTCAAAACAACCACACACTCTCCTGCTAGTTCATCTACCATACCCCTACCCAAGAAAACACGACCAACACCCAAGACCACACCAGCACCTAAAACCATAGCTCAACCCACTCCCCCTCATGCAAAGACCCTTCCTCGACAGTCAACCACACCTACACCCAAACCCACTTTCACTTCCCATTGTGATCCACTAGCAGGATCCTATGCCAAAATCTTAACCAACCTCCTAGAGACTTTTGTATCACATTACCACCACTCGAGAACTTATGACCCTCTCAAACCCAACCCAAATAGGTTTGACGACACAAAAAAATTCCTACCATCATGTTCCAAGGCACGATGTAGAGAACTGCAAGGCTTTGAAAACTGTTCTTATCTAGTTGTGTCCTCCTGAAGGAAACTTTGATGATGATGATCTTTTTGATGAGGACCCCATTTCACCAACACCCATTCCCACAGTTCTTCCCTCACTACCTACTCAATGACCCAAGACCTTCACCCCCACAACTCCTAGAGCCACCCCGAGATTTGAAATTAACATGGTTCACATCAAAGAACTCGCCAAACCTCCACCCAAATGTCGGTGTGCCCATCTCATCTCACAAGGTTCCTTCCCACCATTTGGCTTTTTCCCCTCTTGTCTCTATACTTTTCATGGCTCACCTACTTCACCTACCTCCTCACCTCAAATCAACATGATCCACGTTGCTACCCGTGCTCAGAAGGACAAAGGTAAGGAAAAGGCAACCGACCCACTAACCAATCTTATACCCAACATACCATCTACACCCACACCTAAAATCACTATATGTGGCCCCACATATCCTATTTCTAATGGATTCACACACCACACGATGGTCAAATAACTACACCAATCCCCCCTCAAAATGTCCCTATATGACCTCATCCAAACCTCGAAATTCCATCGTCAAGCTCTCATGGAGGTTCTCCAATCTATTGAGGTTTTACCCAATGACCCTACAACCGCAGCCTCCATTATTACACCTCACCATGTAGCCTCTCTCACCAAATTATCACCTTCATTTGCACCTCCACCTAGTCACCAAGTATCCTCCCTTAGCTTTTTGGATGAAGAGATCACACCGCACTGGACCAATGACCCATGTCCAGCTCTCTTCATCTCTTTCCACATCGATGATATATGTGTACAACGTGTTATGATCGATGGGGGTGCTAACATTAATATCATTTCTTCCCATGCATTCGCTCAAATGCATATACGACAATTACATGCATAAATATCATGTCATGTTGTGTTCATTCAATGATGTTATCACCTCTACACTTAGCACTTTGTCACCCTCCATGTTCACATGGGCCCCGCATACTTTTAAAGTATTTTTACATCTTGGAGGGAGAATTTCAGTATAACTTTGTTGCTTGGTAGACCTTGGATTCATGTTATGGGTTGTGTTCCTTCCACTTTGCATCGTTGTGTAAAGTTTGAGCATGAGGACACGCCTATACCATTCCTAACCCATCACCTTTTAAAACTTGCAACATGCTTTACCGACTCAATGACGTGCTCATACCTATTTAAGAATCTACCTCCACAACCACTACCTCTTCACCTACACCTCCACTCACCAAGATATCACCGCTACCTCAACCGCACCTACATCCTCCATTCCTACCACCTGCCGCAACCTCCATAGCTAACCGTTAACCTCCCATCCATTAGCTCTACCTTCGATTTGACCTCGACACATCGTCTATCACAACTACCCTCATATCAACCACCGATCCCTTAGAAGGCATTTTTAACACCTCACTGCGGGGAGTGTCGTTTATATACTGTTAACACATTCCTTACTCCACAAGAGTATGTGAGTCTTCACTAGCACCCTCACTATGATCACCGTATAGGAGAGCACCTCCTTTATGGTCCTCAACACCTTCATACAAATCTCACCTATGGGGGACTTGATACTACCACTTACACACCTGAACCACCATCACAAACCTACCCATTTTCCGCTAACCTCCAGTCACTCACCAATCACCGTTTCACCCACACCTTCCTACACCAATGTGCGTGGAAGGGTTTTGGCTTTGGCTTTTACAAGCAAGGCTGACATACTATTATTCTATGTACTACCCATAAACATAACGATCGTAATGGTATCGGATTTACTAAACCACCTACCAAAAAGGCCCACATTGAACTCATTGAGGACATCAGCCCTTCTCCACCTTCTTTTCCCACTCCACCTTCTTCACCACCTTTGCCTACGAGTTGATGGATCCAAAATCCATTCCTCCTAACTTTTTTTTCATAAACACCATTTCCTTGGGGCCTCTGACTTATCAACACAAGGGCGAGGCTCCCTCATCTCTTCCCTTCCTGTACCCTAAAATGATCGATGACAATACACCTTCGATTAACATCATTTAATGCTAGGATGATCAATCTATACTCACCTACCTTGGTGCAGAAGACTCATAGATTCATCGGTTGTTACCATCTAAGACATAAACCATGTGGAATGAATCAACTATTAAGATCAACATTCATACTCAAGATGACCCGCACATTCTAAAGATCGATCAATCTTTAGATGCTACTGAATAGGAAGCCATCACTTCTTTTCTCAAAAACCATAACCACGCTTTCACTTGGTCTTATGTAGATATGCCCAGTATTGACCCCACTATAGTGGTCCACAATATCTTAACCATTCCCGATGCCAAACCCGTCAAACAAAAGTTGAGAAAAATGCACCCTTGCATTGCCCTTCTCGTCAAAGAAGAATTTCAGATGCCTTATTTCTGTTTCCTTTATCTAACCCATTAATTATCTTCATTGGATTTCTAACATTTTCCACATCACTAAGGTGACAAGGGGACTCCACATTTCCACATATTTATGTGACCTCAATCTAGCTTGCCCAAAAGATGAATTTCCCCTACAGTATTGACCAACTAGTGGACCTTACTTGTTGGTCGGAGATGCTATCACTCATGGATGGTTTCTCCAATTATAAAAAAATCTTTCTTTCCCAGGAGGATCAGCACAAAAACACATTCATTACCCTTGGGGACCTTCACATTATGGATTCATGACTTTTGGCCTTAAAAATGCTAGTGCCACATATCGAGAGCTATAAATTATACCTTCCATGACATCATGCATCGTATATTGGAAGATTATGTAGACAAACTCCTTGCCAAATCCAAACACTTTGCTCCAAGCACCTCATTGTCCTAAAAACAATATTTGACCACCTCATTAAATATTACATTCGCCTTGACCTAAGAAGTGTGTCTTCATGGTTCTCTCAGGAAAAGTCCTGGGGCTTATCATTTCCTTAAGTGGTTTAGAGGTTAACCCTGCTAAAGTCAATTCCATTCTTTAAATTCCTCCACCCACTAATCTTAGGAAACTCCATAGCCTACAAGGCAAGTTGCAGTCTAATCACCACTTCATTTCACAATTGTCTAATCGGTGTCAACCATTTCATCATCTTCTCAAGAAGGATGTCTCTTTTAAATGGGATAATGACTACCACAAAGCTTTTGAGGCCTTAAAACAATACCTTCTCCAACCACCCATCCTCATTCCACCTAAAGACGATCAACCCTTCTACCTATACATCTCAGCTACCGATCATTCCTTGGGGCCATGCTTGCTCATCATGATGAACAACATAGGGAGTAGGTGGTTTATTACATAAGCCGTACTCTTTTGGACTATGAAACCTGATACACTCTTGCCGAAAAACTTTTCTCAGCCTTATTTTTGTTGCCACAAAACTCTGTCATTACCTACTCAACCACAAAACCTATGTCATGACTAACACCAACCCCTTACACTTCATGTATGCCAAACCTTACCAAAATCAATGTGCCACACGCTGGCTCATGCTTTTGGCTGACCTCAACCTTGAATTCACCCATCAAAAGTCCATAAAGGGCCAAGCTATCACCGACCAATTGGCCGACACACCTATTTCTAGATATCAACCCTCTAACTTTGACTTTCCCGATGAGTCAATTTCTACCCTTTCCCCGGACGAATCTACTTACCAAATGATGCTTTTCTTCAATGGTTCCAAGTGTCAGCATGGGGGTGGAACTATTTTTATCCTCATTCTACTTTATGGTGAACTCATTCCTTTATCGTTCAAACTTGATTTTGATTATATAAACAATATTCTTGAATAGGAAGTGTTGGTATTAGGTCTCCAAAGATGCATATGCCTTAGATGTTAAATCAATCAAAATATTTGGTGATTCTCAATTGGTCATAAACCAAGTCAATGGTATATATCAATGTCGTAATGAGATACTTCAAAATTATAAACATCATGTGGACATACTTTTCACCACCTTCGACCGTTACGCCCTTCAAGTCGTCCCGCATTCAACCAACAAATTTGCAGATACCATGGCCTGCTTGGCTTCTCAAATACCTACTTCACCCACCGATTCTAAAATCTTTGTCACTATACAAAGACTCCAATCACCCTCTTATTTACCTCATGAAATTTACTCTAACGGAACCGCTGCCCCCGACCCAAGTGACCTTTGGTATAAACAATACACAAACTACCTTTCCCTTTCCATCTTACCTCCCGACCTCACTCATAATGGACAACGGGCCTTTCTTAGAAGGTCTCTTGTTACATTATCATGGGTGGCCTCCACTATAAGTGCGGCTTTAATGGTATCCTCTTACGGTTCCTTACGAGTTCGGAAATTCCTTATACTATTAGGGAAGTTCATGATGGTATATGTGGAGGTCACTTGATGGCCTTGTTGTTGCTAAGCATATTTTTCACCTAGGCTATTAATGACCTACCCTTAATCATGATTGTTGTGAATACGTTAAGCGTTGTGTAAAATGCCAACAACATGCTAAACTTCATCATACACCCAGTCATGCCTTACAGGTCACCCGTGACCTTTGGCCCTTCTCTTAATGGGGTTTGGATCTTGTTGGAGAGATCAATCCTCATTCTTCCCAGTGACATCAATGGATCATCACCACTACCGAATACTACACAAAACGGGTTGAATTCATACCTCTCATCTCTCGAAAGTGAGAAAATATGTGATTTCATCAATCATCACATAATCTATCACTTTGGTGTCCCACATCGCCTCATCACTGATAACGGAAAACAATTCAAAAATAAAACCTTGCAAAAACTTTGCAATGCCTTCATCTTTCAGCTAAGTTTCTTGTCACTTTATTACCCACACCCAACGGCCAGTGAATCCACCAATAAAACCTTGAACAAAATTCTCGTGAAATTAGTTAACGATACTGGGAAGGACTGGTATATGCACATTCCTTTCACCTTGTGGGCATACCGCACCAATATTTACACTTCCACTACTGCCACACCTTTTTCTCTGGTTTATGGTATAGAGGTTGTTCTACCTCTCGAAGTCTAGATCCCCTCACTCCACATATCTCTCCATGACATTCTTAATGATGATATATTTTGTCAAGACCGTTTAGCACAACTTGAATTATTAGATGAACGCCACCTTAATGCTCTTGACCATCTCCAAGTTTACCAAAAATGTATCAAACGTGCCTATGACAAACGTGTCCATGAATGAACCTTCCAAGTCGATGACCTTGTCTGAAATAAAATCAACATGTAACCAAAGCAAGAAAAAATTAAACGGGAAAATTTTCTCCTAATTGGCTTGGACCATACATCGTGACTCATACTTATGGATCAGGTGCTTATCATTTATCTTCACTCGATGGTAAACCCAAACCTAAGCCCCTTAACACCTTGCATCTTTGACCATTTTATTGTTGAATTTTAGTCCTACCTCACCTTCTACCTCTTTTCATGCTTGTCCCTTGAGTGCTATCCACTTCCTATGCCATCACCAATGATTAAATAAGAATCATGTGCATACCCGTCACTCTTTTATCCTCTCTTAAATATGTGTACCACGGCACTACACATGGCATGATTCTCATGGATACTTTTTGTTTGCTTTTAGATGAGATCCCATGGTCATTTTACCACTGATTTCGAACAAGAATCGATTCTTCACTAGACCACCGATTCTAATTAGACAATAAATGAGGAAGGGTGCCTTGGGCCGTAGGAGAAGTATTAAACTTCCTTTGAAGGTGGTCGAGTTCCCTGCTAATATGAATTAACACAAATTATTGCAAAATTACAATTTAATTACCTTGTTAAAACAATAGAGGAAAGGGCTAGTTTTGGTTTTGAATCACAGTGACCGATGCCGGTCACTGTCACCGGTACCGGTTTCTGCTAACCGATATCGGTAGGGGCAGTGGTTTAGGGGCTTTTAGTGAAGGTTGGCTATAAGGTGGCTATGGTGTTTATAAGGCTAGTAAATGATTGGGGATAGGTAATGGGGTGATGGAGAAGACTCAGAGGGTATGGGAGCTGTTCTTGGGGCAATGTAGGGGTAGAGGAATGATAGTTAGATGTAGGGTGTTACCGGGTAGTAGATCTAGGAATAGACTTATAATTGCTGTGATTCAGAAGTTCAAGAAATGTTATCAAAAGAACATACAAGATACTACTTACTAGTTCCTGATGAAGATACAGGTCCAAAGACTGTGATAACGAAGGCAGGGCTCAGGTAGGATGATCGGATAATCAAAGATGAGCTATCTTCTCTCCCAATGCTTGGATGAGTGTCACTGGGCTCTGGTTACTCAGTTGCAGTCTTGGGCTTGATGTCCTTCTCTGCAAACTCCTTTCTTTCCTTCACTTGTCTCTGCTCGGCCAAGTGAATTCCCGATCTTTCCAATGAATTTCCGATTCCAGATCCAGATCCTTTTTTTTTGGTTGGGGGAGGTCATTTACAGGGAACCGATGGCGGTTACGTAACCGACGGTGGTCGAGTAGGAACCGATGTCGGTTAAGTCAAAGTGGACTATTTTTAGTAAAATAGCCAACTTTCCCTCCTTTTCTCCCGAGGAATTAGTTGTGGGCTTGGTCAAGTCATTATTAGGTTGATTTTGGTGCGGGTGAGGAGTAATTAGTCATGGGTGTGGATGTAGACCAAGTTATAGGTCTTAATTAGGTTAGTTTAGGGTTAGGGCTAGGTCATGATGAGGTGGCGAAATGTGGTGGCAGGTTTGGAGATGTGGATTTATTAATTATAAGGTAATTAATAAATAATTGTGCAAGGTTTAGGTGGTGAGGCTAGGTTGCGAAATGAGATGCGGGGCACGGGGGTCGTAAGACACAAATTTGGTGTCTACATTAGCCCCTTGTTGTCGTGTAGCTTGTCTTGTAAAGCTGCTACTGACAATAATAAGTGGTTACTCCTGTTAAGGGTATAGGTAATCCCCCTCAAATCTATCACAGATTGAGGTAGCGTGAAATCAGGGATAGGGTTGATAAAGGGTAAATGGTGTTGAGATGATGGTAAGATGGTGGGGTAGGTCCAAGGAAGCAGACACACGTTGAAATGCAATAGTGTGACCAGGGTACATGATTTGAAGAGCAAACAAGCAATTCATAGGCAAAGGTCGATAGTTTATCCAAACAAGGGTGATATAATCACGGTATCAAGGCATAGGAAGTAGCTCCAGGGGATATAACGGGTAAGGTACAGGAATGTTTAGGCATGTTCGGCAGTACCAAATGGTTGGTTTGGTTGAGATAAATGTCACGGTCTTGGTCTAGGCAAAGTTGGTCGACTGATCAAGTCAAGTACCCTAATCATGCTAAAACACGAACAGGTGAGCTCGATTGAACAAAAAGCTACATGATGGGTGGATAAAATTGTAATTTGTTGGTTTTGGGTGAGGTATTTAAGTGGTGCGGCCTTAGGTCGGGCCTGATTGGTTAGTTGCGGCCTTGGGTCGGGCCAAATGGTTGGTTGCGGCCTTGGGTCGGGCCAAATGGTTGGTTGCGGCCTTGGGTCGGGCCAAATGGTTGGTTGCGGCCTTGGGTCGGGCCAAATGGTTGGTTGCGGCCTTGGGTCGGGCCAAATGGTTGGTTGCGGCCTTGGGTCGGGCCAAATTGGTTGGTTGCGGCCTTGGGTCGGGCCAATTGGTTGGTTGGTTGGTCGGGCGAAATGGTTGCGGCCTTGGTCGGGCCAAATGGTTGGTTGCGGCCTTGGGTCGGGCGAATGGTTGGTTGTTGCGGCCTTGGGTCGGGCGAATGGTTGGTTGCGGCCTTGGGTCGGGCCTGAATTGGTTGGTTGCGGCCTTGGGTCGGGCCAAATGGTTGGTTGCGGCCTTGGGTCGGGCCAAATGGTTGGTTGCGGCCTTGGGTTGGGCCAAATGGTTGGTTGCGGCCTTGGGTCGGGCCTGAATGGTTGGTTGCGGCCTTGGGTTGGGCCAATGAAGTCAAAAAAGGCTATTTAGCAAAGGAGGGTTTAGGCGATGTGGTGAGAAAGGGAGATTGGTGAATAAGGGCAGAAATTGTGGTGAAAAAGGTATTAAACCGATATCGGTTAGCTATGACCGGTATCGGTTAGATGACCGATACCGGTGGTTTAGGGCACAATATAACCGATATCGGTTATAGGTAAAAAAACCTATAAAAAGAAAAATACGGCCTGTCATTGTCACATTGTCAATTTGATAACCAATACGGCTTGTCTAGGTGTTAAAAGTGATTTTGTTGAGTTTGTACTGCTGAGTTGGCAGTAGTTGAGTGGAGGAGTGAGTGATTGGTAGACCCCAGCGAGTAGGAGGCAGAATTTGATTGGTGGAGGACCCAGCAGAGGAGATTTATAGCCATGGCACAGCCAGGAGGAGCAGGAGGTGCTGGACCAGCTGGACCACCACCACCTATCCCACCACGATGACGTGTAGTCATACCGGTAGGTTCTAAACCTCTAATTATGTGAATTTAATGATTTTAAGTTTAGATTTGGGTTTTGGGTAGGAATCCAAAATTTAATGAAATAATGAATAAATGGATGTAATTTGAAAAATGGAGTGGGTAGGTAGGTTAGTTAGGCTAAAATGGTAGGGTGGGTAGGTTTGTAGGGTTTTCCAGTGGGTAAAAGGGTAGAAATAGGCAAAAATATGGTTTTGGGGGCCGCGTCGGGTTCGGCTCCGGACCTGGACAGTGACCGATGTCGGTCACTAGGCGACCGGCATCGGTCACCAAATTTTTAGGCAAAGTGGGTTGTTGGTAGACCGGCGTCGGTCGTATGTCGACCGGCGCCGGTGTATATCATGTGCTGTAGGGGACCGGTGCCGGTCAAGGGTGGCAGTACAGTCATTAGTTTTTTTTTTGTTTTGTTTTGTTGTTTTTTTTTTTTTTTGTTTTTTTTTTTTGTTTTGTTGTTGTTGTTGTTTTTTTTTTGTTGTTTTGTTTTTTTTTTTGTTGTTTTGTTTTTTTGTTTTTTGTTTTGTTTTTGTTGTTTGGTTGTTGTTTGGGGTGAAGAGGGAGGGGGTAGAGTTGATAGGAAAGGTGATTGGGGTGGGGGAAATGGGGTGGTTGTGTGGTTGGTTCGGTTAGGATAGATTAGGTGTTGAGTATGAATTAGGAGGTGTTAAATTGGTAGGGGCATAGTTAGATGGCGAGAGTAGATCGGGGTGGTTGGTAGGGTGTGAGATAAGGAAAGGGGATATCGTAGATGTTTTAGGGTAAGATAGGTGGGTGTAGATGTGTGTTATAGAGTCGGGGTGTGGTCGGGTGGGTAAAAGGGGGTATAGAGGGTTAAAGTAGTTGTTTTTGTAAAGGGTAGGTCTAATGAAGTGGGTTGTTTTTGCAGGCACGTCAGCAGCTTACGATGCGGGATCGGATGCCCCCGCTATTGAGATGGATGCGGCCACATGTGTCCGTAGCGCAGTGGGCCATTATGCGCGAGGTGGGACTCGGCGGAGTCCAGCGGTATAGGGCTGTGGATAGGGACCACAGCCTTATGGTTGCCCTCATCGAGAGATGGGATCCGGCGACCAATGTTTTCCATCTCCCTCTTGGAGAGATGACTATTACCCTGGAGGATGTGTATCGCATCCTGAGGCTACTGCGATCGTAGGGGAGGCAGTATTCCAGGTAGATGCGGAGACGGCTATGGACAACATTCTTCAGGTATTTGGGGATGCAGCCGCATTATTGACTTATCACAGCGCGAGCATTGCCTATGGGGACATGTATCGCGCCCACAGACATGAGACACGGCTTGCCGTGTTGATGATGATAGGTATCACATGCTTCGCCCTCCCGGACTCAGAGGGAGGCCGCTTCCCACGGGCTTTGATGGGAGTCTGCACGAGATGGTAGAGGAGCATACGTGTTATGCACAGGCACCGTATATCTGTGCGGCTACTGAGAAGTGTGGGGTTATCGCCGGATGAGGTGATTTGGGATTTGCTCCACATTTTTGTTACACTGCTGGGCATATGAGCACATCATATGTATACGACCAGTAGGGCTGCCCCAGCAGCCAGGGCCACAGGTTATATATAGATATGGCTTTCAGAGGTGGTTGGGGGTCGTGGGCCAGCCACGAGCGGTGCTCGCAGGACGGGATGTAGCCTACTACCGACATATGTTAGAGGCTTGACCACTGCTAGACATTGTATGGAGGCCCTACGAGAGGCATCGGCCCGAGGAGGAGCAGAGCACGGATGCGTTGATCCAGTATACTTTACGGATAGGCTGGACGGAGGCACAGAGAGCATGAGCGGATACCCCTAGAGAGAGTGCGGCGGCGGTTGGGGCTGCGGCAGGATGAGCCACCTCCCTTCCCACGATCTGGGAGGGATGATGTAGAGGCCCCACTTGCACTGCACCAGCCCGTTGCCGTGACCCAGTTGGGTAGCGAGAGGCCGGCGAGATGATGATCTGATGGATGACAGCCGGTGCATGGTTCATTTTGGTGTGGTGGGCGGGGAGAGAGCAGCTAGGAAACCACGACCCACACACCAGTTTAGCGGCGGTTATATAGAGAGAGGGGACCGGCTCGTAGGACAGGTGCAGTTATTACAAGGGCAGCTTGCTGCTGCACGAGGCACGAATCGAGGGTATTACGAGGGTAGGTTAGCTTGAGCACGAGTGCGAGCACGAGCAGTACCACCACACCACCACGAGCACCACCACCACAGAGCACCACCACAGCCACGGCACCACGGCACGAGCCCACGAGCACGAGCACGCCACCACAGTACAGGCACAGGGTGTACCGGTAGGACAGGGGCCACTATTATTAGGAGTCGGGGACCAGCCCCAGCAGCCATGGTGGCACGGGCCCGCTATATGGAGGTGAGAGCGGAGGCCGGTATTATCAGGATGTCCTTGATGGTACCGGGGCTGACTATCAGCCATATGCGGCGCACAGAGCCGAGACCTCTCGGAGCCAGAGATCCCAGGGGGGTGCAGCCACAGCCGGTGGGTCGGTGACAGGGAGGAGGCGAGGAGCCAGCACAGGGACCAGCAGGGAGAGGAGCTGAGGGTGGTGGGGAGAGCTGAGACATCCCTGGAGTGGAGATGGGTGTTTTGTTTGTATATTGGATATAGGCACCGGTCTGCGAACCGGTTATGTATATAGAGGCCTGCGTGCCCACATATGATTCATTTATTCATTCTTGTTGTATATACTGGCGGCTGCGAGCGAGTACGAGTTGTAGAGTTGATACCGGCTGCGAGCCAGTATATTTTGACATGAGAGACCGGCTGCGAGCCGAGTCGAGATTTTGATGAGCGATGATAGCGGCTGCGTGCGGCTTTGTATTATTTTGAGATCACAGAGGCCCCCATGCAGGGAAAGTTGTATATTTTAAACATTGATATATATAGAGATGATGATTTTGATCCACATGGTGTGTATAAAATGTTTTATGTGTTTTGTCGATGGTTTTTGAAATTTAATGTGTATAGATGATGAGTTAGATCCAAATGGTGTATATACTGATGGGTTTGATGTAGATATTGAAATGTCGTATGTATTTTGTTGATGGTTGTTTTATTGTAGATAGATGATGTTGATGAAATTGTGATGATATATTGATGTGATTTTGATGACAAATATTGATAATGGTGTCGTTATGCAGGAAAAAGAGGCGGGCGCCACAAAAATTTGCAAAAAATAAAGAAAAGGCCCAGGTTTAAGAAAAAGGAGGCATGTGACCGATATCGGTTAGCTAACAAGCGTCGGTAGATTAAGGACGATATCGGTTAAGTAACCGATACGGTTATGCCAAAGCGAGCTTTTCTAAAAATAGAAAAGCTTGGCGGCACTTAAGTTCTTATTTTTAGAGTTCTTATTTTTAGAGTCATGCAACAAGTTAAATACGTGAATGCGACGTTGTTTGACATGTAATCTGACGGGTAATTGCATGAAAAATTGAGTGATAAGGAGGAAAGAGATAAGTAAAGTGAGTGTGGGCTGAGATTAAGAAGGTAGAAAGGCAAGTTATATTTGAAGAGGGTGATGAACATGGCTGAGACGAGGAGAAACATCCGGGCGAGGGGACGAGAGGAAGACAAGTTCCACCCCAAGTGCTTGCATCCCAGAGAGGTAAAGCTGTTTGGTTGTATTTTAATTCTTGCATGTTTTGATGAATAGGATGAGAGAAGGTAAGAGGGTAGAGATGAGAAAGAAAAGGTGATAGGCAAGGGTTTGGGATAGAGTGAGTGTTATGGGGTAGGTAAGCAGGGTGTTCACGTATGTTTATAGGTATAGAGAGGAGTAAACGAGCAAAATAATTATCGTAGGTGGTGGTTTTAAGCAGGTTGTATAGGATTGACAGTGACCGATATCGTTTAGAGATAACTGGTATCGGTTAGTAAACCGGTATCGGTTATCTATAACCGATACCGGTTACTGTAGGAATTTCCAGAATGTGAGAAAAACACTTGGGGATTTGATTTATTGAATGGTTGTGTGTCGTTTTGATGTATGCGGCGGAGAGGCAGGGTTGAGGATGAATGATAGTGTGCCAGCTTTGTTGTCACGAATCCGAGCGGATGTAACACCAGCTGAATGGGCATTGATAAACCATGTGGGGTTAAGTGGAATCCGCTATTATTCACGAATCACATGCAATCATGCTATGTTGCAGGCGTTGATTGAGAGGTGGAATCCGGAAAAGAATACCTTCTATCTGCCAACAGGGGAGATGACAGTGACGTTGGAAGATGTGTTTAGAATTTTGAGGCTCCCAATTACAGGAAGACCAGTGTATCAGGCGTTGCCTAGCGTGGGGCGGGGAGCGATAACAACAGTATTTGGTTCAGCTGCACGAGATTTGACACAGCGAGGTTTGACATTCACTTATGGTACAATGTATGCAACACACCCTGAGGAAACAAGGTTGGCAGTGGTATTAATGATAGCGGTGGGGTATTATCATTACAGGGGGAGGGGGAAGATTTCCAAAAGCATTGATGAGTGTTATTTGGGAAATGATAGAAAGGAGCGTGACTTTCACATGGGCACCCGCATATCTGGCGGAGTTATACAGGGGTTTATGGGCCTGCAGGTGAAAACACAGGACGACACTAGATTGTTCATACTTATTACATTGTTGGGCCTATGAGCACATTGTTTGTGTGCGACCGATAGGCCGACCCATCCAGTCGGGAGAGACAGGAGTGCAGAGGTTGGGATTCAGATGATGGGTCCAGACAGAACAAGAGGCGAGATCCCAGGCCGTGATAGATGACATCGAGTATTATAGCGGGTATGGGAGATGGTGACGATTGCGGATATTTGTTGGAGACCTTACGGGAACTATATGGTGACGGAGCACATAGCTGAGGAGTTGAGGGGTGTAGAGTGATTGAGGTGGATCGCAGGGCACAGGCCAGGTGAGTACGAGAGGATTCCTCTAGATCGCGTGTGGTGACAATTTGGATTTGTTCAGGATATACCTATGGCTTATAGACCATACATGAGGATCGACGCCGAGGCAGCATTCTCACCTCCCCGGCCAACACCTCCAGAAGGGCCAGAGGAGATAGCAGCCGATCGCAGGGTAATGGATGCAGGAGCGACAGAGGCCTATAGATTATGGTGGGTAGCAGAGCTGCGAGGTGTACGTGATCGTCCTGACATAGCTGTGATTACAGTGGAGAGAGATCATCTGCAGGGTTTAGTTCATCAGCTCCAAATGCGGGTGAATGAGACAACGGGATTGTTAGCGGTTGCAGAGTCACGAGTGGAGAGACTAGAGGCAAGATTCCTCCACGAGAGGACGTATTCGTATGTTACAAGAGATGTTGGCGGATCAGTGGGAGGAACCAATAGCAGTGGCACCTTTGAGGATGGAGAGGCCAAGTGAGTGGCATCGACGATCACGATCACCACCTGATTCGGGAGGAGGCGCAAGGGTCTAAGTGAATTTCATAAGAGTATAAGAATAAATAAGGATGCCGACCTGCGCGTCGATGATAGAGAAGATGTATTTGTTTAACATCTAAATAAAACTAAATATGTATGTTGATTTGAGTTATGATAATAATAAGAATGGTTGTGTTTTGAATGTTTTGTTTTGAAAAAGGATAAAGATGAATGTGAGCAAATAGAAATACACAAATAGATTTATATATACCACACATGATAGGTTATGGTAGGGGATGGTCGAGCTAACCTTGGGAGACCCCATGTCTCCTAAGTGCTGCCTACATAGCCCATTGCACAAAGCAAGGAGGGGCCTCAGACCGATGTAGTTCTCCCTTAGGACCAGGGAGAGGTGAATTCAAGCAATTTGGTTATAGTTAGGCAATTTGTTGGTTGGTAAAAATATTGATATTGGTAGGGTAATGTTGTTGGTGTTGGTAAGGGACTGGCGATGTTGGTGTAGGTATAGGTGAAATGAAAGTTAGCTTACCCAAGTAGTAGGGAATCGTGTCCTGATTAAGGTCAACACATAATCCTAGAGTCGAGTAAAAGAGGCAAAAGTGTCCCGTAGTTGAGAAGAGCTAAACAAACCACATATTAACATAGGATGGGCTTGAATCCCTAGGTGCCTTGCATAGGCGAGAAGTCGATAGGTGAAAAGAGTCGTATAATCACAATATATCGGATATACGTCACGTCCCTTGAGTTTTGTTGTGTTGTGAATGGTGAGGTGAGGTGGCTTTGTATAGGTTGGGGTGCGAGAGAACTTATTATAAGGTGATTATTACGAAGAAAGAGAACCAAACCTAAATAGACAAGTCCATGACTCAAAAGTGCTTTGGAATCTACTTTTTATTTTTATGGATATAGAATCGATCGATGCGGGAAGTCCATAGGGGATATGTATTTTGTTGTTCTTGAGGTCTTCACGAAGCTGATCAATGCGAGAAGCTTCTGATAAAGGCTGACTTTGTATAGCTGTCCTTGAGGAGCGATCTATTTATAGTAGCGAGATGTAGTTTTGTGTATAGCTTGTCCTTCGAGGAGCGATCTATTTATAATAGTAGAAGTGACTTTGCACATAGCTATCCTTCGAGGAGAGCGATCTATGTATAACTTTAGAGTCTAGATGTCCATTTGGCATGAAGCATCTAGTTTTGTAGGAAGTTTGACTCAAGAATATCCCATAAGTGTATAATTGAGAACATGTTATTTTGATACTTTTAAGTCATGGACTAGACTAAAAAGGGGAAGGCATCTTTAAGGGGAGGTGATGACCAAACCATGTGAGCTTGATTCTATTTTGAGATGCATGGAACAAAAGTGTATGAGGTAGTAAATGAGCTCAAGGGACGAGCGCAAGGTAGATAAGAAGTGATATAACACTAAATTCAACAGTAGAATGGTCGAAGATGCAAGGCATTAAGGGGTTCAGGCTCAGGTTTACCATTAAGCGAAGCTAAATGGTAAGTGCCTGATCCGTAAGTATGAGTGATAATGTAGGGCCCAATCCAATTAGGAGCAAATTTTCCACGTTTGCTCTTTTCTAGTTTGGTTACATGTTGATTCTCTTTGAGGACAAGATCACCAACCTTAAAGGTACGCTCATGGAGTCACTTATCATAAGCACGCTTGATGCGTTTTTGATAGATTTGAAGGTGGTCAAGAGGCGTAAGATGCGCGCTCGTCAAGAAGCTCCAATTGGGCTAACCGCTCTTGGCGGAAATCATCATTGGTGAGAATATCCTGAAGAGATATTCTTAGGGAGGGTATTTGTATTTCGAGAGGCAAGACAGCCTCGGTACCATATACCAAAGAGAATGGGGTGGCATTAGTGGAGGTGCGAATGCTAGTCCGATAAGCCCAAAGGGCAAAGGGGATGTGATCAGGCCAATTGCTTCCAGAATCGTTAACAACTTTCATGAGGATTTTGGTTAGGGTTTTATTAGAAGATTCGGCTTGACCATTTGCTTGTGGATAGTAAGGTGATGAGAAGCTAAGTTTGATACCAAAGTTGTCACAAAGGTCTTGTAACAACTTATTTTTGAAAGATTTTCCATTATCATTATCGGGCGATGAGAGCATGCCAAAGCGACAGATAATGTGATGGTTAATGAATTCGACGATTTTTTCTTTTTTGGTTGAAATGAGTGGAATGGCTTCCACCCATTTAGTGTAATATTCGATTGTTGTGATTATCCAATGGTGACGTTGCGAAGATGGTGGGTGAATCTCACCATAAGGTCTAAACCCCATTGTGAGAAAGGCGAAAGATCTCGTGCGACACATAGCGGATGGCTAGGAGTATGTTGAAGGTTGGCATGTTGTTGACACATAACACAACACTTAACATATTTGTAGCGATCGTTATTAAGTAGGCCAATAATAGCCTAGGCGAAGGATCGTTTGGCCATGCAAGGCCACTAAAATGTCCACCACAAATACCGTCGTGGACTTGTTGGATGGTATAGGTGACCTCCGCACTTTGGTTAGACATCGAAGGAGGATGCCATCAAAGCCACGTTTATAGAGAGTCCCCCATGATGACATAACGAGAAACACTTTTAAGAAAAGCACGTTTTCCGTTACTAGTAAGGTCGGTGGGAGAACGAGAGGTTGTAAGATAGTCGTGAAATTGGTGATACCGGGTATCCTGCAAATTAGCGAGACACATTATTTATCATACAAACATCAGGGCGAGTAAGATGGGGCAAAAGAGTTGTTGGACCAAGATGAATATGTCGAGAGTCGATTGGTGAGGTAGGAATTTGCGAGGCTAAGCAAGCCATAGTATCCATGTAAATTTGTTAGTGGAGCGGGAATGGTTTGGATAGAATAATGAGTAAATAAGGTCAAAAGTGAATCCACGTAATGTTTGTACTTTTGAAGTTCCTCATTTTACATTGGTAGATGCCCATAACTTGATTGACTACCGTTGGGAGTCACCAAAATGTTAATAGACTTGACACCTAAGTGTAACGTGACACTTTGGAGACCCAAAAAAGGGGCCTCGTATTCCATTTGTATTATTAGTGCGGGGAAATCGAGCGAGAATGAAAGAGGCATAGGCTCGGCATTAAGAGGAATGAGAACAACGCGGCTCCTCCACCACGCTTGGCATTTGGATCCATCGAAGAAGAGGGTCATTGGATACGACTCCTCCACTTGAGTGAAAAGAGTGGCGATGAGTTCGTCGGGAAATTAAAATTGGTAAATTGCTCCCCAGGTAAAGGGGCTTCCGCGAGTTGGTCTGCGATAGTTTGTCCTTTGATTGACTTCTGGTGTACAAATTCAAGGTCGAGGTCAGCGAGGAGCATAAGCCATCGGGTGATGCGTTGGTTTAGATGAGGTTTGGCGTACATATAATGAATGGGGTCCGCGTTGGTGATGACAAAAGTTTTGTGATTCAGGAGGTAGTGTCGGAGTTTGGTGGCTACGAATGATAGGGCTAGGCACAACTTTTCTACATGTGTATACCTAGTCTCGTAATCCATGAGAGTACGACTTATGTAATAAATGGCTTGTTCTCGATGCTCGGAGTCACGATGTGCGAGCATGGCTCCTACAGCATGGTCGGTGGCAGAAAGGTAAAGGTAGAAAGGGCGATCGTCCTGAGGTGGGATAAGCACGGGTGGCTGCAAGAGATAGGCTTTAAGAGCCTCAAAGGCTTGGTGGCACTCTTCGCTCCATTGAAAGACAATGTCCTTTTTAAGGAGATGATGGAAAGGTTGACATCGATCCGAGAGTTGGGAGATGAAATGCCGGATAGATTGGAGTTTACCTTGCAAACTACGTAATTGTTTGAGGTTAGTAGGTGGGGGCATTTCTAGGATAGCTTTGACTTTAGCTGGATCGACCTCGATGCCACGCAAAGAGATGATAAAACCAAGAAGTTTTCCCGAAAGGACACCAAAGACACATTTCTTTGGTTGAAGATGAACACAATATTGTAACAGGTGATCGAAAATAATGGTTAAAACATCGAGATGTTCACTGCGATGTTTAGATTTGCCAAGAAGATCATCGACATAATCCTCAAGGATAGTGTGCATAATGTCATGAAAAATGTAAGTCATAGCCCAGCTGATAGGTCGCACCAGCATTCTTAAGGCCAAATGGCATGACACGATAACAAAAGGTTCCCCAAGGAGTTATGAAAGTAGTTTTATGTTGATCGGCCGGGGCTACCAAAATTTGATTGTATCCCGAGAAGCCATCCATGAGAGAAAGCATCTCATGGCCCGCAGTGAGATCAACAAGTTGATCAATACTTGGGAGGGGGAAGTCATCCTTCGGGAAAGCGAGGTTAAGGTCTCGAAATCCATACATATCAAAGTCCCCCATTGCTTTAGTGCAGTGCGATGTTAGAGATCCATTGAGGATAGTCAATAGGTAAGATGAAGGAAACAGAAAGGAGTCGTTGAAGCTCTTCTTTGACCAAGAGGGCAATGCGTGGATGCATTTTTCTCAGTTTCTATTTAACTAGTTTGACATCGGGTTTTAGGGTAATGTTATGGACAGCAATGTCAGGATCAATTCCTGGCATGTCAGCGTAGGACCAAGCGAAAGCTTGGTTGCGGGCACGGAGGAAAGTAGTGAAGGCAGTTTGTTCTGATGCGGTAAGAGATTGTCTGATCTTCACAATGTGAGGATCATCCTCGGTGTGGATGTTGATTTCTATAGTCGACTCATTCAACATGGTTTGAGTATCAGATGGTAAGGCGCGTTGAATATAAGAGTCATCCGCACCAAGGTAAGTGAGGATGGAGTCGTCATCCTGGCACTCAACAACATTAATTGAAGGTGAGTCCTCTTCGATCATGTCTGGATACAGAAGGGGAAGAGAAGATGGGTCTTCATTACCGCGTTGATAAGTGAGAGGACCCAGGAAGATAGCGTTTATGAAAAAAAAAAAAAAAAAGTTAGGAGGGATAGATTCAGGGTCTATCGACTCTGTGGGTGGCGATGGCAAAATGGGTGATGATGGTTCGGAAGGGGTGACTTCGTCATCTTCTGAGATCTGACGGATATGTGATGTTTTCTTTGGTGTAGGGGTTGAGAGAATCCAAGACCACGACGATCTTTGTGTTTGCGTGTAGTAATGGGAATGATTGTATGTCGGCCTTGTTCATAAAGACCAAAACCAAAACCTTTCCAAGCACAAGAGTCGAAGGTGAGGGCGAAATGATGATTTGTCGGTATTGAAAATCAGATTGGAAGGAACCACACCAAGGGAGGTTCGGGGGGTAACAGAGGATGTGTCGACACCCCATACGTTAGGTTGGTGCGCGATTAGGTGGTCATGGAGATTACCTCCCCCACCACGACGGTCGTAGGTAGGATGCGCATGTAGCTGTCCATACTCTCATGGGGTATGGAAAGAGCTAACGTTATATAGGTGATACTCCCCAGCGTAAGGCGTTGAAAAACATCTACTAAAGTGCGAGGTTGGGATGTTGTCAGCGGGAAAAGGAAGTGGTATTTGCGATGCGGTTCATTGGTGGTTGAAGGTGTAGGTGCGGTTGAGGTGGATGGTTGAGGTGTGGTTGAAGTGGATGGTTGGGTTGGATGAATGGGTGTCTTGGTGGTACAAGCACATCATTGGGTGATATAACATATTGCAGGTTTTGAAGGGGAGGGTCAGCTTTTACGGTATAGGACTTCCCCTCGTACTCAAATTTTATGCATCTATGTAAGGTGGAGGGAACGCATCCCATAGCCCGGATCGAGGCGGCCTAACAACATGTTGTATTGGAATTCTCCCTCAAGGACATAGAAGAGTTCGGGTAAGGTACGTGGCCCTACACGAATGTTAAGGATCACAGTGCCTAAGGTAGAAGTAATAGCATCGTTGAATGAATGCAGCATGGTGGGGTTGGCACACATGCAGCTAGAGGGGATATTCATTTGTTGGAAGGCTTTGGAAGAGATGATGTTTAGGCTAGCGCCCCCATCAATCATAACACGATGTACGTGGATGTCCCGAACGTAAGCTGAGATGAAAAGAGCGGGGTCAGGATCTTCTGCACCAAAGTCAACAATTTCATCTTGGAGAAAATTATAACGGTTTTCTTTGTAGGGGACGAAGTGGTAGATTGTTTGGTGAGAGAGGCAACGTGGTTGGGTGTTAAGATGGAGGTAATGGGCAAGGTTTCATTAGGTAAGACCTCTATCCCTTGAAGGATTTCAACGAGAGCTTGTCGATGAGATTCAGAGGCCTGAATGAGATCATACAGTGTCATTTTTACAGGTGATTGGTGAAGCTGTTTGATCATGGTTCGGTGGGCAACTCCATTAGAGATGGGGTAGGTAGGTCCACGAATAACCACTTTAGGTGGTGGTGCGATCGGGATGGTGGACGGAGAAAGAGAGGCCGCAGGTGTGCTTTCTTTAGCTTTCCCATTGTTTTTCTGCCCTCGAGTAGCAACACTAATCATATTGATCTCGTGAACACGAGAGGAGGAAGACGGTAGGGATAAGTCATGGTCTTCGAGAGGTGGGGTTGTAATAATGATAGATCTTGGTGAGGAGGGGACAGGTGGTATAGGAGAGGGGATTGAAGCTAAAGGTTTCTCCCTTCGTAAGTTGTCTTTCTTAACCTTTCTATCCGAGAGAGGTGACTGACGAAGTATGGCTTTCAACGCTTTGCATCCCTCTACATCATGTCCTGGTGTGCGGTGGTAAGCGCAGATTTTAGACTCATCATAACCTATAGGTCGAGGTTTAGATGGATCATAGGGTCTAAGTGGGGGTAGGGAAATGGTCGCATTCTCCACCAACATAGCAAGGATTTTGGCGTAAGACCCTTTGAGCGGGTCAAAGTCAGAGGAAGATGAGGCTATTGACTGGGTAGGTTTCGGTAATGACTGGGTATGGTTGATTTGTATGGGTGGCGGCTTAGCCAAGGGGTTTTGATAATTGGATTTAACTAAACGTGACCTCTTCGGTGCAGAAGTTATGTTTAGCTGGTCAGATGACGTGGTAGCAGAAAACAACCACGGAGAAAGAGGAGTGATAGTAAACAAATCCTTTGATGATGGAGTTTGTTTAGGGTTGATAGGTGGACAGGATACTTGGGGTGACGGTGTTGATATACCCTTGGATCTTTGTATGGGTGCAGAAGGTGTAGGTCGTTTTAAAGAAAACGCAGGAGGTATGATGTATTGATGCAAGGTGGAGGGATGAGGTCCCAATATAGAAGGTAGGTGTGACGGTGATGGTTTTAGTTGTGATAGAGGCATAGGTTGGACTTGAGGAGATTGGGTCTGTCTCCTAAGTGGATGGACGGCTTTACTTTTGGATAAATCTAACCATTTAGGTGGGTGTGTTAGGCCCAGGTATTGGTGAGGTCCCAGCGTAGGGGAAGGTTTGGTTAGGTCAATAGAGGTGGATGAGGTATTTGGTAGAGATGAGGGGGGTGAAGATGAGGACATAGGCATTTTAAGCTTTTGTAAACACTTCGGGTATATGGTAGAGGCGTCTGGATCGGTCATCTGCATTTGAGTAGAATATGGTGTACTCAAACGTTCCCATAGGACTCGTCTATCTTATGAGGGGTGACAATCCTCACGTGTGAATAGGAACTTTTGTATGGAAGAAAGGTGGGTTGTGATTAGGGTCCCTTTGTGGGTGTGATACGAGGGGTAAATGAGAGCTTTGTATCAATGGGCGTTAAGAGGTCAACCGGTCACTTGAAAAGATTTAGGCGATGAAGAACTAATAGGTAGGAGGGCATGTTTGAGAGGATCCGTCATGATTAAAGAATTTGGTGATGTCGGTTCAAGGGGTTTCTCGTCTAAGGATGATGAAAAAAGTGGCGAGCCTTCCTCTTGTACAACAAGAGTGGTAGAAGGAGATGTTTGGGAAATAGATAAGTTAGATAACATCCGCTCACAGTCTTGCAGAGATGTGGTGTAAGAAGGCTCATCTGTGAGAAGAGAACTCTGGGTGGTTAATTCCTTTATGGGTAAAGGAATGGCAAGGATTTCATCTTGTCTTGATGGTGGTGAAGGGGGTTCGGGTCCTGCGTTAGTGAAGAGGCTTGATTCAGAATTTTCTCGATAGAAGTGTTTGGTTGGGAGTCGAAGACCACATGGATTTCATGAACACTCTCCTCGGCTAAGATATCTTGGTTTATGTTACTGTTAGAAGAGTGGTTTGGGAATGGTTTGTTGAAGATTTTCAAATTTCGGTTAGCAGGGGTTAGGATTATCGAGGTTATATCCCTGCATCAACCATTTCTGCACTATGTTTTTCAACATCTTGCGTTTTCATGGCTATTGTGTCCCTTCACGCGGTGGAATTTACAGAAGTCATTTTCTTTGTACCAAGAAGGTATAGCGCGGGTGGAATCAAACCCGGAGTGAGGTTTAACAGGAGGTAAGGTAATAGCTCCTGCTTTGAGCAATTTTTCCAATATCACACCATAAGTTTCTCCCAAGGGAGTGTAATTGATGGGCTCGGCTTTATACTTATAGGTGGTTTTTGGCGGGGTATTAGATGGTGTTTGGGATTTGACCATCACCGCGTGTACAGACTCCTTTTGATTTCGAAGCAGTCGATGCGTGAGGATTGGTGGTGTTAGGTTTGTTGGTGGAGTCTTGGGTTCGGAAATTGGGGTTTTTGTTGCGCAACCACAATTTCTCTTCCTCTAAGGCTCGAATTTCTAGTTTTCGAGCCATAGTAAAGGCCTCGTCAAATGTGTGGAAAGTTTGAATTTGGAGGGTAGGAGAAATGTGCTTAGCGCAGGCCCGCGTAAAGAGTTCGATAAGTTCGGCCTGAGGCAAGGCATAAGTAAGTTGGTTGATAAGGCCCCGCCATCGTCCAATGAAATCTGCGATAGATTCATCTTCAAATTGTCGGATGGCATAGAGGTCGGTGATAGATACTTTCTTGGCAATGTTAATGGAGAAATGATCCAAGAAAGATTGGGCTAATTGGTTAAAAGAGAAGATTGAGTCTTTGGGTTAAAGCAACTTACCACTCAAGGCGGGTCCTGATAAGGACATGGGAAAGGTGCGGAGTAGTAAGGCATCGTCATGAGCAATCAGATAGCAGGCATGTCTAAATGATCGCAAATGTTGTTGAGGATCCTCCTTACTATTAAAATGAGTGAATTTTGGTAATTCCCATTGAGGAGGATATGAATGAAGGGGACGAGAAGGATGAATAGGCTCTGACAAACTTGCTCGTATGTCGAGTGCTACGGCTTCACGAAAGCAAAGCCTCAGATTTTGCATTTTGTCCATCATTTGTTTGATGAAATCGGTGGTGGGATGAGATGATGGTGCGGTTGTTGTAAAAGGTGGAGGATTGGGCCAAGGGCCTCCACTAGACAATGGGGGGGCTAAATGTTGATAAGGTATTGAGGATGAATATGTTGAGGCAACCGAATAGGGATGTCCTATATAAGGTGTTGAAGCCACCGGATAAGTGTGTGGAAATGAAAAGGTGGGCGGAGCTTGAGAAGGAAAGCTTGTGTGGATAGGTGGCAGAGAGCAAGTTATGAAAGGAGCAGTCTGCGAGAGAGACGAGGTAGGAACAGTTGGTGGTAATGATATGTGGGGCCCTAGATTAACAAAAGGAAAGCCAATCATGCGTAAGAACCTCTGAAGCCACTGAGTTGGGAGACGGGGCTAAGGATGAAGAAGGCAAGGCGGAGTTATCAGGTGGGGAAGGAGCTAAGTGAGCGGCTATACTAATAGGCATACCAACAAGGAGTTGACCATCGGGTGTACGGTCAGGGGCATGAGACAAATAGTATTGTACAGTGCTAGGATTAGCGTCCAAAAATTTCACAAATTCCTTATCTCCTACAGGGATTTTGGGAACCTCGCTGGTGTCCGTAGGATTCCCCACAGGATGTGAAGGGGGTGATTCAGGCAAAGGCACGGAGCAGGCATGTGAAACCATGGCTGCAGCTTGTTTCAGTGATAACAACCATGGACAAGAGTACACAGTAAGGATGCAATCTATCAGGAACAGAAGCAGCAACAAAATGTTGGAATTGGTAGGTTGCTGGTTTTGGGAACTATGAAAGATATAACTTGATATCGGTCGGTAACGATGTCGGTCGGAGACTATAGCCACGTCGGTAAGTTAACCGATGTCGGTATAATAGGACCGGTGTAAGAAGCTGTAAGAAGTTGCTGATTTGGGGTTAACGATGCTTAGTATACCTACCAAACTGTTCTGAAGTGATCACAGAAAATAGTGTATGACAGAGAAACAGAACTAAAAACAAGCAAGATGCACAAGCAAATTAACAGACTAACCCTAGGATTAGTTTTAATCACTTTGGGCTTATGCCTTAGATGCAAGATGATGTCAATCCTAAACAAAAGACCTAGGGGAAATGTCAAGTTTGTTTTGGCTTATAAGGTTACCTCAATCGGGCGGAGGAATACCACGGAAAAAGGGGGATGTTTGAGTTGTTGTGTTAATTATGATGTGATTTGGTATGTGTTGTGCAGTGAAAGTAAGATTAATTTCTTGTCAATACCATGGATATCACCCCCACGTGTATGACCTGTTACTTAATCTATGTTCACTAGAATTGAAAACAACAAGCAAGAATGTGATGCACGTGTTTTAAACCCAAATCGAAAATGATATTCGATGAAGCAAAGGAGATGATTTTCACTAATGCAAAAATGTGAAAGCAAGACAAATTCTTTTACCAAAAGGTAACAAAATATCTTGTGAATATTTTAGAAGAAGAAAATAGCAAGTGTGCTCCCTATATGAAAGCAAGCAAGAAAGAAAGAAACCCAAAATGGGTCCCACCGGGCGTGCCAAAATGTTTCACATGAGAATGTTTCCATTCTAGAATAGAGTTGCTTCTATCCTTTCATTCTCTTTGAGAAATAGAGATAAGGGTTAGGGCTAGGAGGAATACATTTGAATGTTGAGAGGGTGTGCGCGTACCGTAGTAGAGAGATCGAGATCGATTACGAAGAACTCCTTTTTATGCAGGAAGGACTACTGCAGTAAGAATACAAGACCACCAGATTCTAATTAGACAATAAATGAGGGAACTGCCTTGGGCCCAGGAAGTATTAAACTTCCTTTCGAAGGTGGTCAGTTCCCCTGCTAATATGAATTAACACAAATTATTGCAAAATTACAATTTAATTACCTTGTTAAAACAATAGAGGAAAGGGCTAGTTTTGGTTTTGAATCACAGTGACCGATGCCGGTCACTATCACCGGTACCGGTTTCTGCTAACCGATATCGGTAGGGGCAGTGGTTTAGGGGCTTTTAGTGAAGGTTGGCTATAAGGTGGCTATGGTGTTTATAAGGCTAGTAAATGATTGGGGATAGGTAATGGGGTGATGGAGAAGACTCAGAGGGTATGGGAGTTGTTCTTGGGGCAATGTAGGGGTAGAGGAATGATAGTTAGATGTAGGGTGTTACCGGGTAGTAGATCTAGGAATAGACTTATAATTGTTGTGATTCAGAAGTTCAAGAAATGTTATCAAAAGAACATACAAGATACTACTTACTAGTTCCTGATGAAGATACGATCCAAAGGCTGTGATAACGAAGGCGGGGCCTCGGTAGGATGATCAGACAATCAAAGATGAGCTATCTTCTCTCCCAATGCTTGGATGAGTGTCACTGGGCTCTGGTTACTCAGTTGCAGTCTTGGGCTTGATGTCCTTCTCTGCAAAACTCCTTTCTTTCCTTCACTTGTCTCTTTCGGCCAAGTGAATTCCCGATCTTTCATGAATTTCCGATTTCCCGATCGATTAAGTCAAAGAAAATCCCCCTTTTTTTTGGTTGGGGAGGTCATTTACGAGGAACCGATGGCGGTTACGTAGCCGTTAGCGGCGGTCGAGTAGGAACCGATGTCGGTTAAGTCAAAGTGGACTATTTTTAGTAAAATAGCCAACTTTCCCTCCTTTTCTCTGAGGAATTAGTTGTGGGCTTGGTCAAGTCATTATTAGGTTGATTTTGGTGCGGGTGAGAAGCACCATCAAGATAAGAACTAAACAAGGTTAGACACTAACATTTATTATATTAGAACTTTGAAACTAACATGCTAATTGTCTAAAAACCTCTATTCTCTTAATTAACAACAAAATTAAATGGACCTATGTAAGCTCCATGGCAATCAAATTGGTTGCTCTTGATATTCCAAGAACCTAGGAATGGGAGCTTATCAAAATTGGGCTACAAGACCCTTTTGACTCTTCCCATATGACCTAAGCACTTTGGCTAGAAAAGAGGCTTTAGCTCTTCCAAAATGGTGAATTCTCAAGAAAACAAAGGAAAGCTTTTAGTCTATTTTGCTATATGCTTTGCTTTTGTCTTCTCAAGAAGTTTAGGTGTAAGTGTAAAGGTAGGAGGAGGGCTCTTTATATAGCCCAATGGATAAAGGAACCACTACATCCCTTTGCATGTGGGATAATAGGGATGTTGAGTTAGTTATGGATAAGGGGGGTTTAGATAGGGTTGAGTTAACTTTAGGAGGGTTTGTTTGTCCTTTAGTGACTCATGTGGATAAAGGGGGCCTTTTAATTAATCAAGGTGATTTAATTAATAGATGTGCAAGCTTATAAAAGCTTTTTAGAGGAATATTAGCATGATTTAGACTATAGAAGGGGATTAAATCAATTGAATATTGATTTATTGGTTAAATGAAAGGGGATGCTAATTAATTAATAATAATTAATTAGTCTAGATAGTAAGGGGATTTATTAATGGAAGGTCATTAATTAGGATATTTGTTGGATAGGTGACTTAATTAATTAGCGTAGTGTAATTAATTAATGATGATAGGAGAGAAGATGAGCACTTTTGACGATATGTCACCAATTTGCAAGAAGGAGATAATTAGCGCAATTTAAGTATTTAAATTGCTCGGGCGTAATTATGGGTGTCTACATTTGCCCCTCTTTGGGGTGGCGTAAGTGACGCCACTTCAAAGATAGTAGATGGATGAAATTTTGAAGGGATAGAAGAAAAATTAGTAGAGGAGAGATGCCCCTCGAGTGTCGATGGGGTGATGAAGGAAGACGATCGATGATCGAAAAAAAAGGTGAGAAATAGATAGAAGAATGGGCAGGGGCTAGAATGCCCAGGTGAAGACGAAGATTAGGGGTGAGAGAAAAGTGATGTAGAAGAAATATGGAGAAGTGGAGAGAAGAGCTTAGCCTCTAGCCTTTGTATTGGAACAATTTCGTGTCATCATATTGCCAAGAGATCTACGTCATCGGTCCTTATGAAAAATATAAGCATACGACAAAAGTAGAATGACATGAAAAGCCATACTACGAAATGATTGTCCATTGCTTGAAAACACCAACTCCATGCAACATACAACAATGCAATGCAATACGAGAAGGAAACAAGCTCATTTAACAGGGAAAACAAGTACAAACACACATATCCAACCCAACAACAATCAAGACAAGTTGTACAAATGTTTTGTTATCAAGCTGAAGAGATCCACATGTTCGTGATTGATGAAAGGGTTAAAAATGATGCCCCGAGAAAGGATATATGCAAGGGGAAATGATAATGGACACTGGGTCCAAGTAAAAAAAGTTTGTGTGCAAATGAAACAACACCAGAAACAAACGTGCCCCAGAGTACAGATGAAGCAAGCAACTAGCTTTGTGAATGGTTGTGAATTTGGTGATCCATGAGTCATATTAATCGGGGAAGATGTGAAACAAACCAGTAGGATATGGAGAGAATACCATGCACAAGACACAAGTTTCAGCCGTAATAAGCAGGTTACCTATTTTTGTAGGTTTTTTTTTTTTTAGGATTTTGTGAAAAAATTTTTGTCTTTTTTTGAATTTTTAAGTGATATATATATATATATATATATATATATATATATATATATATTTTATTTTTTTCTATTTTTCGAGATGTGGTGGACAGTAGAAGAAAATAGAAGAAATAGAATGAAGGGCCTACAAACAAAACATGCTCCAGTGGAAGAAAGAAGAAACAAGCAACAAATAATGTCCTTGTGCATAGTGGAAAAATTAATAAAATAATTATTTTTGAAAAATAATTATTTACGAGAGTGTGGATAAGAAGAAAAATCACCTAGGAGCAATAAAAATTGTCCTAGTGAGAAGAAAGGGGTATTGGATAGCAAAAATGCCCCAACACGATGAAAAATAAAAGAAAAATAATTATTTAATTAAAATAATTATTCAACGGTGAATAGAGGAGAAAAAATGGTCAAACGAGCCTCCAGCACTCACGGCGGTGAAAAATGGGTTGATATACCCCACCCGGGGGGTAAATCACCATGACCAATTCATTTTAACCGACCACTATTGAGTTTTTTACCATGAGGCTCTAACAACGATGAGGATGATGGTGATCACATGGGACCGATTGAGATGGGTAGACACATTCAGGGGTACCAATGCAGCACACGCGACGATGGCACCTTTGTGAGTATCCAAACCTTCTTCATCAATTTTGTCATCATTAATGCCCTAGAATTAGGAATTAGGGTTAGGAGGCATGTAGGGCATGCACGCGTGCATGCGTAGGCGCAGCAAGCGCTAAAGGTGGCGCAGTGCATCTCATTGGGGGCAGGCAGCCTTAGGGTGCTATGCATGCACGTGTGCACACACACAACACACACACACACACACATGTGCACACATGTGTGCACATGCACACACACACAAAGGGTGTGCACACACACAAAAAGGTAGCACACACACACAAAAGGGGTAGCACACACACACTAAAGGGGTATGCACACACATGCACATGTAGGATACGATGATGGCGCAAGCACCAAAAGAGTGGCACACACCCAAAAGGGTGCAGCACATGATGATGGTGCAAGCCCTAAGATAGTTGCACACATGCACATGCGTGCATGCAAAGGAGGTGCACACACACCTTGAAAGGGTGCACACAGGCACACACAGGCCGATGGAGGATAGACAAGAAAATGCCAAAAAGATGGCACTTAGAAGAAAATTTAGGATTTTTGGGTTAACCCTAAAAAAAAAATGATAGATAGATTTTTAGAAGAAATGTTAGTGACTGACATGAGTGGATTGATTTTTGCAGAGATGATTACCAATGCTGCAGATGCGGAGAGCATCATTCCCGGATTGCCGAGCTAGAGGGGAGCATGCATCATCATGAGACCGGCGCGTGCATTATGGCCATACTTCTTTCTTCGGGTGGTGGGGCTAGGCCCATGTCCCGTATGCCATCCATCATTTTAGACCATGGTTTACTTACTGCACTTGGCCGAGTGGTGGCATAGCGAGAGCCAGTGTTTCAGACTCCCTACTGGGAGATGACTATTACTTTGGAGGATGTGTGGTGGATTCTCCACGTGTGCCCATCATGGGTTCTTTGATTGAGTACACCTCTGATATAGGGGCAGATTAGGGCAGCTTGTAGTGACTTGTTTGACAGAGATGACATACCGCATGATGGTATGACTATTGCATTGCATGAGTGTATTTCGACCCGACACTGCACCGAGGGCCCTTATATATTATGTCACTTATCAGTGGGTTTTTTCACTGATAAGATAGGGACATCTTTCCCGAGAGGGCTACTACCACTAGTACATGGGATTTTTAGTGGTGAGCACTATTATTGGGGGCAGTGCATATTGGCACACTTGTACTAGGGATTTACATCTTATCACCTACCACTATCAGAAGATAGTGGGGCCAACCTCATTACTACATATTTGGTCATGGGACCACATTGCTATCGGGCACCCCATGGGCACTCTTCATGCCCGAGATCCAGAGGAGCCATCTTACATGGCATGGGTATCAGTAGGTGGTGATGTATGAGGCCACCTAGGTAGCTTATATAGGTACCGGTGAGAGTTTGATGAGTTTTCGAGAGAGAGATATCATATGGAGACCCTACAGGCACATTCAGTGGCCAGAGGATGCCATAGAGCTTAGTGTTTGCATAGTAGAGCATTTTACCTCATTAGTTCAGCTATATCATCGAGTTATACAGGGTTGATAGATGTGCAGGTGATGCTGACAAATAGGCATGGTATAGGGGGGGTTCCATAACCCGACATATGGTATGCCCGTAGAGACTCAGAGAGGCAGACTATGGGGCCACACATACAGGTGACCCGAGCTAGGGTGAGTTTCTTATAGGTGGTCCCACAGTATGGGACCCAACATGATAGATTAGGGATCCGGGCACTACCGTGGATTACTGGACTTGGTATGCCACTTGTTTACCCCCGTTTCTTACTATCTATCCCGAGGAGGCTTGGGGCGTGTGTGTGACCACCTAGAGATTTGGCATGGTGGTGACCAAGAGAGAGAGAGCAGCAAGCAGCTCATGACCCAGAGGATCCATTCGATGGGATACCACATGATGAGTAGGGTACCACCTAGGTACAGGGACCAGGCCACAGGGTCCAGGATAGGCACCAACATAGTTTCCTAGAGCTAGAGTCCTAGAGCAGGGCCAGTCATCCAGAGTCACATAGGACCGGGTCCCGGTCCTGGTGGCACAGCCCAGTGGCAGGCATGACACACCACCCTAGCAAGCAATAGTTACAGTAGGCTCTAGCAGAGAGAGATCAGGCTAGAGCAGAGAGAGACGAGGCCCGAGCCTTGAGTGTGATAACGACAGTCGAGTGAGATCAGGCTCGAGACTCAGATTTTGACATTATCAGCAGAGCGAGATCAGGCTCGGGCCCAGGCTGGCCCAGGAGGTGATAGTGTTGTGCACTTTCAGTAGATATACGATAGATGGCCTCTCGCAGATGGCTCAGATGATGAGCCTATATCAGCAGATGCAGCCCAGCTACAGCTTGTGATATTAGAGTGAGATAGGCTCAGGGCAGAGCACATGTAGTGGGCCAGGCTGAGCTTTCCCGAGCTTCAACAGAGAGATAACATCTTACCGACACACAGATGGTACAGTGGTGACTTCTCAGACACATAGAGATCTAGCTACAGTAGAGGGTAGAGCCTCTTATTACAGGTCCTTATATTTTGAGGTAGTTCCTGGCTGAGTGGTGAGTGCCTTCCTATAGCCAGCTAGTCAGAGTAGAGGCACTAGATCTGAGAGGCCACAGGCCTCAGTGGAGCAGCCACGACCAGGGAGAGCCAGCGATGCTCATGCCATGCCACCTCCATGAGATAGACCACCACCCCATCAGAGGGCTCGAGTCATCCCTGATGTTTTGTATTTTCACATATGCCTCTTGATGAAGGCTATGAGCAGATTGTGCTCTATGTATTCCATTTTATATTTGTACAGTAGTTTTGACACATGCCTCTGATGAAGGCCTTTTCTTTGATATTCGATGTATCATTTTTGTATGCCTCGATGAAGGCATTTTTTCTTATATAGTTTTTTGATACATGCCTCTAATGAAGGCATTTTTTATTCTTTTTGATACATGCCTCTTTGATGAAGGCATTTTATATGTATCCTTTTATGCCTCGATGAAGGCATTTTGATGTATTTTGATACATGCCTTATGATATGGATTTTTTTTTATATATATATTATGTATATCCATTTTTGATACAGATATACACACATGTATTATATGGACATTTTTGACATGACATATGTGTTTATGAGATGGACATTGTTTGTTATTTCTTGATGGATATGGATAGATAGTATGTGTTTATGATGTTAGATGATTTGATTTCACATGTATATGTATCATGATTTTTGTTGATGTATCACATGTGTTTTGATTTCTAGATGATTGATCTTGTAGAATATATCAAATGTGTTTGTTTATATGATGTGCCATACTTAGTGGATGGGATGATATGATGATATGGGTGTGGGGGGATAGATTTTGATATTTGTGATCCCTCTTGCCCCCATTTGATGATACGATATGTGATGATTAGCTTAGCATTCATGTATGATGTATACTTAGCTTTTTCTTGATATATGATGTATAGATGATGTTAGATGTGATGATATTGATGGTAATGTGATGATGTGATAACAAAACAATGCACATGCAACAAACAAACACAATCAAATGCCCACAAAGAACATAATGAACAAATACAACAATGTACCATGATTCACTAGCATGCAAAAAAATACCTCAATATGCACAAGTAAGAATAAATCTAATCTAACCAAGAAAAGATGAATCCTAATAAAGTATGTCCAAGCAACAAACAACACAAATGTACAAACATGAAGCAACTATACAAGAAAAAAGAAAAGCAAAGAAAAAAAAAGACAATGCAAGTAAACTAAAGTAAATGTTTTTGCAAGTTTGTTTTTTGAAACAATTTTCTATTGTTTAGGGTGTTTGTGAAGTAATTTTCTATTGTTTTTGTGTTTTTCATACATTTTTGAATGTTTTTGTGATTTGTGAAACAATTTTCTATTGTTTTTGTGTTTTTCATTTTTGTTTTTTTGTTTTTGAAACAATTTTCTATTGTTTTTGTGAAACAATTTTTGTTTTTTTCTATTGTTTTTGTGATTTTCGAGAAACAATTTTCTATTGTTTTTGTTTTTTTTTTGTTTTTGTGTTTTCAAATTTTTCTATTGTTTTTGTGTTGAAACAATTTTCTATTGTTTTTGTGTTTTTTTAACAATTTTTCTATTGTTTTTGTGTTTTTCTAATAGTTTTCCAGAGCTATGCACAGGTAACCAAGAAAGCATGGATGCCCCCAGCGTTAGATGGGGAATATACAAGGGCAGATGCCACGCACTTATACACAGGAAGGTGAAGTCACAAAATGCCCCAACGTAAGATGGGGAATAGGCCAAAACCATGCCCCTCACAGATGAATAAAAGGAGACAAAGCCGGATCAAGGCTTGACAGGATTGGGCCCACAGGGAATCTCAGAGGTAGACGTGGAACTAGCCCTAGGCTAAGTAGAAATACCCTTCAGATGCAAGATGCTTGTGAATAATGAATCCTCCCAAGGTGCCAAAACTAGTTTTCACCCAAGGACTTATCCAAAGCACCACAATTGTGTGGTTTTCACTTATGGATGACCTATTTTTCTTTTTTTTTTTTTTTTTTTTTTTTTTTTGTATTTTGATTATTTTACCATGTTTTTGATTTTTTTGCTTTTCTTGATTTTGTGCCATGTTTAAGCATAGAACCACTTAAGATGCATGGCATTCATGGGCTCACGGAGCTCATCACCATTGGGGTGAGCAAGTTTGTATGCCCTGTGTCATACTTGGCCACAATAACATAGGGTCCTAACCAATGTGGTTCGAACTTTCCTTTCTTTTCTCATTCTTCCCTTGTGTTGAACTGATTCTCCTTCATGACCAAATCACCAACCTCAAATTAGCGAGGTATGATTCTCTTGTTGTAATTTCTGGAGACTCTGTTCTGATACACTTTGAGGTGATTAAGGGCATGGATGCACTTCTCATCTAGGAGCTCTAACTCAGCCAGTCTAGCTACCCAGTAATCTTCATCTTTATCCAAATAATCCCTAAGAGAGATTCTTAGGGAAGGAAGCTCAATTTCTAGTGGGATGATAGATTCCATCCCAAATACTAGAGAATATGGTGTCACACCCATAGGAGTGTGAATAGAGGTCCTGTAAGCCCAAAGAGTTGGGTGGATTTGCAAATGCCAATTACGACCTGTTTTACTTACCATTTTCTCCATTATTCACACCAAAGTCTTATTTGTGGCCTCGGCCTATCCATTACCTTGGGGATAATATGGTGTAGACCATTTTAACCTGATTTGGAACCATTGACAGAGACCCTTTACATAGTTTTATTCTTGAATGACTTTCCATTATCATATAATAATGGCTGCAGAATGCCATACCGAAAAATGATATGATTCATGATGAATTTGGAAATCTGAGCTCTTGTTACATAGGTTAAGGGGACAACTTCCACCCACTTGGTAAAGTATTCAGTAGCCATGATGATGTGGGTATGACCATCAGATGAGGTAGGGGTAAGCTTCCCTATCAAGTCAAGTCCCCATTTAGAAAATGGCCATGGGGTAGTGATGGGTTGCAATGGTTGTGATGGAGCATGGATGAAATTTCCATACTTCTAAAAAGTACACATTTTCTGACATAGTTGCAATAATCGGTTTCCATGGTAGGCCAATAGTAGCCTACTCTTAACAATTTCTTGGCCAAAACCATTCCATTAGTATGTGCTCCACACACCCCTTCATGTACTTCTTTGATCACTTGGATCGACTCTATCATATCGAGACAACGTAACAAATTCCCATCGTAGCCATGATGATAAAGCATACCTCCTAAAAGGGTATAGTGGGCTATTTGGTGAATTAGGATTTGTTTCTCGGAATGGGAGATGTTAGGAGGGAACATGTTGTCTTTGAGATAGGTAAAGATGGGCTCATACCATGGGGAATTGGGACCAACAACATCACAAGCCAGACAGATTCTAGCATGTCATATGCGGGCTGGACATAAATTTTCCACAAAGAATGGCATGTCATTATTCCTGGTGGAATACAAAGCATAGAACCCACTGTTGCCATAGCATCTGCCGATCTATTTTGTGCTCTTGGGATTTGTTCAAATGTGATGCACACAAAGTACTCTTTTAGAGTTTCTACCAACTTTTTGTAAGGTATGAGCTTTTCATCCTTAACCTTGTATTCATCATTAACTTGCTTGATAATTAACTGAGAATCACCCACAACCTTGACATGATGGATGTCCCATTTGATAGCGAGCTTCATCCCTATGATAAGTGCCTCATACTCTATGATATTGTTTGTGCAAGGAAAACCTAGATGAAAAATCCTGTGGTATAGGGTCACCAGAAGGAGTAATGAGGACCACACCTACTCCTGAACCATGAAAAGTAAAGGACCCATCAAAGTGTATCTTCCATATGACAGATTCTTCAATGTATAGTAATGAGGCATCTGGCAGATCCAGATTCAAAGGTTCAGTGCCTTGCAAAGGTGCTTCTACTAATTGATCTGAGTACTTGTCCTTTAACCAACTTCTTGATGCACAAATTCTATGTCAAATTCACTTAGTAGGATGATCCAATTAGCCATTCTACCTGTGAGGGTGGTTTTGATAGCAAGTACTTGAGTGGGTCCACTTTAGATATAAGCTTGGTTTTGGTATTCAATAGATAATGGTGAAGTTTTTGAAAAGTAAAGACAATAACCAAACAAGATTTTTCAATTTGGGGATAGTTGAGCTCATAAGCGATGAGAGTGTGACTGAGGTAGTACACCACTTTTTCTTTGTGACCAAGGTCATATTGGGTGAGCAATGCACCAATAGAAAATTAAGTAGTAGAGATATAAAGCAGAGTGGCTCACCAGGAGTTGGAGGCATGAGGACAGGTGGATTGGCCAAGTATTGTTTAAGCAAGGTGAAGGCTTGCTGCTGCTCTAGTCCCCAAATGAAGGTGACATCCTTTTTAATAGTGGGTGAATGAATGACACTTATCTCTATAAGCTGGGAGATGAAGCGGTGAATAGCCTATATTTTTCCTTGCAAGCTTGTAGTTGCTTAATGTTCTTAGGAGGAGGCATCTCAGTAATAGCAGATACTTTAGCAGGGTCTACCTCAATTCCCCTTCTTGATACAATGAAACCCAACAATTTTCCCGATAGCGCCAAAAACACATTTCTTTGGGTTCAACCGACTTTGTACTCTCGTAGGCGCTCAAAGATACGCCGCAAAATAATAGGGTGATCCTCTCTTGTCTTAGATTTTCCAGGATGTCATCCACATAGTCTTCCATGATATCATGGATCATATCATGGAAAATTACCATCATTTCCCTTTGATAAGTAGCTCCTACATTTTTAGCCCAAATGGCATTACCTGATAATAACAAAAGGTACCCCAAGGAGTTGTAAAAGTTGTCTTGTGTTGATCTTCATCAGCTATCTTGATTTGGTTGTATCCTAAAAATCCATCCATAAGAGATAGCATCTCATATCCTACTTGTTGAATCCACAATCATATCAATATTTGGTAGTGGAAAATCATCCTTAGGAAAGCCTTATTAATGTCTCTAAAATCCATGTAGATTCTAATCCCGACGGGCTTCTTCTAGATAGGGACGATGTTGGATATCCATTCAGAATAATCAATAGGCCGAATGAATCCTGCTACAAAATCTTTCTAATTCTTCTTTAACCAGTAGGGCCACCCTTGGGTGCATCTTTCTGAGCTTCTTTTAATAGGCTTAGCATCTGCATGTACAACTAAGTTGTGCACGACCAAAGTTGGATCTAAGCCTTGGCATGTCCTTATAGGACCATGCGAATACATCTATAAACTCCCATAGTAGCATAGTGAATGTTTTTTGTTCCCGTGCCGAGAGTGATGCTCCCAATTTGACTATTTTTGGGTCCTCTTCTGTACCAATGTTTACATCGATAGTTTCCTCTACTAGTAATTTTGACAAGTCCTCCATACGCGTAGGATCGGGAGGAAGGTTGAGATCTTCATCCAAGGATGTCTCCATGAGATTTTCATCCTTGGCATGGTCACTTTTATTGTCCTTTGATTTTTGCACTTGTTTTTCGGCTAGTGCCTCAAAGAGGTTTTCACTATGTGACTTGGACTTTGATTTTTTCTGAGGCTTTACGTTGGAACTTTTTCCCTCACTTTTTCTTAAGTTTTGTTGACCACGAAGCTCAACCTCCTCACCAAAGTAGGCATAGGTATCCAAGTCAATATAGAAGCCCTTTTTGTGGTCTCCAATGGGAATTGTATCCCAAATGCCCATGAACTCTGCGATAGCTTCATCATTCTCAAATAGATCTAGTGACATATGACATTGTTGGTCCCATTCAACAAGGGAAGGGTAAACAAGGTCAAGGGTTGGTTCCATGGGGGTTATGGTTAGGACAATGGTATTCATGAATAGGTTCATGGAGGCAAGATCCTCATATTGGCTACAATGGGAATCATATCATTGTCTAGATAGTCAGAGCTATCCTCACATTCAGAGAAAGTAGCATCTTGATCATTGGGGTGTGCCCCATAAGGGTGAATTCCAATGCCATATCTTTCTATTTTAAAATGTGGGAGAGGTACTGGTTCTCATTGTCCTTGCTCATTTCTTCCACATCCTAGGCCCTTGTAGCCCATGGAGTACATCATTTTACTAGATTTCTCATATTCAGGGGTTTGATAATAGGTTGGTTGAGTATCCTCTGGGACCCAAGTTGTAGGTGGGTCCAACAATTTTTCTTCAACCAACAAGCCTCCAGGTAAGAATGACCCAATAGTGCATTCATTTCTAGGTCTTCTAAAGTGATAGTTGGGTCGACCTCTAGTCTTGGGTGACAATGAGAGGTCTGAAACCAAGAGGGCTTGTTGCACATTATATTCTCCATAGCCATATTCTAGAACCTTCATCTCCCATGAATCAAAAGGAGAGGTTGATGTAGAGCACCATGGGCACAAGAACTAAGAGAATCTAAATCTATCCGAGATTCCATGGCCTCAGATTGGAGAGGGACAACTATATCGGTGGAGGGACATGCATATGTGCCCTTACGTGTAAAACTATTGAGAGCTCTGCAGTGAGCGAAGGGCTCTAAATCTCCTTGTATTGTAATGGTGTGTCCCTCATGCTTCAATTTAATGCACTGATGGAATGTCGATGGCATGGCTGCATGGCATGAATCCATGGTCGCCTAGAAGCATATTATACGGAAGTTCCAAGTCCAGACATGAAACTTTGTTTGATGGCAAGTGGGACCCACCTCCATGGGCAACGTGATTGTGCCCTTGACTCCCTTTCCACGTTGTCGTAAGTGGTGATAGTGATGATATTTGACTCAAGATCTACCTCAGTATGTCCTAGCTTGCTTAACCAACTTTAGCGTGCATATGTTCAACCCTGATCCATTGTCCACAAGCACTCGTTTGATCTTCTGGGTAACTACTACCTCAATATACAAAGGAAGATTATGCGTTGGATTTTTAGTAGGGATCTCCCTATGATTGAAGGCAATGTGTTCATTTGGTATGATGTTTGCTACTACTGGCTTGAAGATGTGTAGGATCTACCTCTAATGGCACTCCTGACCCCTGAAGAGTTTGGTATAGAATGTCTTTGTGTACATTTGATATTTTAAGAAGATCTAAGATTGAAATCTTAGCAGACATCTTCTCAAGTTGCTCTAAGAGGTTGTATTTACCATTTTGTGGGGTTGATGGAGAAGGTTCGGAATCACGAGGCGGGCACGCCTTGTTACCGCGGTGCAATCCTTTCCCTTGATTCGGATGGTGTTGACATGGTCAGTAGGAGAGTGAATACATCCAATAAGTGAATCATAATGATTGTTGTCTTTTTTGGTGTATAAGTAATTCACTTGCTTTATAACCTTGGGATGACTCTCCCGATCCGGCTTTGACTTTTCTAATTTATCATGTTTGGGGAATGGCTCTTTATATATCCCCATCTTTTCATTGGGTGTCTGAGTTTTCTCTGGTTGTCCACCTCTATCTCCCCATTGTCGATGAGGTCTTGGATATAGTGATGAAGTCATAGACATTTGTCTATCTTATGTCCCTTGACACAATGCATTTCACAATATTCATGCTCCTTGTACCATGACGGTTTTGGAGCATTGTCATCAAATGGTTGTGTCGTAGGATATGTCACCATGTGAGCCACATCCAATTGTTTTAATATAACCAAAAAGGTTCATTGAGGGGGGTGAACATTCTCCACTTGGGTGGTGGTTGAATGGGTCCTTTGGTCAGTTTAAAAGGTTGACCAGTTTGAACCACTTGTACACATTTGGAATCAGTGATCCCGTCTCCTACCACATTTTTGTTTTTGTTAAATACCTTCAGCTTCTCCATGGGTTTAACATTTTGATTATCTTTAGATTGGGACTTGAGAGTTCCTTTGGCAATGAGAGATTTCTCTATTTGAACCCCTTTTTCAATGACCTCCTCAAAAGTGTGAACACAATGCATTTGGAGGTGGAAGGCTATGTCCGGATTTAGGTTGGGCACAAAAATACTTACCAACTATTTTTTAGGGAAAGCGCAAGGGAAGCGGCTAGCTATCCCTCTCCACCATTGTAGGAAGCTGGTGAAAGTCTCATTAGGGCATTGTTTGGTGCCACATAAATCTGCCATGGTGACATCACTCTCTATATTGTATGAGAAGTGACGCACAAACCTTTCTACCAATTCTGGCCAAGTGAAAATTGATCCCCGAGGTAAACGTGTAAACCACTCCAAGGCTTGACCTCCTAGACTCTTGGGAAAAAGTCTTATGAGATAATTATCACTATAGGACACCTCTTGACATGCCATATAGAAATATTTGACATGATCCCATGGATCTCCCTTCCCTTTATATTTGTCAAATTTTGGCATGTCAATTTCTTAGGAAAAGGTTGAAGGGTCATAGTCTTGTCAAAAGGATAGGGACATAATTCTTCATATTGATACTTTCTAATGCTCCCCATATTTCTCTCTTGAAGGCTTGTGAGTGTTTCTTTCATAGACTATACCTCTTGTGTGAGCAATTGTTCTTTAGTGGGAGAAGCGGGGATATATACTCGATGATACCCCGTATCATCTTCTCCTTGATTTTCTCTATGGAGTTCACTGATCTTGACCTTAGGCCTTGACTTTTGAACATTTTTTCTTGCTTCCTTTTGTACATGAGAGGTTAGCAAAGCTAATTGTTCAGCTTAGGTTACTAATTTATTGTTGAATGGTGGTTTCTTCTTCTAAAGGTTCCTCCTCTTCCTCGTATTGTGGAGGTTCTTCAACATTCTCATGTCCTGACCTATTTTTACGTGGCACTTTGATAAAGGGTATTCTATGTCCCACTACTTTATCATTTCCTACATTGGAGGTAGAAGCATGTCCATGCATGTCAAAATATCCTCCATGTTGATAAGGGGTTGCTCTTCTTCATTAGCGTTGTTCACAGGTGGGATTGTCTCATTTTCAGTGGGCATTTTGGCCCCTAATTCTACAACCCACACTAGCACCCTATCCTTATTTCTAAAAATAAACTCATCTAATAAAGTAGGGTCAAAGTCAAACTCTGCGTGTGGGGATTCTAATTCATCACCACTATGATCAACCATATCTTCTATCTCTTTTTTTCCACAAAAAAGAGGCCCTAGATCATGTCCAATGAAAGGGTTTGACCCTTGTCTATTTGAGGCTTCCCAAGCTTGCACTTGTTGTTCCTCGTATGTTTGTTTCTTGAGTCCTAATCATGTTTTGGGAGCCATGATTTGTAGTAGTTTCACTAAGGTAAGTTATAAATGTGTCAAAATTTGTATTCACACCTAAGTGAAATGCAAGATGAATGCCAAGAATATGAATGAATAACAATGTGAGAATACCAATGTGATAGAGTGATAAATCAATAGTGACACAAATGTTTGGTATCTAAGCCTCAAATGAATGAAGTACTTCCTAGACTATGTTTCAACAAAGTAGTTTGGTATCACAAGATAATTAACAAGATGTTCTCACTTATGCCAAGTTCAAAAGAATGAACAAGACGTAAGTAACTATACAAGAAGTTAATGTGACCTCCTAACAAGGTATACTAGAAGTGAGCTCAAATTCGATTAAGACCTATATCCCAAAAAGTGCTAGTTATAATTTGTGAGTGACACAACAATGTCACCAAGATATGTTAACCAAACTTTGCGAGAAAGTAAGGTATTGATATCAAGATGATATTGATATAACACGCACAAGTGGTAACACGTAGCACTCTTCAAAATCGAGGTAATAATAGAATCAAACTAAAAGCTTAGAGTATAACTAGGAATTGTTAAAATGTGTGTAGCGTAACCTTACAATATAGATATTTAGGTCAAGTTCACAAGAAACAAGACGTAAATACCAAAATTGTAGTGATACGATACAAACAAGGTAACCTTTCTAAGGAAGTTCAAGATGAAGAACCACGCCTAACTACAATGATGATCTTGACATGGGTATCAAGATCACAAAGGCCACCAATGATATGAATATGCCTCCACACACTTTAGACATTTAACTTACCCAACCAAACATGGATGGGCGTAAATGGACAAAAAAGTGGCAGAAACAATCGATTGGTAACACAAAGGTAATCACCTTTCTTTTGATCAACAAAGTGTCAAAAGAATGTGAAGGAAGTAGATCAAAATGGGGATGAAAAATGTTGGCTTCACTTTGGCAGAGTTTCACCTCACCTTAAGGCAAGTGAAAAACTAAGCGAAAGTAACGCACACATTTCGTGATGAAAAGATGGCTCACAACTCAACACTATTTTAGAATGGTCAAAGTGGGCTCCTGGCCAAAGAATATCTTCCTAGGTGGTTCTCTCATCCTAGGTGTTACAAAGTTGTCTTAAGCGAGCGTGATTTACCCAAAAGTCACACTGACTAGTTTGGGAGTATCTCGGCTTTACTTTACCCCCTTCAAGAATAGTAGGCAACTAGTGCATCTATGTGTACTATCACTGGGGTCACCATACGAGACAACCGGTAACGCTATCTCACAAAGGAATCACTAGTCAAGTAGGTAGTGTGGAGCACTTCCCATTTCATCCACAAGGTTCCCTCTTGCATGGACTACTTTGGGGTTCCTGGAACCACCCCCATTGTTGTAGCTTAAGGCATTATGCCAAAGGGGTTATGTTCCAGTTGAGCGGATAGGGACGTACCCTTTTCCAAAACCTACAATACAGTGTTTTGAATATGTTGTTCTTTTTATCTTGTTTAATTAGGTGTGGTTTTCTTGAACACCTTTTGGCAACCTGTATGACAATTGTATTAGTAGTTTTTGACTTCATTTTGATTCCTTCTTTCTTTGACAAGCGTGGTGTTTTGGTCTTGCACGATGAGTTTAGTAGTTTTCCATCAAAAGAGTAAACATCATTTCTGATTCTCAAGATCATCCAAGGATGCAAGAGAAGAGCATACGTGATGTTTCCAAAATCCAAAGAAGATATCAAATGGAAAAATACTTTAATTCAAACACACCAAGTTAACCCATTCCAATTCAAATATTCCTAACAATTTCAAAGCATCAAAAAGACTTAAGAATCATTTCTGATTCCCAAGATCACCCCAAGGGATGTGAGGGAAGAGCATACATGATCTTATTCTTATAAGAAAGCATGCAAAGTTTATCTAATCAAGTAAAAGCATGTAAAAACCCTACAAAAATGAGTATTTAATTAGATAAAACTTGTAAGAAAGTTAGCACCCTAACACATTAATCTCAAGAAAACAAAAAGACACATGTGCACCCTTGTTTTGGCATCTACGCATGGTTAGGGCAGGATGCGCCACTCTGTGTTTTTCTGACTTACAGTGTACCTACACCACCCGAGAGATGTGTGCGCCACCAGAAAGACGTATGCCACCTCAGATAAAAATAGGATTAGATTCATACAAAGCTTTGCACTACTAAAAAAAGCATGTACCACCGAAAAAGCATGTGTGTGCCACCAAAAAGCGTGTGCACCACCACTAATTAAAATAGTATCAATTCTTGAAAAAATGCTTGCACCACTAGAAACATGTTTGCACCACCAGAAAAGCATGTGCACCTGGGTTAGGGTGTATGCGCTTGATCTGACAAGTTTTGCATTGCAGTGAAGGTACAGTATGAAATGACGCTACACTTCGGTTAACGCACACTGCACTCTGCTTTAGGTTAGGGTATGTGCGTTGTAGGTTAGTGCACTTGCGCCAAGGTCAATAGATAGATATTCAGATTCGACAGTGCTGCATGCCACCACCCGAGAGTGCCTGCGCCACCATAAATGTGCATGCACTCTGTTAGTGTGCCTGCGCCACTCCTGCAACCAAAACACGGCAAAAAACAAAAAATCTCACAATACTTCAAATTTTAGCAAGTTAGTTTAAAAATGGCAACAACCCATTAAAATGATGGCTATGAACAAGAACCTACACATATAATATTAGCAAAAATTCCAAGAAAATGGACATTAATTACTACATGTGCATATCAAAAGTTAGCCAAAACAATAGAATTTAAACTAAAATGCCAAGGGACTAGGTCCCACCGGCGTGCCAAATGTGTGCATAGTTTTTTGCTTAAACTAAGTTAATGAAAATAAAAACTAACACCTAGTAGTTTTTATTAACAAAGTTAAAGCAAAGTCTAAAGCACCATCAAGATAAGAACTAAACAAGGTTAGACACTAACATTTATTATATTAGAACTTTGAAACTAGCATGCTAATTGTCTAAAACCTCTATTCTCTTAATTAACAACAAAATTAAATGGACCTATGTAAGCTCCATGGCAATCAAATTGGTTGCTCTTGATATTCCAAGAACCTAGGAATGGGAGCTTATCAAAATTGGGCTACAAGACCCTTTTGACTCTTCCCATATGACCTAAGCACTTTGGCTAGAAAAGAGGCTTTAGCTCTTCCAAAATGGTGAATTCTCAAGAAAACAAAGGAAAGCTTTTAGTCTATTTTGCTATATGCTTTGCTTTTTGTCTTCTCAAGAAGTTTAGGTGTAAGTGTAAAGGTAGGAGGAGGGCTCTTTATATAGCCCAATGGATAAAGGAACCACTACATCCCTTTGCATGTGGGATAATAGGGATGTTGAGTTAGTTATGGATAAGGGGGGTTTAGATAGGGTTGAGTTAACTTTAGGAGGGTTTGTTTGTCCTTTAGTGACTCATGTGGATAAAGGGGGCCTTTTAATTAATCAAGGTGATTTAATTAATAGATGTGCAAGCTTATAAAAGCTTTTAGAGGAATATTAGCATGATTTAGACTATAGAAGGGGATTAAATCAATTGAATATTGATTTATTGGTTAAATGATAATTAACGATATAAGAGTGAAGATGAGTGCTTTTGACGATATGTCACCAATTTGCAAGAATGGAGATAATTAACGCAATTTAAGTATTTAAATTGCTCGGGCATAATTATGGGTGTCTACAATAACCACAACAATGCATACACATAATGACCATAATCATCATCATCTCTATAAATAAAAATATCCAAACATGTGTCTCCATATACATAATCTCAAATATCTTCACGCATGCAAATACATATAATCAAATCTCGTATACAACCTCACCATCTTCGGCACACAGGCTGGTATATGATCAAAAATATGCAAAACTCTCATACATCCTCACTCTCCTCGGCACGTAGGCTGGTATATATCAAAAAATGAATCAAATACATCAAAATAAAGGGATGTGCATCAGGCATCATCCTGTCAAACATCCTCCGTATCGCTCTCTCATGTCTCCTCGGCTCTGTCTAGCGGCCGATAACCTCTCACCGCCCGCCATAGGTCGCGGTCGGGCCCCTGTTGGTACATCACCTAGAGCTAGCCTCCGTGAGCTGGTGGCCTCACCTTGATCCTATCTCGAGCTCGATGGCCCCCTGTGCTCTCCACATTGTGAGTATGGGATCTAGTCCTCTCACTCGAGGCCCGATGTGCCACATGTACTCAATTGATCTTGATAATATCTTGCCTCACCTAGGGCATCCCATAACCGGGATAGGTATTGTTTGTGGTGGCCCCATCGCCTTGCCCCTATACATCATCTGTGGGACCCTATCCCGCCCTACCTATGAATCGGGACCCTGTCCCTAGTGCTCGTGGAGGTGTCACCGCCTCACACCCTGTGCTTGTACTGCGTCGTAATGCTTGAATCTGCACTGTGCAAAGGCCAAATGGCCTGCAAACCTATAATGTGTGCCTGTAGAGGCGGCTACCGCTCCTCATCTCCATCTCCATCTCCACCCTGGGCCATATGGACTGTGGTAGACGCCACTGCGCATGCAATGTGGCCACCTCGCCCGAAGAAGCCGCTGCTAATCGCCCTGTACCATCCCCAGTAGGTAATCGGGTCGCCACCTACCCCTATAGGGTGTCTCTCTACACAGTGATGGTGGCTAAATCTAGCTGCCCCAGCCTAGGAGGTACTACTCGTAGATGGGCTACCCACCACTATCTATATCTATCTCACACCCGGCATCATCAATTTTTCGGTCATCACTCACTCCTCCCGCCCTTCGGCATCAAGTGTTGGCTATGGTAGAGGCAATGGCCTCTCCATGTCATCCCTCCTATACTTGTGGGAAGGGTGGGGTATATCTGTGGGCGATCCAACTAAAGTCCCGACCTACCAATCGGGATCATCTCGTGCTCCCATGCACGGCGCCTCAATCCTTCTATAAATCAGTAATCCTGCCAGCTCCTCTGTCATCCCTTTATATGAGGAATACCCCACATACGGTCTCTAGATAATGTCTACATAGAACAATCCCTCCAATAACTGCCAATAATATGCTACATCGTGAATAGCTCGGTCTACTCACGCTCTCCAATAAGCAGGCACCCAACGCCCGTAACCCACTCATACCAAATCCACTCGAATGCATTAGCCCTGGCATGCCAATCGGACGAACACACACAATGTGCTCATAGGCACAACAATGAAGATCAAAGGTGCGACATAAGGCTGAACCTACGAAGCGCCCATACGCCCATAGCCACGTGGCTCGCCAACTCGATCCTTCGTCTCCCTTTATAACTTTCCACCTTTTCCTCTTTCTCCTATCATTTTCTCCTATTTGGAAAATGACAAATGATTCCGTAAAATGCAGAATTTTTCTTTTTATAACCTACCCGTCTTAACCGTTGATGATTTGACCTTGACCGACATCGGTCCCAGTGCCCCTAGCTTACGGTTGGTCCATGCATGACCAAGATCGGTTCCTTGAAATCGTCATCGGTTTACCTACTTAGTCTTTTTCCTACCCCCTACCCCCACTTTTTGACCTAAATCCTACCTACCTCACCCAAAGCCTCACTGGGACACTTCCCTTTGTCTTTGTGACCTTCTCATTGACCCCCTCACCACATCCCCAGTCGGGAACTCGTTATTTTTCCCATCCCTCGGCCCTATCCGTGTCGTGACCTGATTCTTGGACCTGGAACATTGTTAGTGACCTTTGACCTCCCGTGCTGCTCAATACCTTGCACCTTTACTGCTGTGTTGATGGACATACTAACCTTACCTTGCCTCTTACCATGACTATTTATCCCGACCAACCTCGGGTCTACCTGGAACATACCTAAACGTTCCTGCGCACCTAACTGCGTCGTGTTTCTGACCATATCCTATACCTTGGATACCGAATCACTTCAACCTTGTTTGGATAAACCTATCGACCTTAGACAATGTAGAGTTTGCCTACTCTTCAACCTGGTACCATGCTACAGTTTATACGTGTGCGTGCATTTGATTGTTACTACCTTTGACCCTGACCCATTACCTAGATTACCCGAGTAGACCTTTTTCCTTTTTCCCCGTTACCCACCTTCCTCTTCATCACATTCACCTTTTATCAAACCACTCACCGATTCTACCTTCTCGCCTCATCGCCTCTGGTTTGAGGGGGATCACTTCACCCACATATGGGGCAACCACATCTTATTTTTGTCACAAGACGCTTACCAATACAAGCTACACAACAAAAATAAGTAAAATGTAGACACCAAAATTGGGTCACACTCCCTTGGTCCCTCACAAACAAACACCTTGACACATTCACCTAACCATGGCCCCTTTCATCTCACTCTAATAATTAATTAATTTAATTTAATTAATTCGTTATCCTCACAATATTTGTTATTTAAATATCCTAATTGAGATAATAACCTCATATCTACCTCACCCATACACATCATCTAGCCACCTCACCCTAAGACCTATTCTTAGAATGTTGTCATAACTAACTAAGACCTACCAAAAACCTAAAAATCAAAGCCTACATTCCCTCTAACCACATTCCCGCACGTTAGAAGGAAGCTTCCATTCTAATCCGTAGAGCAAAACAAACGAGATCCTAGAAAATCAAGGGGATCTGCCCAGTTTAGTAAACCTAGGAAATCTTGCCCTAATCGACGCTTGATCCCCTAAACTGCCGTCGGTCAACCCGAAACCGCCATCGGTTACCATTTAACCCCCAAAACAACCTTATTTCGAGGTTGGCACATTTTTAAGAGATTGACACATCTTTTGAGAACAAGAGACGAAACCAGAGCTGCATGCAAGCAAAACGAGCATTCGTACACGCATCAGAGCACCCATAGCCAACATCAGAAGCACCCACAGAGCCATCTACCTTCACGGGAGCATCCGGGAAGCGTCAACACCACATCAAGTTCCTTCCATTTGATCACCCACCATTGCCAACTAGACATCAAGCTTGTACAAACAGTAAGTGCTTTGTTAACCAACACTTGTCCATTTATCATTTGGTAGATTCTTTTACTTTTGTTATTAGTTTTTGCTCCCATTTCCATTCCACCACCATTTACCTCCATGCAAACTTGACCATCCCTTCACCCATACCCTTGAACTGCCCATACCTAGATTTTAATCATTCCTGTGCATACCTGAGACCCACACAAACCTTGCCATTGCCCTTCCATTTTCATCTAGCCTCAGATATGTCACCCCACCAAGTTTTTACTGAGTTTCCTGTACCACGACCATACCAACGTCGGTTACCTACAACCATCACCGGTTAACCTAAACCGACATCGGTCATACCAAACCGATGTCGGTCTCTATGTTTTTTACCAAAAACTAAGAACAGAGCTTCCACTCTCTACCTAATACCCAAAACCTGACCCTAACCAATACTTGTATTCTGACATAGACCTTGACCTTTAGATTCAGTCATAGCTTAGCCTATTGTGAACAAATTTGCTTATTGTAGACAAATGAGATACCTAAATCATTTTAACTACAATAGGATTTCCTTTATTGTTAGCATTAAGTTGTTTTAAACAGTGGATTGACAATGCGTCAGAAGTATCACACTTCCCGGATCTAGCATACACTAGGCAGTCCACTGCATATACTATTTAACTTTTATTTGGTAGTCTTATTTCCATTTCAGTAGTTCCTCCAAGCAAAAAGGAAGCTCTCACGATCAGCTGTAGATCAAGAAGTCATACGCGCGCAACAACCTACAACCAAAGATTTTAATAGGTATTCCTCCTATCCCTTTACCCTTATCTCTGTTTCATCAACATTCGAAGAAACACTCTAGAATCGGAATGAAACACAAGTATTTCTTAGAGTTAAACCTAAGAAAAATTCTTTGAAATTAGGTAAATATGCTAAGTTAGCCCCGCTATTGTGGACCATTTGAAATTTTGGAAAGAATAGGAACTCTTTCTTATAGACTTGTTTTACCTCCTGAATTATCTAGAATTCATAATGTGTTTCATGTAAGTTTGTTAAAGAAATATGTATATGATGCTAATCATGTTATTGATTGGAAAAACATAGTTATTGAACCTACATGTGAATTTAAAATTGAACCTAAATTAATTTTTGGAAATAAGGACTAAAAATATTAGAAATAGAGAAATTAAAGAGGTTAAAGTAAAATGGACCTTTTGTGATATTGAAAGTGCTACATGGGAAAGAGAAGATTTTTGAAAGAGCAATATCCTAAATTATTTAACTAATGACTTGTGTTTTGTTCTGTGTAATTTCATAATAGACTTGGCACTACTGAGGACAAGTAGTTGATTCAAGGGGGAGAAATGTTATGTGACTAAATCCCGAAGCTTTAAAAGCATTAAAGACTTTTGAATTGAAATTATTTGTAACAAAGTCACTATAATAAACTATTGGATTAATGTGGGAATGAATATCCGAGCATCCGATTAAAGACAATTAATGAAATAGTGTGGAAACCATTATGTTGGTTCGTAACCACCTATGAAGTATTATAAAGAGGGATGTAAAAGTGAATAGAGAACAATAAATTATGATTGTGATTTTGAAAAAGAGAATAATTATAAGGAAGTCTTGAAGACTTTGTGAATTTAGTCTGTGGAAGTAATTCCAAGGTGACCAGTACAAACAGGAGTGGGCAAGAGAGAGGGCCACTAGAGGTGTCCTAACCAAGGGTACAAAGTACAACCTCGAATGGTTCATGGTCGGGCAAAGTGAAAATACTCTGATGTATAGTATTTCCTCTCAATAATGCGGCCATAATCGATGTTTGTTACCTGTGTGTGCATTGGAATTTTGTATTAGAATTCTTATCATTGTCTCAGATAAGTTCTCTCTCTAAAACTATGTAATCCTTGTTAAAAGTTAATGGAAAGAAGTTAAATATTATGTTTATTTTGATATATGTGTAAATGAATGTATTTTGCTTATTTTGTTATCTATATTTTAAAATACGTAATTGTTTTTATCAAAACACGGTGAATTGCGGGATTTTGGATATGTATATCTGTTATTTTAAGAAGATTTGTATAAATTAATGAAAAATTTGTATTGATACATGAAACCAATCGTAATATACATCTTCTTGATTCGTCTTTTCCTTTTCATGGTTGTTTTTTTGTCTTTCTACTATGGACCCAAAGCCTTCCTTGGATACGGTTAATCATGTGGTTCTAAGTCCTCCGAGACACCAAAACAATATATAATATTGCAAATTTCTAGCCAATAAGAGAGCTCCATGTTATGTTGTCGTGTCGAACTTTAATAGATCCTATTAGCCATTGCGAAGTGCGAGCCAATGAGGACACTCCACGCTCTTCGCAATATCAAACTTTTGATAACTTGTTTCGACCAATGCGAAACATGATCCAATAGAAAAACTCCAAGTCACTTCGCATTTTGCGATGTCAGTCTTTTGTTAACCTTATCGATTGTTAACCAATAGGAATATTTCATCTATTCCCACTACTTTGTTTTACATTAAGACTTTATCAAAAGAACTAGACAGAATGCGCTCTAATAGGATTTGTCCATTTTCTTTCGCATATTGTTTTCCTTTTTCAAAAACATGTTAGGGTGTGAAAGCGAGCTATTAAGAAGGCTCCACGTATGTACAGACTTAATGGACCATTTTTATATTAAATAATCTTCGGTCATGTATGTTCCACTGCAAAGTACGAACTAATAACAAAACACCACGTACATATGGATTTCACAGTGTCAGTCTCTATATATCCTTTGTTGTTGTGTTATCACCCCCTGTCTTTATCCTTTGATTTTATTAACCGTCTGGACCCGAAATCGTCTGGTTTTTGGTTAATTCCGTGAGCATGGTGTCCGTGAGGCAAATTAATCATGTTTAGACGTAGCTACAATTTGTAAATTTATCTTAGGTTATATTAATCAAATATAGTTGTAAATTCAACTTAGCTTTCTTAGTTAAAATGTAAAAGTGTATCAGTCTTCCGCAATAAGATATTTTATTTTGTCGAGGAAAATGTTGCTTTTCGAAGCGATATGGCTACATCGCATACTTGAGGGACTTGGACTACCACAGGAGAAATCTACCACCTTGTATGTTGACAACGAAGGTGTTTTGAAACTTGTTCGCAATCCATTGTTTCACAAGAGAATGAAGCACATTGAGGTACAAGTACATTTCATTCGCAAGTATGTTTTGAAACACAACATTCAACTTCAATTTTGCCCAACATCTGAACAAAGAGCATATATCTTCACGAAGTCACTTGCACGTGACAAATTCGAGATGTTAAGAGAGTTCCTCTCCTCTTCACTTGCACGTGACCAATAGTACTAAGATAATTTTACATTGTATTCAATAATTTTATCTTAGTTACCTTTTACATAGATAGATAGTTATTTACATGAGTAATTGGTTTATTATATGGATATATTGTTTTCAAACCATATTTGTTTGTAATGTATTATTGTTATTTGGTTTGCTTCGTGTATTTAGGAAGTTGTTGTAACTATGTTTGTTTGTTGTTGTACAATGTCTTTAAACATTGCAGCTATCAAATCTTGTGGTGTTGCTTATTGCATATCAATAAACTAATTAGGCTTCCGTCCATGTTCATTATTAGGAGTGCACTCTAATTTGGTAGAGAAACCTACTTATCATTCTCAAACGAAGCATGTAGATGTATAGTAACACTTTTGTACGAGAAAGATTGTGAGTGTTGAGAGATTTTCTTGATGTAGGATCTCAATTCACGTGACCGGCTTTAGTTGATGAAAACATGAACATACGCGAGTTTACCATGCAAAGTGTTCAAAAAGTGGGAGAATATTGAAAATGTATTGTATACTATGGAAAAGTTACACTCATCTAGATTGCACATGTGGAATGAGGAATTGAAATCCACCATGCCCTCAATTAGTTTCCTGTAGAATTTATTTTTTTTAGTATTCTTGGCAAATGTTTTTTGGACACTTTGTATTCCAATTTCACTTAGACAATTACCTATTGATGTGCCTACATATGCTCCTGCATGCTTTAAGAGATTGCATAAAGTTAATATCTAATTATCATATTGTAAATAATTGCAATAACATAACATAAGAACAAAGTTATTGTTTTGGGTTTTTACCCAAAACAATTTTCTCAACTGAAAATTTTTGCATCTTGTACGTGCATTTTTTCTCATAATATAATGTAGTATTGGTTATTTTGTTACAAGATTATCTCACTGATCCGTTCATTCCACTTGCTCCCGTCTCCTCTCTATGTGTGAAGCTCTATACCACGAGCATGACTTAACACTAGAAAGAATGTGGCCCACAGTCCTGGTCTTATGCATTTAATGCTTAAATAAGATGATAAAAAAATTTCTCCAACAATTATACACTCTCTTGTCCACGTACACTTTCGATACGTTCTAAATAAAAGGAAAACATTATATAAGCAATCATCACCTGTCGCAAGACAAACATGTGGTTTTAATAATCGCTTTAAAAACGAAATTGGGGTACGATCTATTCAACATGTCCACATGAACTGAACCTTGTGCACAAATAAATTCAACCACTAACCTGTCTTCCTATCGTAAAATAAAGTTTTCTGAATTGAAAAGAATAGACGAAAAAGTAAAATATAAGGCAATAGTCATGTTGTCTAATTATTCTTGTGGCAGATTTTGATATTAATAATTTTTCTATTATGGAACTTGATCAACAACTGTGTATGATCAGAAACTACAGCTCGAATTAATTACATGGGATCCATCGTTTACATAAGAAAATAGTTAATTTTAGAAAGTCAATAAAAATTCCTACTTTTCCAAGGACGTGAGCATTTCTTTGGAGGAAAAGAATCGTACTAAGTGTTGAATAAATACATTTGACGAAGTGTTTCCACATTTTGGATGTAACTAACTTAGAAAAACAGAAAATTATAATAATAAATGAGTGAAATCGTACAGCTATTCCCAATTCCCATTCACACATGGGTCGAGTATTTGAAGAAACAAAGTGAGTCCAGACATGAGACACGACACATTTTTTGCCTTGTTTGATTAGGTGATCCGACAACGTATTGTAATTTATTAGACAAAGTAAAGGCAAACTGACTAAAAAACAAGTCGGTGCATAAATAGATAAGGAAGGATGAAAAAATTAAAGAGCCTGCTCATGCTGTACTGGAAAGTTGAAACTAGCTAAATCAACGCTCAAAACAAGGAATCCATTTTTCTTGGTGTCTGACGTGCTGTCTCAGTGGAGGAAAAAGAAAAAGAAAATGCCTTGTTTATTCGTCTTTTCGGGTGGGAATGGGACGTCCACCCGCGTTTTTAATGCATTTGCCAAAATTAGGTCACAAGGGCGGTCATCCATGTGAAATTTGAATACGTTTTTCTTCCTTTTTCCATATTCGTGCCAAATGAGGCGTCAAAAGAATAAATGCCATACTTACTTAGTACACATATTCGTGCTTGGAATTATCGCAGCAACCAGGCCATAAAATCAATTAAAATACATAAAGCGTGGCTGTTACAAACATTGGCGGTGGGTAAGTATTACAGAAAAACAACGTTGGTACCTACTTATTAGGGCACCAGGTTATCCGGTAAAACTGAATGCATATGAATTTACAGCGATCTAGTAAATAAATTACAGCTAGGGAAACGATTGCAGGCGGAGAAACTAGGAATAATTAACATCGGTATCGATATCAAGGTCTACCTGCTCCCCGTCCTTGCATTTGCCTCTCCAGCCGTCGAGGAGGAGGCGGCGCACATCGGAATTAAAGCTGGGCTTGCACAGGAGGCTCCGCGTATGCGAAGAAGAGGAACTCTGCGGGGCTATCCTTTCGTAACAGTCGATCGAAAACAGCGAAAGAGACAAATAAACCTCGTCTTTGCTCCACTTTTGCCTGGCAACAGACTTGGACGCCTGTTTACAAAGGGCGTTGCTATTATTGTTTCTGGAGAGGAGGGGATGCAGGCAATTCACGTACAGCCGCTTGAAACCGCCGAGCGCCACCACCACGGATTTCAGCTGCCCGGCGGCGGGCGCGGGCGAGGCCGCGGAGGCCGAGGCGGTGGCGGGCCAGTTGCGCGTGCATATTGCCTCCCACAGTGCATCCTCCTGCGTCGCCTGCTTCCACTTCTTGCTCACGCAGGCCGCCTTCCCCAGCGACGTGGCGTTCAGATGCCTGAAAATCTCGTTCAGTATGTCCACGTTATTCGTAACCGCGTCTTCTTCCCCTTTGTATCTCCCGGCCTTCCTGGCCGCGGGTCTAACCGCCGACCCGGCAAGCCCCCGTTCCATGAGCATCCTCAAACAAAACAGAGCGCCCGCCTGTATGGTGATAATTTGGGGATCCTTGGAGCAGGAATGTAAAGCAGAAGCAGGTGGGAGAAAAACCCTATGAGAATAATAGTAGGGAAGGAGGGAGGGAGAGGGATAGATGTAGTTAGGGTATGTATATATGGAAAAAGCGAAGGGGTGTTGCAAAACGACAAAGGAATAGTCGGGGTATGGATGTGGTCAACGGGTCCCTCCCTCCAGGCTCCCACGTCGCGACAAGGCCCAAACCAAACGCACGTCTTTAACTCCGCTAACCGACAAGAGAGAGCGAGGTAAGAAAGGAAAAATAAAGGCGCCTCTTTTGTAGCGAATTGGTCGGCCTCAACGCCCTCTCAACCGCCGCTTCTTATGGACTTAAAAACTCTTTTTCTTTCAAAGAGCCGTGCGACGACAAAACAGGGCGGGCCCCACGCCAGATATCGCTGCGGCCTGCGCCATGGTTAGGGGTTGGGTTAGGGGTTGGGGTCTTTGTCCGTTGTTTCGCCACACATGCGGCCCACCCTCATTGTCATTTATATTTTTATATATTATTTTCATTGAAACAATGGGATTGAACGGTACTTTTCACACAATGCGGCTATGTTACCATCACTACCTATACACAACATGGATCGCTTCATAAACATTCCAACATCTCACCATATCTCATGGAACGTTCTATAGGCATACACATTCTCCCACCTATCGATGTGTGTGCGCATACGTGCGTGTGCGTGCGCGCATATTAATTTGAACGGTTTTCAGAAATAATCATGTAAATTTTGTTAGAATATAAGGGAAGGGAACTGATAGTTGAAACCCTTAACTTTAGGGGCATTGAGGACCAATTAAAATATACAATTCCCACAAAAACAAAACATTATCTCAATTAATATATTGTTTCATTCTTACCTAATGTTGGTTCATTCCAAATTTACCCGCTCTACGGATGGAGGAGGAGGTGTTCTCAAGTGACGCTAATGATGGTAACCGTGTGTTTTCACACCTTCATTGTGTGTAGATGTTTTGTTTTGCACTGAGAGATTTTTGTTTAAGTTGAATGGTTTTTTAGATATCTGCTTTTTGGGTTTTTAAATAGTGGGGGTCTATTTAGGTTGTATGATTAGAATATAATGTTTGAAATGAGTTCATTATTGCAGGATGAAATCCGCAACTTATTTCACACCATCACAACATTTAGATGTTTTACTTTGCACTCGAGTGTCATTTGTTTATGTAAACTATTTTTTGGCATATGTTTTAAGTGAACAATCTTGCATAGTTTACTTGTAATCATATACATTGCATAAGCGTTCAAATGTGCACATTTTGCAAAGCAGAAATTAGTTAACAACCCATATATCATATTTCTTTCCTAGGTTTGTCTAGTGTTTCATATTTCTGGAACTTTGGGGCATGTTTGAGTTGCATGATTGAAATAAAAAATTAGAATGACGCATGTTATCTTAGAGATAAAACCCACAACTGTGAATCAAATGCATTGTCCTTCCATTTCAATATTACTTTCCTTTCTTCTTTGCACCCATTTTGTTTTCAATATGGATTTGTTGGTTCATAAATATTATAGTCTTTGAATATGTTATATTAACTTGAATCTTGCAACTCTTTCCACTTTACCAGTTTTTGCTTATAGATCCTAGTGTAAGGATGTTTTTGTATATGTTCTATACGACAAATAATGACCAAGAGGTTTATGGTCCTGTTTTAAATGGGGAATATTGATTTTTTTGCATAGCTTGCATGCGAACTTTTACATTCCAAAAAAATTGAAGTCAACATTCTTGCATAGCTTCCCTATGAACTTATGCTTTGCATAAACTTTGAGGTGTATAATCTTGCATAGCAAGTACATATAAGCTCGTACATTGCATAAACATTGAAGTATGCACATATATGAATCAATTAAAACCCCATATATCATATTTCTTTTCTAGATTATTGCAGTGTTTCAATTTTCTTGAATAATGAAACATATTTGAGATGCATAATTGAAATAAAAAGTTAGAAATGATGTCTCCATTATGTTAGGGATAAAACCCACAATCATTAAGAAAATGCATTGTTGTGGTCTTTATTTATCAACACCACTTAGTTGGGTGCATTGGCACATCACTTAGACTAATGTCCAAGTGCTCACCCGAAGTGTGCACAACCTACCAGGTCCTCTTTGTTAGATCATGCAAGATGTACAAATAGCATAAACCATTACGCAACATAAGATAGAAGACAACCTAAGTAAATCATGACACAAATAACAATAATAAGAGCTTTGATCATTCATTCCATAACATATACAATTAATATCAAGATCTGGATGCCAATTACACCTCATTCATCTCTCCTAACTATAGACACCAAGTTTTCGGCACTCTAGGTGACCCACCTACATCCCTCACATTCATATCTCAAATATTAATCTAATCCTATCACTAAGTCATAAACCTATCCTAAATCACATTTACCTTCCGTAAACACTCTCTACCTATCCTATTTACTCACCTTAAATCTCCCTAACCATTTACACCCATCCTAACCCATTTTTATCCTAACCCCCTAAAACCTCCTTAAACTTTTCCCTCATCCTTATACCTGAAAATCCCGTTTTGGAAGTAGTTGAAACCACTTCCAAATGAGTTGCTCCACTTTTCCCATATCTCCAGGCGATTCTAACCGAATCACCAAAGTGATTATAAAAGAACCATCAAACCCCTTGTTTGTGATCCTCGGCCATCCACCACAAAGCTTTGTTGCGTTGACATCGAGACGACATCACCACAAACATCCGTGACGCCTTTAAGACCCTTGCAAGCTCCAGAAATCTTATAAGATCCCTATCCCTACAACACTATCCATTTGCATTCAACACCAAAGGTGAGTCAAGTTTCTATATTATCATATTTGGTTCATCAACACATCATATTCAAAAGCCATATCGATCATCTTAGTCTCTATTTTTCATTAAAATTGCATTTTATTAAAATGTCAAATTTTACACAAGAATCGCTAAAGAATTATTGATCGAGAGGATCCTCACAGAGAAAACATCGATAAGATCTTCTCAGAAATTGTTGCAGTCATTTTCAAAGCATGGGGAAAAATTATACGACTCGACGATGACTTGTTTGCAGAAAATGAGCTCGTTTGCAAAAGTTATAGCCCGCTGAAATTTTTGGGCAACTGGCAAATTTTGGAGTTTTGTGCAGGTTGGACGTGTGCACGCTCGCCAAGTGTTGCGATCATATTGCGACACGTGGACGAATTGTGTGACGTATTAAAAAAATGGGTTTTGGAACGCCGGTCTTGGACACTCGTTCTCGGACAAATGGACCCCGCTATTTACTGGCTGGGGGCCCTCAGCCAGTTTGACACACTCGATTATGGAGGGGTGCCTTGGCCTCCTTCTCATTTAATCATTAAACCAACTTGTGTATATAAACCTCTATATTTCCTTTTGCACCATGCATGTGGGACATTGGGCATGTATTATTTAAATTACCCACGCCTAATTACCTATTTGCAATTTTCCACGCCATATTTCTCAAACTATTCAACGCATTATCTATTCCACTTTCCACGCATTAGTCTAAACTTTCCACGCATATTGTAAATCGTCCACAGTTTTAGACTGTACATGCATATATTATGGGATTGGCGCCTAAAATTAAACAATGCACATCCCCATGAAATGCGCTCCAAGTCTAGCGCCTACCACATAGGCTAAGGCGGCTCTCTAGCCACTCAAAATCTGCGCCCACCTACCATATAAAGCCTTGACCAAGATTACATGCGCCAAATGTGGGATAATGATCCCAAGAGGATAAGACAAAAGAAAGGGAGGAGAATGGAACTCGGGTGGGCTGAGTAAAATGATAAGCGCCCAGCCGGCATGCTAGGAGGCGTATAAACAATATAAAAAGGGTGATATTCTATTTGTAATTCATTCGGGGACTGTGTAGTAATATTGTAATGCTCATATCTTGAGCTAGGAGTGGAGTTTGAAGGAGATGTAAAAAGCAACCCCTGTTATTTTCGATAGAGGAAGACTGTGAGAAGGTCAGAATTTTGTAGAATTCTTTGTAAAGAATTATTTTCAAGATTTTAATAGATCGGTCCCATTCAACCGGACCTGGAGATGTAGGCCTCAAGCGCCGAACTCCGTTATCAATTCTTGCGTCACATTGCTGGTGAATCCTCTTCATTTCTTTCAATATTTGCACAGTACTTGCAGTTTTTATTCTTTTATTAAAAATACAAAAAGAAATAATGCACAATTTTTACATCGAAAATCAATACAAAGCAAGAAGAATGTGTGTACACAATTGCTAGTTAAATTTGGTTTTCAGATCATTGGTATCAGAGCTGGTTTTGACTGATTTTTGGTTCAGTTTAACGTGTTTTGGATTGCAAGTTGTGTGTTGGATGTTAACAAGGTCTTGATCTAAGAAGGGTGAAGGAGAATTAGTTGAAGGAGATCCCAAAATTGGTACCAGACGATCTCGAAGTCCTACAATGGAGGATCGAGAGGAAGTGGAACAAAACTTTCGTCAATCCTTCCAACAGATGAAGGAAATGGTGGAAGAAATGTACCAAGATAGGAAAAGGGAAAAGGGGACTAGAGAAGGTAAGAAAGAAGAAAGCTCTAGTTCTGACATTCCAAAAAGAGACTCTTTAAAATCTGATTTTCTTTCATTAAAGTTAGATATCAAGTTTGAATTGCCTATGTATACTGGAGAGCTAAATGCAGAGAAGTTGGATAACTGGGTCAAGCAAATAGAAGTATATTGCAGGGTTCAGAGAATTGTTGATGATGAAGCAAAGATTCATCTGGAAACTCTTCGGATGGGTGGAACAACACTCATTTGGTGGGAGAGTAAGCTTCAGGAAGTGGAAGAAAACAAAGGTATAGAAATCACTTCTTGGTCTGAATTTGTTTCAAATCTTAGGCAACAATTTTATCCTCTTGGTTATAAGCAACAAGCTATGATGGATTGGCAAACATTAAGACAAACTAAGGGACAAAGTGTTCAAGAATACACACAAGAATTTAGGAAAAGGGCTCTAATTCTGGGAATTTCCCTAAACACAGAAGAAACACTGCTCAAATATATTGGTGGATTGCATAGTTATCTAAGGCATATGATACTTGTTTTAGGTCCTACTAATCTTGATGCAGTATGTGTTCAAGCAACCCATCTGGAAGCACGAGGGAAAATGACAAAGGAGTCCTCTTTCTCTTCTTTTAATCAGAAGAACAAGCAATCTAAAGGAAAAGGTTCGAAAGAACAAGGAAAAGGAAAGGGTAAGCATAAAACAAACTCTACTGTTAAGAAGGAAGATGAAAAACCATTTTGTAATCATTGTAAAAAAAACCATGATGAGTCTAAATGTTGGAAATTACATCCTGAAAAGAAGCCTAAATGGATGGTTAAGAAAGGAAAAGAAAACAAAACAAAGATCTTGGTTTTGATTTAGGTGATGAAACCAAAATCACAGCTATGGGTTTACAAGGTAAATCAACTCTTTCAATTTCCAACAATAGCACTACAGATGTTGCATCTTCTTCTAGTAAACAAACTATACCTGACAATAAGAAAAGAAATGAGATTTTCCACATTAGAGTAATTTCAAAGCATACAAAAATTGATACTCTTTTTGATAGTGGATCTCAAGCTAATCTAATTTCTGAGGAGGTTGTTAAGAAACTAGGACTCAAAACTAAACCACATCCCAAGCCTTATCCTTTGGGCTGGGTTTGTGATGATGCAAAACTACAGGTAACTAAAACTTGTACTTTCAGATTTTCCATTACAGACAAGTTTATTGATGAGGTTGAATTGGATGTAGTTCCTTTGGATATTTGTGGGGTGGTTTTGGGAAGTCCTTATTTGTATGATCGTAAAGCAATCTTCTATAGGGAAGAAAATAAATATTTGCTTGTAAAGGATGGAATTGAGTTTATTATTAGAGCTCACCGTGAAAAGAATAATCTATCCTTGGTAACTGCAGGTCAAATGAAAAGGCTTGTAAACTCAAGCAAAAGTTTTGTGCTCATGGTGGTCAAAGCCAAGGAAAAAGAAAATGAGATGGCTTTTGAGACTTGCGATCTAAAACATAAGGATGAATTGGTAAAAATTGTTTCTCAATTTGATGATGTTTTTCAGGATCCACAAGGTCTACCTCCCAAAAGAGGGGTTCAACATGAGATACAGTTGCTTCAGGATGCACCTCTTCCCAATATCGGAATGTACAGGTTGTCAGTAGTAGAGAACGAGGAAATCAAGAGACAGGTAATGGAACTTTTGGCTCAAGGTATAATTCGTCCAAGTACATCCCCATGTGGTTCACCAATTATATTGGTTCCTAAGAAGGATGGCACTTGGTGAATGTGTGTTGATTTCTGTGCTTTAAACAAGATTACTATAAAGAATTGTTACCCTCTTCCTAGAATAGATGATTTACTGGATCAATTAAGAAATGCAATTTATTTCACTAAGTTAGACTTAAGAAGTGGTTATCACCAAGTAAGAATTGCAGAAGGTGATGTTTGGAAAACTGCTTTTAAAACGAAACAGGGATTGTTTGAATGGTTAGTGATGCCTTTTGGTTTGTGCAATGCACCGGCAACATTCATGAGAGTTATGAATGAAATTTTTAGACCATTCATTGATAATTTCATTATTGTCTACTTAGATGATATTCTTATTTTCAGTAAATCATGGGATGAACATATTAAACACATCCAGAAAGTCTTAGATGCACTAAGGAGAGAGAAATTGTATTTGAAGATGTCAAAATGTGAATTTGGAAAAACATCTTTAATTTACTTGGGGTATATTGTAGGAAATGGAGAATTGAAAATTGATCCTGCAAAAATAGAGGTTATTGTGAAATGGCCTAGACCCACAAATGTGACGGAAGTTAGAAGTTTTCTAGGTGCAGTTCAATACTGGAGGAAATTTATTGCTAACTTCTCATATATTGCATCTCCTTTGCATGCTTTGACAAGTATTAAACAGGTCTTTCAGTGGGGAGGAAAACAACAAAAAGCATTTGATACACTGAAAGAGAAGATAAGTACCACTCCAATCTTGGCACTTCCGGATTTACAACATTCATTTGAGATTGAGACGGATGCTAGTGACTACACAATGGGGGTAGTTTTGATGCAGAACAAATGACCAGTGTGTTACCATTCAGAAACCTTTACAAGTGCGGTAAGAAACTATCCAACTTATGATAAAGAGTTGTATGCTTTGGTTCAAAGTGTTAAAAAATGGAAGCATTATTTAATGGGAAAAGAAACAATTATCCATACTGACCATCAACCGCTTCAATATTTACAAACACAAACCAAATTGCAGCAATCTAGACATTTCAGGTGGATGGGATTTTTGCAACAATTTCATCTTGTAATCAGGTATAAAAAAGGTATTCAAAACAAGGTTGCCGACATGTTATCCAGACCACCAGTGGTAGTAGCATCTATCCTTTTACAGCATAGTTCTTTGGCTCATGTTAGTTACAAGGAACAATATGCAAATGATGTTGATTTTAGAGAAGTGTATGAGGATTTAGTAAGTGGGAAACAAGTAGGAGAAAAAGATTATCATTTGCATGAAGGATTGTTATATCATTCTGGAAAACTTTGTATTCCAGAAAATGAGCGTGTGCATATGATTAGGGAAGCACATACTTCTCTTATTTCAGGGCATTTTGGTGTTAGTAAGACAGTTGCACATTTACAAAAATATTGCTATTGGCCTAGAATGCATGAACATGTAAACCGATATATTAAGGGATGTGTTCTTTGTGCCACAAGCAAGCCAAGTAACAGGAAATTAGGACTTTACACTCCTCTTCCTATTCCAACACGGCCTTGGGAAAGTGTTTCCATGGACTTTGTAGGAGGCTTGCCCATGACACGGAGAAAACATGATTACTTATATGTGGTAGTGGACAGATTTAGCAAAATGTGTGTGTTGGTTCCATGTACTAAACAAATAACTGGTGAGGGAACTGCACATTTATTCTTTCAGTTTGTTTGGGTTCATTTTGGTTTACCTACTTCAATCATATCTGATCGGGATTCTAGATTTCTTGGGGAATTTTGGTCAACATTGTGGGGGTTAATGGACACAAAACTGAAAAAGAGCACTGCTTTTCATCCACAGACTGATGGTCAAACAGAGGTTGTAAACCACACAGTGGTACAATTACTTAGGGGCTATAGTAACAAACATCCTAAATTGTGGGATGAACATCTTTATTATGTGCAACATGCTTATAATCGTGCCTTACATTCTTCTACTTTGAAGTCTCCATTTGAGACTTGTTATGGATATCTACCTAATTCTCCATTAGATATATATTATGGACATGAAACTATTGTTAATGGTGCAAGTGATTCTGACAAGGCTAAAATATTTGTGCAGAGAATACAACAGGTTCATCAGTATGTCCATGAACAATTGGAGAAAAGCCAGGCTAAGTACAAAGCTAGGCATGATAAACATAGAATTGATCACAAGTTCAAAGTTGGTGATTCAGTTTGGCTTCACATCAGCAAGGAAAGACTGACAGGTGAAGGTAAAAAATTGAAACCTATACGGTATGGTCCGTTCCAAATATTGGAAAAAATTGGTAACAACGCTTTCCGGTTAGATTTACCTCCATATATGCAAATCTACTCAGTTGTAAATGTTGAGAATTTAAGATTGTATGAACCGCCTATGATTGTTGATCATGATGATTCTAACATTATGCCTTCCATTGATGATTTTGCTCCTGAGTATCTTGATGAGTTGCAGGAAGACATCATTTTGGATAGGAAAGTAAGAACTTCGCGAAGGGGTGATATTGAGTATCTTCGTGTTGGGTTCAAAGGCATGCATCCGAACAAGGCAAAATGGATGGAAACCGGAAAGGTGAGGGAGAAATACCCTCACCTATTCACCAATTAGGTTGACTTTTGGGGTCCAAAAGTTTCTCAGTGGGGAGGAATGATCCAGAGGATCCTCACAGAGAAACACCGATCTAAGATCTTCTCAGAAATTGTTGCAGTCATTTTTAAAGCGTGGGGAAAAATTATACGACTCCGACGACAGCTTGTTTGCAGGAAACGGAGCTCGTTTGCAAAAGTTATAGCCCGCTGAAATTTTTGGGCAACTGGCAAATTTTGGAGTTTTTGTGCGGGTTGGACGTGTGCACGCTCACCAAGTGTTGCGATCATATTGCGACACATGGACGAATTGTGTGACGTATTAAAAAAATGGGTTTTGGAACGCCGGTCTTGGACACTCGTTCTCGACAAATGGACCCCGCTATTTACTGGCTGGGGGCCCTCAGCCAGGTTCGACACACTCGATTATGGAGGGGTGCCTTGGCCTCCTTCTCATTTAATCATTAAACCAACTTGTGTATATAAACCTCTATATTTCCTTTTGTGCCATGCATGTGGGACATTGGGCATGTATTATTTAAATTACCCACGCCTAATTACCTATTTGCAATTTTCCACGCCATATTTCTCAAACTATTCAATGCATTATCTATTCCACTTTCCACGCATTAGTCTAAACTTTCCACGCATATTGTAAACTGTCCACAGTTTTAGACTGTACATGCATATATTATGGGATTGGGCACCTAAAATTAAACAATGCGCATCCCTATGAAATGCGCTCCAAGTCTAGCGCCTACCACATAGGCTAAGGCGGCTCTCTAGCCATTCAAAATCCGCACCCACCTACCATATAAAGCATCAACCAAGATTACATGCGCCGAATGTGGGATAATGATCCCAAGAGGATAAGACAAAAGCAAGGAGGAGAATGGAACTTGGGTGGGCCAAGTAAAATGATAAGCGCCCAGCCGGCATGCTAGGAGGTGCATAAACAATATAAAAAGGGTGATATTCTATTTGTAATGCATTCGGGACTGTGTAGTAATATTGTAATGCTCATATCTTGAGCTAGGAGTGGAGTTTGAAGGAGATGTAAAAAGCAACCCCTGTTATTTTTGATAGAGGAAGACTGTGAGAAGGTTAGAATTTTGTAGAATTCTTTGTAAAGAATTATTTTCAAGATTTTAATAGATCGGTCCCATTCAACCGGACCCGGAGACGTAGGCCTCAAGCGCCGAACTCCGTTATCAATTCTTGCGTCACGTTGCTGGTGAATCCTCTTCATTTCTTTCAATATTTGCACAGTACTTGCAGTTTTTATTCTTTTATTAAAAATACAAAAAGAAATAATGCACAATTTTTACATCGAAAATCAATACAAAGCAAGAAAATGTGTGTACACAATTGCTAGTTAAATTTGGTTTTCGATCAATTATGTCCGAATCATCAACAATTCTACTTGAATCTCCCACGATTCCTATCATTCTATCATATTTATCTCATTTATGATTAATTTAGCATTCATTTTTTTATCTAATATGTCTATTTCAAGATTTGTTCCCTATAAATGACAGTTCCATGTGAATCACACCTCATTACCATAATCTACAATCTTCGATTGTGCAAAGATCCCTCCTTTCATGTGGGAGAAGTTTGATATTGCTCACGAACTCGGCGTGTGTTCCATTTCCCTCACACTTGAAATCGAAGACATCAAAGAACAACTTGAAGTGATACATGAAATACATGACACAACCGAATGCTATGGTTTGACCGCTTCTTCAATTTCGAGCTCGTCATAGCCCTTGCCTCGGCCACCTATCAAGTAGAACATGACCTCTCCATCCCTCTTGAATTCTAATCATATTTGCATTATCTTATTTCATATCAAATAACTTGATTATAAACATGAGTTGACATCCCTCGAAGAATCTCTTTGGTTCTTAGAATTAGCCCTTAAGCGAGAAAATCATTTAATCGGTATTGTTAAACCCTATTACTTATAGAGTTTTTCTGTATTTCAATATAATTTTTAACAAACCGAAATTCACCTCAAACATCCTCACATTCCCAGTGGAACCGTTAGTCCCCTTTTGATTAGATTCCATATCTTCTTGTAAAATGTTTCACTTTGAGTGCCTTTCGCTTTACGCTTCTTCGAAAATGAGTAACATAAGTAAAAAAAGGAAATAACTAACACATTTATGCCCTTTTTCTTTCATTGTTTATTTCAACATTGCATTTTTTTTGGTTTGCTTTCATCAAAGTAAAAATTTCCTTTTGGATCTTAAAACGAGCTTTCATATTTGTTTGCTCGCATAGTTTAATTAGGAGTAAAACTAAATGCATTCACAAAAATCCCTTCACACACAACCAAACCACATATCACATCAAATTCACATTTAAACAATCCTTCCCAGGTGGACCTACTTATATTTCATCACTAAGAAGAAAAGTCGATTTGGTGTTCTGGACGAGTATAAACAATCTGGTGGGTGGTATATCGGCTAAGAACCCAACACTCTTATCGTTGCAAGACCGTGAAGTGAGGGGGTAGGCCCAAACATCACGCCTCATACCGACACCAACACATATCTAGGCCTCACATACCTTCGGGTATATCAAGGACGCAAACCATAAACTCACCTAAAACCAGCCTTAGATAACCTTTCCTTAGTCCCCTTTCATCCATTTTCGCATTTCACTCTTTTCTTAACCAATCAAGATAATTAAAATCTTTGTGTGTCTTGCTTTCAGTTGTTTTAAACAACTTTTTTCTTTTTCTTCACTAATTATTTGATTATTTCATGGTTTTAACCAGACAACAATTTCATCTTCAAAACACCAATGATATGACAAACCCTCGTTAGTAATCTCTGGACTCTCTCAAGTCCCATATTCAAAACATTCCAACCATAATAGATCAATTTCGAAGACCTTTAGAGACCGATCAAGAAACCCCACATTCTCCTAGTGTAGACACAAAATCATGGAGTTGGGTACATTTCTAGGTCCTAACAACATACTTGCATTTACATGATTCTTAAGCGAGAAAAATAGTAATTGATTTTTATCTTTGTTTTTTGTTTTCTTTCTCGTCTTTTACACCCTACATCCTAGTCGAATCTTCATTGCTTTATCTTTCTTAACTCTTGACACCGAGTGCCCAAGTGCCCTCATCCCCTTAGGCGCCCCCAACCTCTTTGTATCTTAGTCACTCTCTTTGGTCCTCTTTTATCTTTAGGAATCTTATTTTCTTATGGGTCGGCCTTTTAGTTGTCAATTATGAAATTCAAACAAGGGAATCACATAAATACAAAGATATGTGACTAAAATAAGGGACCAAGCTCTAAGCATCTATTATCATCACCTAAGGTTACATCCAAAGGCATATAAGAGAATCAAAGGCATCCATCTAACACTCATTCAAGGGACAAGGGACTATATTTTTGCATACACACATAGGAGGGGAAGTTCATTTTGCCATCCACAACTATTTACATTGGTATATATAGCTATCACCCACTATCATGTGCACTTGTAGAAGGGCCTCTAGGGAACGATTATATCACACATAAACAAGAACTACATGGAGTCTGAGATGTAGTGCAATGCTTAATCGTTAGTTCACTCTATCGGGTGACCACATGGGGTCAGTCCGCTCCCCATAGTGCATCTTTTCTTTTTGGTATTTAATGTGGTTTGGAGTTTTACAGGCCATCTTCTTTTTGCATGTTACAGGAGAATTCGCTATCATCCAATGACATACATGTGACCAGAAGTGAAGGTTAGCGACACTTGTAGGACACAACAAAAAATAGTTATTGAGATTCTGCACATTCACAAGCACCTAACGAGAGGTCCTCGATGCCTAGGCGCCCCAATCCTATTCTAGGTGCCCTAGTCCAGATTGTCTCAACAATTCCAAGTTTTTGTGTTTGATTGCAATAGTCTACTCCTTCTGTTCATCAATTTTCCATTTCGAATACTTTGGGGTCAAGTGCAAAATTAGCCAAGTATTATTCCCTTTCTCTTGCACTTAGGGTTTCATTTTTATTTAGCTTATTACTTATGTAAAATCTGTACTTTAGTGTTTTATTTATCATACATGACTCTGTAATTAGTATTTCATAAATTCGATATTTGTTAAATCATTTGGTGAACCATATTTTGAACACTCTCGGATCTTTCTTTCTTCTTCTTACTTCAATATCCTAAGCTTCTTCCCCCATGGATGTCTCCATCCATGCCTTTTTGTAAGATCATCCTGATTGTGTAAATAAACTTAGATCTTATCTAGCTAATACTTATATTCCTCCTCATACTTCACTGAATATGTGTATCATAAGTTTACTTCAACTCTATCTCTCAATGAAGACCATATTACTTTCACATCGATGAGTTACCTTCTCAAGCCATGTTAGAGCATGATCCCCCTCTTATATTCATGTTTTCATCAATAATGTTGGGGTTAAACATGCCTTAGTTGATAATGGATCGGGCTTAATATTTGTAATATTGCATTTCTCCACCAACTTGGCCTCTCTGAGGCCTCTTTAGATCCTTCATCTATTTCTATTCATGGATTTGATAATATCCCCAAGCATTTCTTAGGTACTATCACACTCCCCATTACCATCGGGCCATGTACGCTACCCATTCCATGCCACATAATGCCTAACAATCTTAATTATAATATTATTCTTGGGCGGCCTTGGATCCATGCCATGCATGCGGTTCCTTCCACTCTTCATACATGACTTAAATTCCTTTATCAAGGAGTTGTCTATGACGTTCCAATGGATCCATCACCTTTCGCATATTGTAATTCTATTGAGCATTCCACAGAAACCCCTATCTCTTCTACATCTAATCAGCATTTCTCCAAATATGGTCTTGGTTATAAGTACTTGCTTTGTTATGGTTTCTCTGGTAATGGTTTAGGCCAACATGGTCAAGGAGTCACAAAACCATGGGCTCTCCCCACTCAATCTAACAAGCTTAGCCTTGGATATCATCTTCCCTCCACATCTTCTTTGGAGGCTTATACTATTCTACATACTTCTTCACTTCCTCTCTTATATCTAAAACTCATTAGTGACTCTACTTCTACTATTTGGCCTAATTTGGACACTTTTTCTACTGATGATTCTCTTCTAGAATACATGGGGGTTTACAATCACCTCCCCTCTTTCCATCATAAGAAACACTCTCCATCAATTATTAATGCTACCGCCTACTTTGGAGAACTTAATATGCCTAATGAAAGTATCGATGCTCTTGATACCATTCTTACTGACCCATACATAGAGGACTAGTCAACTCTTCTAAATGAAGATACCATTCAATATAACCTTGGAATTGCTACCAACCCATGAATGGTTTTGCTTAGCCGCTTCTTCTTTTACCTTATACGAACAAGATGATATTAAACAAGTTCTTCATGAATTCTTTGATATATTTGCATGGGAATATAGTGATATTCCTGTTATCGATCCTTGTATAGCCATGCAAAATATTATCCTTCACCTCGGTGCAAAACTTGTTCAACAAAAAATTTATAAAATGCATTTGAAGGTTGCACTACTAGTCAAGGAAGAAATAAAACACCTATTAGATGTTTTTATTTATTCGCATTGTGGATTATCCTGAGTGGGTTTCTAACATCATGCCAATTATGAAGCCGATGGCGGGGTCCGTTGATTGCACAAATTTTTAAGATCAATAAGGCTTGTCCCAAGGATAGTTTCCCATTACCGCATATTGACGCCATCATTGATTCCACTACTAGATATGACATCATTTCTTTCATGGATGGATTTTTTGGTTACAACCAAATCAAAATTAACCCAATCGATCAAGAAAAAAATTCATTTACTACGCCATGGGAACATTTTGTTACACTTGTCATGCCTTTTGGCCTTAAAAATTTCAAGGCCACTTACCAGTGAGCAATGATACATATCTTCCATGACTATATTCATAAAATCCTTGAAGATTATGTTGATGATAAATAACAAAATCATTTCATTCACATGCTCAAGATCTCCACACACTCTTTAAACATTTACGACAATATAAAGTATGCTTAAATCTAAAGAAGTGTGTTTTTGGAGTTACAATTGGTAAGCTCCTTGGGTACATTATTTCCCAATGTGGAATTGAAATAGATCCTAATAAAATCCATGTTATTATTGACATGCATCCACCTCATAATTTGCATGAGTTACAATCATTGCAAAATAAAATCCAAGCCATCTGTCATTTTTTATTGTGCAACTTGCTGAAAAAACCCAGGACCATTCAAATGCTTATTGAAAAAGGATGCTACATTTATCCGGAAGACCATTGCAAAGGGAATTCAACACTATTAAAGCATATCTCTTAAACCATCCTTTCCTAGTACCTCCCATGGTGAGAAACCTTTCTTATTATATATCTCCACTACATTTCATGCATTAGGGGCCATTCTAGTGCAACACAATGATTCTCAACATGAGAGGGTTGTCTATTACATTATTTAGACTTTACTCTCTTAAGAATGTGATTACAATTACTTTGAGAAATTATGCCTTTACCTCATCTTTGTGGTAGACAAGTTACGCCACTACGTTCTTAACAATGAGGTTCATATCATCACCAAAGTAGATCCTTTATGATACCTCTTGTCCCACATACATCTCTCGGGACATCTTGCATGATGGGTCATGCTACTTACAAAGTTTGACTTTAAATTAATTCCATAAAAAAGAAATAAAAGGACAAGTTATCATTGATCAACTAGCTGAGGCACCTTTTTCGATACATCACTTGTTTATGATTCTTTTCGAGATGATTTCATTATTTACATAATTGATACCGAAACTTGGACCATGTACTTTGATGGGTATCATTACCTCTCAAGAGTGGGGTTAGAATTGTGTTATCACTCCACATGGTGATCATCTCCCCTTCGCGTATTGCTTAAGGTTTTCATGTACAAATAACATTACTGAGTATGAGGACCTCATTCTCGGCCTCACCGTCACATTAAACATTTTATTCACAATATCCACATACATGGTGATTTGCATATTGTTATGAATCAAGTTAACAATACATATCAAACAAAAGAGGAGTGTCTTACCCCATATATTAACATGGAAAAAGCAATCCTATACACATTTGAGTCCTTCTCTCTTTACCATTCCTACATAAAGGCAATCATCATGAAAATGCAATGACTAGTGTGGCATCACTCATTCCCCAAGATATCACTGATGAGCAAGACACCTTCATCATTCGACACTTACGAAAACCCTCTACTAAAAGTCCACCTTTTGAAGCATGTGCTATAACACGTAGCAATGACCATCCTGAATGGTTTACTCAAATTTATAACTTTCTATATCGACAACCATTCCCAATGGCTTTCAACTTCATGAAGCTTATTATTTATGATGTGAGGCCACACTATGTGTAATCATTGGGGATTCATTATTCAAAAGATCATTTGATGGTCATTTTATGCGATGTTTAGGAGTCGATGACATCCCTACAGTTGTTTCTCACATTCATGATAATCTATGTGGTGGTCACTTCTTCGACAAATCCATGTCAAAAACACTTCTATGCCAGGGCTACTATTCACCTACAATGGAGTGGGGTTGTTTAGAATATTCCAAATGTTGTGATAAATGCCAAAAGCATAGAAATATTCATCATGCACCTATATATGACCTCCAACCTATTGCTCCATCGTGGCCCTTTTCCTCGTGGGGTTTTGATCTCGTCGAAAAAATTAACCCCGAATCGGTTGATGGTCATAAATACACCATTATAACTACGAAATAATTTACTAAATGGGTTGAAGTAGCATCCCTATAAATCATCATTAGCCCTAAAATTTTTCATTTTATTACTACCCACATCATTACATGCTTTGGCATTCCCTCCGCCATTATCACCGATAATGGCTCCCTTTCAAAAATAAGGATGTTAAGCACCTCTATGCCAAGTTCAAGATCAAGGAAAAATTCTCCACCCCTTATTATCCGTAGGGAAATAGCCAAACCAAAGCCACAAATAACACAAATTGTTAAAATACTATGCAAGACTATTGATGCTAGTAGCGATGATTGGCACAATCAAATTCTATATGATCTTTGGGCCTACCTCACTAACGTGTGCGTACCTCCACTAAATGTATGCCCTTTTCACTCATAAGCGGTCATCCCCTAGAACTGGAAATACCCTCCTTATATGTATCACTAAAAGGAATTCTCAAAGATAATGAATATCATGAAAACGGCTCCATGAGCTTGAGATGCTTGACTCTCATCATGTGCAAGCTCTTGAACACCTCTGAGTATATTATGATCACATTACACAAGCTTACAATAACAAACTTCATCTATGAGAGTTTAATATCGGTGAACTTGTATTAAAGGAAAATTAGAAAAAACAATGGTCGAAGCCCATCTCAAATGAAAATTCAATCCTAATTGGCTCAGACCTTATGTCATCATAGATAGGCTAGGGGGCATCTATTGTCTTGCCACTCTCCTTGGAAAACCACTCAAAACTATGCTAAACATAATGCATCTCAAATGATACTATGCATAAACATCAAAAATACCCCATGATGCACTCTACTTCCATGATTCATAATCAATTGCTTTGAGGTTCTAAATGTGAAATGAACCTCACCACATTCACACTCTTTATACTCTATGATTCATTGATCTATCTATCTAGCACACATTTCAAACCATTTCCCGATGACACACTCTTGTTATATGATTCATTCTTGATTGTTGATGGGTATTTTATAAATGAACCTCATCTCATACATGTTCATACATATCCACTCGGAGGGAAAGCTGCTCTATCACATTCACATTGCATACCATTCCATTTCTCTCATTCACAACATAATGCATATCTTGGTTGCATTTATTTTTTCTTGATTATACTTACATATACACTTTGTTTCCCATGATAGACGAATACTTAGTATGTCAATATCTTCTCTATATACACATGCACGTTCACTTGATATTTAGTTGTGAATGCAGACTTCCTATAGATATTTACATGCATTAATGATGATTGGCACTGTAGCTCTTACCAGTCCCACTGAGGCTCCTGGGGGCATCTACATCTACTTTCTCACACATTACATGTTATGTTATTTCATTTTATACTAATTCCTATCTTTTCTAGCACACTACTTTCCATTAATCTATAAACACTTTGACATACTCTTTATCTTCCTAACATGTTAACGGGTGCTTCATTTACAACATTTACTTTACAGGACTATTTACCACCATGATTCTTGTTACTTTTTTCTTGTCACTGTTTACTATTATATGCCATTATTTGTAGGCTACGCTCTATGTCTTGTTTGTTCATTACTTGTATGATTTTGGCCGCTTCGGCCCTATGATTGTCTTCAACACATTGTGAGTGATGTCCCATGTTTAAAACCCGCATTTTGCGGTCTACTTTGTCTTCACTATTGATTGTTTACATTTTCTTCTATAACATGTTTGCCACTTTTTCTACTAACACATATGTATTTATCCACTTTTTTTACACGTGCCTTGGTTTCGACCATACACATTACCTCACCCCCTGCAGGATATTCACTTCGATCAACATCATATAATCTCTTTCGGACACATACTCCTATCGATGTCACATGCACCCCAAATGAGGGGGCATACATTGGGTGAATCGGTCACCCTATACAACAACTCAAAGCTTCAGTAAAGGCCTACATAATATAGGAATAAAACAAAGTTACACTTACAGAAAGTCCCAGAATCTGACTTAGGTCCTCAGTTCAACATAGACACCAGTGCCCGGATACAAACACTAGTGCCTGGGCGCTCTTGACCTTTCCTGGGTTCCTATGACTAGGGGGAGTTACAGTTAATTTCTTAGGTCAACGTATTTTCAGTAGTTCATAGAGTAGTTTTTACATTATAGGCGTAGTCCTCTAGCAATTAGAATGCATTATATTTCCTTTTTCTACTTGGATCGAATTGGAACAACACATAACTAAGCATGGATCATCCCAACTGTAGTGGTGTATAAATTCAAGAAGAAGTCATGGAAGGAGAATAACACTATACATTTTTCCCCAACACTCTTCTTTTGTGGTGCGAGATCACCTAAAAACTTGTACTTGGCGTGAGATCACCCAAAAAACTCGTTCTTGGAGTGAAATCACCCAAAAAAATCACTCTTAGTGTGAGATCGCTCAAAAATTCACTCTTCTACAACATTTTCTAGGACATTTTCTATCCTTTTCACTCGTCACGAATCAAGGGCACACTTTCCTTTTACTACTTTTTCATGTTTTTAAATACTTTTACATAATTTTCATAACACATTACTTTGACTACTTTTTCATTCTTCTTTTGTAGAGGCCCGTCCTTAATACACAATAAGAAGTAACCCTTCATCAAGCCACAAAAATGGTAGGTACTGACATGGTACAACTCATACACTTCAATCCTAGGGTCACTTCCTCTTTCTTATCTTCCACACTTCATTTTATCACTCCACGCTTTCACTTGCCTCTTCGGAAAGCTTTTGCCATCACACTCTACATGGTTATCGGGTATGTGTTATCCCATTTTTGAGTTTTCACCAAAAATGAGATAACCCTAAGAAATTTTTGGAGATAATTTTCTAAGGATCACCTCTCAGAGAGAGATAATCGGGTTTTCGGGTTTCATAAGCAAGACAACATGTGTTTTGGGTGTCTCATGTCGTGTGTTCCCCGAAATCTGAAACCCGCATCAAGTAAGGTAAGTCGGGTTTGCGGACCTTCGTCACATCGGAACATGCCTTATCCGAAACATGTTCCATGTCGCCTGTCTTCCGATACCCGAAGCCCAATTTACTCCTTTGTGTCGGGTTTCCGGGGCCATCAAGCATCATGCTTCATGTCGATTGTTTCCCGCAACCCGAAACCTGAATTACTCTAAACACCTTTGTGTCGGGTTTCGGATATCCTGAGCATGCTGACATGGCATTAATGCCGAGTTGTCGGGTGGATTGGCACGCGCCAGCTGAAGTGTCTTAAATGTAAATTTTCCTATAAATATCTGGATTTCCACGTCATTTTTACCAGACGTACTTTTACCTTGTGGATTTTCGCGTATGCACCTTCGACCACAAACACCGAAATTCACCTCGTGCCCCCGTTGCATTGCTCGTTTTTGATCATTCGTTGTCCCAGTTGAAGGTATTTTTCTTCAGTCTTTCTTTGTGGTTTTTATGGATTAATTATGTGAGGAATTCTTCCAAGTTTCTCATCAGGGTTGTTTTGGGATTTTATCTTTTCCATTTTAGGGGTTTGTTTTCTAAATCAGGTTTATGTTTTACGGTTTACCCCTTTGGAATTATCACTTCGTGTTATTCCCCGGAATATTGTTTTAATTAAAAATATGTTTTGGATATAAATGATGAAGGAAAAACTTGCATGTTTTAAACTCAACAAAAACCCTATTCCCTCTTCTCGGGTTTCGCAGGGTGCTTTGCAGTATCCAAAACCCGCAGTGTATTGAAAAATTTAAAGTGCCAGGTTTCTCAAACTCTCCGGCATCTTTCTCAGTGTGTCGGGTTTCTCGAACTCTCCGGCATCTTTCTCAGTGTGTCGGGTTTCTCAAACTCTCCGGCATCTTTCTCAGTGTGTCGGGTTTCTCGAACTCCCCGACATCCTTCTCAGTGTGCGGGTCTTTCCACCTTTCTGGCATTTCCAGTGGGTCGGGGTTCTCGCAGTGTTCAACATCTCCTGATCTCCGACATGCTCTTCCTTTGAAAACCCTCATGTCGGACCCTGGTCTATCACAAGAAAAGATGGAAAAGACAGGGAAGATGAAATACAAATTCAGAAAGGTAGAATCTCCATCCTATATTGACTGTAATTTCGACATCCGAGATACAGAGCTCGGGAATGTAGACATGGAGGATTTCTGGAATAGGGTCAAGAGCCCCTCTCAAACTCCATGGATGAAATCGATAGCCGACAGTGGCCTACCTCTTGCGGCAGGCTTCCCTATGTCCGCTCAGTGCCCCGAGTTTATTTTGGCCTATGCTTCAAATTATGACTCTGCTTCTCGTTCTGTAAAAAACCAGGTAGGAGAAGTTGTGATCAAATTGGACGGAGGTTACATTGATGACCTTCTTAAGCTACCTAATTTTGAAGAATATGGAGATATAGATCTCAAGTCAGCCCAAAGAGCTTGGGATAGTGATCAAGAGAATTGCATCAAGCATGTGAATAAGAGGTTCCTGATCAAAGCCAAACCGGTTGTTTCCAGGTTCCCAAGACTTGTTCCCAGAAGTGATTTCATTCAGGAAATCAATGATATCATCACTCTGTTGAGTCGGGTTTTTGGTTTTCCCGAATCAAATGTTTTCCAAGGGTGGATGTATCAGTTCATGATCACTATTAGGAAGAATCAACCAGGAATTGATTGGGGTACTCTCATTAGTAATGAGATAGACTCTCAAATGACAATGGTCCTGTCTACAGGAAAATTTTACATGTCCTCGTATGTCACCTATGCAGTGGCCGGTATGAGGAACTATCTCAGATTGGACACCAAGGGAAACAAGACAGTAGAACATATTTATCAGTATTTCCCTCAGCTGACAAGAAAAGGGTCTCAAGACCAATTCAGAAGGGTAAACGATGCCTTCTTTTACGAGAACATCTGCAGGTTAAATCCTGAACTGAGGAAAACAAGAGTATCTGATGAAGCATGGGCTGAGGTTTCAAAGTGGGGTTGTGTCTTCTTGCAATTTAAGAAGTTCACATATCTATGGGTAGTCATGTACCCAGGGGATCCTTTCCGTCTGCCCCGATATCCAGGGGACAAACTGATCTTGATGGAGTTGGTTAGGCAATTGTTGGATTTTCACAAGTTCCAACAAAGTAAACATAAAGCCGTTGTATCCTTCCCAATTTCTATTGGAAGGTATACTTGTTCGATAGTGGTAAAAGCCAAGAATGTTGTCCATGAGCTTCAGGATAAGTTGAAGAAGCACATGAAGCCCCGAGACGGGTTTGATATTCGAGGAGTCCTCAGGGCGTATGGAACTCTGCACCTACACAGACCAAGCATAGAAGACATCTGGATTGATCTACGTGATGAGGTTCTGTCTGAAGAAAAGATCATAGTAGATTAACACTTGCTGAGATTCAAACACTTGAGCTTGCTAACTTACCAGAAGGTACTAGTGATAATGAAAGTGTTCTGGACCTTTCCTATGATGGACTGAATGAAGATCAATATGTTTTCCCACCTATTGATTGGTCAATCAGTGAAAAAGCCTCCATTACAGATAGATCAGCTCTGATTCTTGCATGCACCAAAGCATGGCTCGCCTCTTGGGGGATGAGTTTTAAAGATGATAATTTTTCAAAGTTGGCTGCTTCAGAGGCGGGGCCCTCCAAAAAGGGAAAGGACAAAAGATCTTCTAAGGGGCCTATAAAGGTCAAGTTTGTCAAAAAGAGAAAAGAAAGAGAAATCTCTTCAATTGTTTCTCCAGTTGAAACAGTGGATGTGCCAGAATCACCAACACCACCAGAAATAGGAGAAATTTCTTTGGAAGGAGAAGGAAGCCAGCCTCTGGTTTCATCATTTGTTGATTGCCCAACTGAAGAGACCTTATCTCTTGCATCCCAGGCTTTGGAGTCTGAATCTGCACCTCCCCCTCACAACCACTCCTACCTCCTCATTCTCCATCAACTTCTTCAGTCATGGCCAGTATTTTCTCTAGACTCTCACCCCTCTCTGCTGGGACCCAAGTAATCACCAACATGCCCCCTCCTATCTGTTACCACACCGGTAACTATTCCCCCTCCACTAGTAGAACCTTCTCCCCTTGAGAGTATGATACCAGCTTCTACAACAGTGGCAACTCCCTCTGATACACCGCAATGGCTACTCGAGCAAACTCTGAGGAAGAGGAAGGTGATTGTACCCATACCGGCCTTTGATTTTAGCTCACTCAAGGCTCCTACTGCTAAATCAGCCAAGAAACCCAAAACAGTTTCAAGGGTTTTGGTGGACGCTTCAGGGCATAAGTTTGCAGAGATCGCCACTCCCGCGACTGACAAAACTAAAGAGGACGTAACAGCCTCTGATTATCAGATAACCAGGGTGGCTCTAGGAAAAGTGATAGCAGAAGGGGCACAACAGGATGCATGGGATGCTATAAACGTGTTGTGCCAGAAGTTGAAAGAAACAAAAGACAGCAGAGATGAGCTTAAGGGAAAGGTGGAGCAGTTGACAGAGGTTTTGCTTAAGCTCTCAAAACCCCTTGAATCCATACCATCTTCTTCTGTCCCTGTCGGATTCGATTTCTCATCAGTGCCTACGATTGAGAGGATTAATAAAAAAGGAAGGGTGGTCGATGAATGGATCCAAAGGCTGCTCCAACAGGGGAAGGAAGTGATTCAAGACGTTGTGAAAATCTATCAATCTTTGGGGGACATTCAGAGTGATGGAGAGAAGATGGATGATGATTTCTCTCAAGAAATTGGACATCTTGATTTGACTTTCGAAGCTCTCCAGGCATTAAAGCAAATACCATCACAACTCTTGGTAGAAGAAGGCATCATCCCACATGCGGATAAGCATTTCCAGCTGACCAAAGCCATCAGGTTCAGGCTGAAGATTCTTAACAAAGCCTGCGGTAAGTTGAGAGAATCAAGGGATAAATTGATTGATGGCAAAAGTGATCTGGAAGAAGAGTTGCTGAAGATTTGTCCAAAGGTGTCAGTTGGAAACTCAGGCATCCTATCAGCTGATGATCTTTTCGAACAAGTCCAAGAGTCATTCAACATGAACCAACGCATGGATTTGGTATTGAGATCATTGACCGGTTTGTAAGAATTGAACATTCTTTGGAGGCCTTGAGAAGGCTCAGCAAAAGATTGAAAAAGCTTCCCGGTAGTGCTAGTGATACCCATGAAACCTGTGAAGTTTTGAATGATCATTCCACTGCGCCTGACAAAAACGAAATGCAAGGCATAATTCGAAAGTTCCAAGAATTTCGGAACAAACAGGCTCAGCTGGAGGAAGAGAAAGATGAAGGAGCGAAAGATGACGATTCAGATTAAGTCTTGATGTTTCATGTCATTTCAATTTTGAAATTGACATGTCTTTTTCATTTCTGTTTCGTCACATTTTTGAATCATATTTTGACTTGGTCTCCTGCGTGAGAGTCAAGCAAAATAGAACTCTTTTTAAAGAACACTATTTTCTAGGATTTATCCTATTTTCTCTCTACTCCTTTTATTATAAATAAGGGATGCTTATGTATTCCAAAGGGTCGATATTTTTGAAATATTGGGAGCTATTGGAAAGAAGAAAAACTTTGTGTTTTCTTTTAATCATTTTGAAGAATAGGAGTTGATATTATTTTGCAAACTTTGTGTTGTGGGATATATCTTTCTTAAGACATTGTTCTTACGTCCATAATCTTAAGCTATTCTTTGTTTAGCACCTTAGTGTTTCTAATCATTTCAGACATTATATTTATGATCTAAAGCTCGTATGATTATTTCGTGCTCTGTGTTTACTCGAAAGAAAATACGTTTCTCTCATTTCCTTTCCATTGTGTTTCTTTCATCATAATAATTTCCTACCCAGTCCATTTACAAAATTAACATCTTCGCATCGCGTGGATGTGGATTTCGGGATTCTATCCCAACCCCAATGGTTAGATTAGTGTGAATACTGTATATATTGTTTTCACTATGTTTTAGATAAGTAATAAACAGGCAGCCTCACCTATCTTTGAGGAGGGATTTAATCCCATGTACTATGGTTGAACCTCATATTTTGGCTTGAAAAAATATCCAACCAACAATATGCATCTCTTATCTACTTTATGATATCGGTATTCAATAAAAACATAAAGTGGGGGTAAAGGTAGGCACAAAATTATGCACTTGGGTACATTTTTAGGTCTTGACAACATACTTTCATTTACATGATTCCTAAGCAAGAAAACTATTAATTGATTTGTTGTCTTTGGCCTTTTATATTTGTTTTCAAGTTGTCTTTTCAATATTTTACACCCTATAAACCATTCATATTTTCATTGATTTATCTTTCTTGACTTTGGACACCAAAGCACTTGGCTAGAACGCCAAAGACCCAGGTGACCTCATCCCCTATGGGTGTCCCGAATCACTTTGTATCTTACTCAATATCTTTGGGCCTCTTTTATCTTTTGGGAATCTTATTTTCTTATGGGTTGACCTTTTAGTTGTAAATTACAAAATTAAAATAAGGGAATCATATAAATACAAAGATATGTGACCAAAATAAGGGACCAAGCTCTAAAAATATATTATCATCACCTAAGGTTGCATCTAAAGGCATCTAAGAGCATTAAAGGCATCCATCTAACACTCATTCAAGGGATAAGGGACTGCATTTTCTACATACACGCATAAGAGGGGAAGTTCATTTTTTCATCCACACATCTATTTGCATTGATACATCTAGCTATCGTCTACTATCATGTGCACTTGTGCAAGGGATTCCTAGGGCACAATTCTATCCACACACGCACAAGAACTATAGGGAGTCTGAGATGTAGTGTAGTGCTTAGTCATAAGTTCACTTTGTTGAGTGACTGCTAGGGTCATTCCAATTCCCCATATTGCATATTTTATTTTGTAAGATTTGATGTAGTTTGAGGGTTTTGCAGGCAATCTTCTCTTTGTAGTTTATAGGTGAATTTGGAAATCATCCAGTGACATACATGCGACCAAAAGTGAAGGTTAGTGACACTTATATGACACAACAAAAATAATTTTATGAGATTTTGTGCGATCACGGGATCTGACAGAGGTCCTCGACGCCTGAGGCCCCTTAGTCTTGTTCTAGGTTCCTAGTCCGAGTTCATCTGGAAGTTCTAAGATTTTTTGTGTTCGATTACGACAATATCCTCTTCCCTGTTCATCAGGTTTCTAGTCCAAAATACTTTGGAATCAAGTGTGAAATCAACTAAGTATTCTTCCCTCTCTCTTGCACTTAGGGTTTTATTTTTATCTAGCTTATTGCTTGTGTCAAATCTATACTTTAGCGTTTTATTTATCATATGTGACTCTGCAATTAGGATTTTATAAATTCTATATTTGTTAAATTACCTAGTATGTAGTTAGATACATCGAGATTTCATATCCACTTAGCCCATGGTTCTTCAATAGTGGTGACCCAGTATTTACAAAACTTTTAGACTCTAACCCAGTGGCCCTAAATGGTTACCTTTCCTCCCAATGTGTCCTCCTTTGACGTCTAGATCTAGAACATCGAGCTCCTATTACTATTAACACCTTCGATCATTCTTGACTCATTGACCCCGATCATGATCACTTCATCCAAAAAATCAACCCCTATTCCACTTCCAGTGAATCAATAACATCAATCCCATCTTCATCCACTCTTATCACTAGTTTTGACCTTAACACCATTTCATCACAAAACATAACTAGTCAACAACTACCTCAACCACCAACTTCCTCATCTAGTCCACAAATTACACATATCCACACCACTACCTCACCACCTACATCTGCTCACATGACCTCTCTACGAATCTTCCCCCTCGGACCAACTTAGCCACTATCACTATCGGTACTAGTCCCTTGGTCACATCATAATCGGAGTTAGCTCACCACAACATACATCCACTATCTAGATATTAGGAATGTTTGTAGACACCCAAATTAGGTCACACCCTGCCAAATCCCCTTTGATTAACATACATCTAACCATGACCCCTCCTCACATAATTATTAATTTAATTACCTAAATTAAATTAATTTCCACCTCACCTAGCCACCTCATCTCTCCACCTCATCCTAGACCTATTCCAAGCCTATTAATTAACCTAGACTAAGTCCCCACTCCCCTTAACTAACTAGGACTCATTCTAACCCTAATCTTAATTACCTATCATTCCTCCAACCAACTTCCCACTCCATTTAGTGCCATTCCACACTCTTGACCTAGAATCAATTCTGAATCATGCCAAAATTGGGAAGAAAAGGCTATTTTTGGAAAAGTATGACCTTTTCTCCCTAACCGATGCTAGTTATTCCTCGGTTAGCACCGATCACCTAATCGTTGTTGATTTCCTTAAATAAGGATTTCCAATCCTTTACCCGGGTTCCTAAATCTTGGTTTTTGGCATTCTTGCATTCTGAACTCTCAAGCATCCAAGCAATCAAACGACGAACCAGAGCATTCTAGTTTTGCACCAATAACCCGTCTCTTGCTCCCAGGTCTCGATCATTCACAAAGAAATACGAAGCTCTATTTCCCCAACACTAGACCCAGAACCATTTCTCCTATGAATGCCCATTAACTACTGCCATCTACCAATCTATAGGTCTTTAGATAAGTATCTTAACCTTGTTTGTTAGTTCTTATTTTGGTTTTAGATCTCTCATCCTCTTTTATTTCTGACTATTTTCTCATCCGAATATCATCCATCACCCATCTACCAAATATCCTACCAACCTGAACCCTTTTGCTTCTCTAATCACCTCTCTCACCCTTGCTGAGTCCTCACATAAATCCTACTACCCTTCCTAAGCCCCCTCAACACTCTGTGATTACACAGAGATCCTGAAACAACCCCATTTTAATCATTTTACCCAATTCCCCTATCTTGAAATTGGTCACCCAACAGTGTCGATAATTACAGTGTACTAACATTGGTCACCTAACCGATACTAGTCTATGTGACCGGTAATTTATCCCAGATTAGCGAACTAATTTACCTACCTAAAACCTCTCAAAACTTCCTAGAATCTCACCCAAACTTCCCTAACATCCTTTATCATACCCACATACCTCAAACAACCAACCACCCTCTTTAGATTTAGTCTTGTATGCATTTATTTAGACTAGATTTAATTTACTATGCTTGTGTAGGATACCTAAACTATACAACTACAGTAGGTCTCTCTATTTCATGTTCTATATTAACATTAATTTGTCTTAAAATGCGGATTCACAACTTTCAGAAGCGCCATACTTCTCGGATCTAGCCTCCACTAGGTAATCCACCAACCGATGTTTTTAATGTTATCTTGTGGTCTTGTTTTGTATTTCAGGTAGTCCTTCCGAGCAAAAATGAGTTCTTCACATTCAACTTGGTCTTCTATAATAAGCGTAACCCATCTTCAACTTCACGAGATAAACCTCCCCACCTTTACCCTTATCTTTTTCGTATGCAACTTATTGGTGAAACAATGTCCATACCCAAATCCACACCACTCATCAATATGAGTGTCATCACCATTGTCCATCCACTTTTGCAACCAGTATCTACTGCACCTATCTTACAATATAACACCCTTTCATCTTAATATATACCACACCCGACACAATCTTTCATCCATACATCTATTCCTCTTCCTTATCAATATGTTCAATCTTCTTCACATTTGTTGATCTCTCAACAAAATCACAACATCCAAGGGATCCTCCCTCCTTTTCAACACTACGTTATACCCTACCATTCATCCAAAGCACATATTTATTATCAACCTAGCTCGTCACATTCAAACATTCAACAACAATCCCTAAACGATCCTTGTAACAACTAATGAATAGGATTACAAGCCTTAAATCCACCACTATGGCTCCTAAGAGAACCCTTTTGTATGAACAAATTTGCAAAAAACCATCCACCCATAAGTACCTTTTAAGGCCTATCCTCCACATTGGGGACTCCCTAAATTCATTAAATTCTATAATGAGGAGGACTGCGACAACACATTTGGGCATTTAATCATGCATGTTATCTCATCGCCCATAAATAAGATCTCATGTTGAGGATATTTCCTATGTCCTTAGTAGGGTCTTCCCTTGAATGGTACAACAACATCCCACAATATTCCCTCTTCTCTTTTACACAACTTGTGCAATTGTTCTTAGAGAATTTCTCCATCAAAATCACTCGTAATATTTACATCACCGATATTTTACGCAATTAAACAATTTTAAGATAAGTCGATTCTGATTTCGTCACCGGATGGCAAAGGATTATCAATAAATTATCATTTTATCTTCCACAAACGAGTTAATTTAGTTATTTACTCGATCTTGTGCCAAACAAATATCATCACTCTTTTGTTAGGGCATTGTTAGGGCATCCAAATCTCTTGGTGTAAGGGTAACAATTTGAAATGTTTGAAAACGTCTAAAAAATCTTCTTGGATTCATCCAAAAAGCATTAATGGTGGTATCCATAAATGTGCTATATCTTGGTCATCTAATATGTTAATTTTTTTAATTTAGATCGTCCATGTGCCTTGATCTGGGATTTGTGGGATCGGGAGTCTTTTTGTAAATTTGACTAGTATTCCCACCTCTTGACTTTTCTGAGAACAAGAAACATGTTCTGGCAGGCCTCGAGGTTTCTTTACATTTTGCACTCCATTGGCCTATTGATGCAAAAGTGTATTACTAACCCGATTCCCTGCTCCAATCCGATTTTGAAACGTATCACTCTCGGGAGCGAGGTCAACTTTTCCTTTTGAATTATTTGACCCGAATATTCATGGAAATATTCGTCGAGGCTTGAAGCTTGTTTGGAAATATGAAGTTACTATGAGAATTATGTAATTTTGAAAATAAATCCTACTATGGCACAACTAATGGAGTTACTCCACATGCTTTCGGACGTTGGAGGAAAATATGCAATCTGAATGAAGATCACGAATGACATACATATGGGTTTTTCCTAGATTAATATGATAAATCGACGGTTTTTTCACATGGATCACTCAAGGAAGACATGATTATCACATTACTTGACCAAAAAGAGGATTTTCATGGGATTTACGACTCAAACACAAAAGTTTTCTTAGATTCAACATGATTCATTCTTCAAGCATACATGTTTTTAATTTTGACAAACCAATCATGGAAAATTTTGAAGGCACACTCAAGCTAAAATGGAGAGGTCAAAATGAGCACTAACACCGACTCTAACTCGAGGATGGGCACCCCCATGGGTGCCACAAGAACCACATGAAAAAACCTATCACAGACCAAGTTCCTTAATACATTGGGCAAAAATTCATTCAAAAACACACAAGGTCTAACAGAGAAAACATACTTTACAAAAATACATTGAAATACCGGAGAAACTAGTCATTGTAGACCAGGAAAATAAAAAGGGAAACAAAAACAAAAAACAAAAAACAACAAAACTATACACTATAAAAAATTTCATAACTGGTCGTATGCATCTAATCAAAAAAATGTTTGAGGTGCCTTAGTTGTGACAGGAAATTCTAGTAAGTCTCCCTCTAAGTCCTTCAAGAAGAAGGTTTGTTCACCAATCCTTATATCAATGGAGTAAGGACCTATCCATAAGGCATCTAAATTTCCATGCTTTCCTTTGTCCTCATGCCTACTATCTCATTAAAAACAAGATCTCCAACATTAAAGGCTTTAGGAGTCACCTTTCTCTCAAATATTTTTTTGATTCTTTCCCTGAACTTAAGGTGTCTCTAGTGGGATTCCCTTCTCTCTTCATCCAATTCCAATATCTAGTATATTATGGCTTCATATGGGTTTACTTCTCCCTCATCCTCAAGATGTTGCATGAATTGATAAGATGATAGCTGCATATGAAGGGGAAAAATGGCTTGAACACCATAAACCAATTCAAAAGGACTCTTCCCAATGGCTCTTTTGGTAGTAACTTTGTTTGCCCATAGAGAAAACTTGAGTTGTTCACCCCATTTTATTTTGTTTACTTCCAATGTCCTCTTGAGTATTTTGAGAAAGTATTTATTACTAGACTCAGCTTGGCCATTCCCTTGAGGGTTATAATTAGAAGCATAAGTCAAATTTATATCATATTGTTGGCACATAGTTGTTAAATGTTTTTATCTACAACTCATGGCATTATCAACTACTATCTTTGTAGGCACTCCAAATCTATAGATGATATTGTTTAAAATGAAGTCCATAACTAAATGATGGGTTTCCTTCTTGGTAGGAATGGATTCAAACCACTTAGTGAAATAATATTTAGCCACTAATATCCACTTGCATCCTGCACTTGACGAGTTTGAAATTTCCTCAATGAAGTCCATCCCCATTGCTTAAAAATGGATTCCATAGATACTCAGGTTGCAAAGGTAAAGCACCCAAGGATTTCAACTGTTGGCACCCAAATCTGCACCACCTTGTGAGCCAAACAACATTTACAATAGAAGTTGTATGCTTTGAGAGATAGACGGATCGAAGATTTAGTCATTTGTAGCTGGGGACATATCTGAAAGACTCTTTGGGACTTGACTTGGGAGAGATTGGATTGCACTCACAAAGGGGATGACCTTCCCTACTACTTTAGGTTCTTCCTTTAACCAGGGTGAGAGGACCCATTTTTAACCTATTATTGTGATGTAGACACCAAATTTTGGTATCACCCCACATTTTTCTCTCTCTCTCTCTCTCTCTCAACAGACTTATTCCATTTCCCACCAAACCTACATGTTTGATTAATCAATTAATCTCCTTTAAATCCCTAAACCTCATTATGTGCTAATAATATCCAAATATTCCAATTAAATCACATCACCCCACTCAATCAAATCGTGTCCCCCACCATCCAAATCATGAACCCCACTCAATCGAATCATGTCCCCCCACTCACCTGACTAGGGTTACTTTATCAAACCTCGTTACCCGTTAACCCCAATCTAACCTCACCCCTAGGCTATAAATATGGGTCTTCCCTCCTCTTTCAAGGGAGGAAGAATCAATATGAAATCTCTGCTTATTTTTGAAACTTGAATTTTTTTAAGAGAAGAGAAGAAAATGCTGAATTAAGTTTTGCAAGTTTGAGGTCAAGGAAAACCTTTTCCATTGTTAGAAGTTAGAGGTAAGGAGTGTTGGAGAAAGCTTTGACATTGTTCATCATATTTCCATCCTGATGCCCATTTCATCTCCATATCAGAGCACAAGATAAGTCCCCTCGTCATTCCAATTACTTGGCATTTTGTATTTCACTGTTTCTGCATACTATCTATTACTTATAATTTATTGCTATCTTTCTAGACACGGGGTTGACATCCTCCAAGGGATTTCATAGCCTCTTGGAACCGACATTGTTTAGGAAACCCCCACATATTATTATCTAATCACATATGTTCTGTTTTATAGATATTACCACATATTTATCTTCTTTTTATCACAGATCTATCTTCTTTGCACTTGTAGATTCATATCCACATATGAGGTCCTAAGCCCTCCATCATTTAAAGTTGTTGGTGGCTTCCAATATTAGAATTCACCCATGCAAGAAAATTTTTTTCTTAAACAACATGTGAAGAGGTGGATAATATTGTAATCTCTAAGATCTTTCTTGGAAATATAAAGGATAGTCCTGAATAGACATGATCAATGCAAGCATTATTTAACTCTCACAAGTTTTCACACTAAATAATGCATATGTCTTTCAAAATAGGACCTCAAGTTACTCTAGATAGTGTGGATCTTTTCTTTTTTTTGCATATTTATGGAAATGGAGGATAGAAATGGCAAAGTCCCTTGACATATGTTTATAAGTAGGGAAAACATTGGTAATTCAAATGGATTTAATAGTTGTAGGTCATAATTTTTGTGTATGAATGGGAGATTAAAGTAGGATAAAGTTGATTATACAAATCCCACAAGAAAACCTTACAAATGTTTGGAAATTTCCCCAAGGAAAGAAAAACACATCACACAACTAACAACAACCCTTTAACCAGAAGGTATGCACTCATGGAAGCCCAAGAGTACAAGATTTCACACAACCTTTGAGAACTTAAACACAAAAGCTCATGTTAAAATCTCAATAAAACATTAACAAATCTTGTTCAACTACACTCAAGATACACTCAAAAGATTACTAAAATATTCTCAACTAAATAGAGGCAACATGAATTTAAAACTATTTATCACACCACAGAAAGAAAGCTCTATTTATAGTGCAATTACAGTTGCCAAAATGCCACTAATTAAGACAATATTTAGTGTAATTCAAAGGAACCATCAACATAAGATTGCAATAGGGAGGCAAGTAGTTTTGATTCAAAGTATTCTACCTTAAGAACAAAGATAACATTTCTCAGGAGATAACACATAGTTAATTTCAAGAAATTCAAATTTCTCAGCAAGGGACCATAAAACCTATGGCCTCAATGCTTTCCAATGATTGTACACTTGCAATCATCTTGGCATGAGAATTTTTAGACAAAGTAAAATAACTCACTAGTTTCTCAATTTGATTTAGGTTTCTTAGGAAAAGTATAATCGGTTTTGCTTTTTTCTCTCTAAGAATTTAGAAAAATTTAACCCCCTTGATACGAGAACATTCCTCTCGTATATATACAACTATCTCTCTCTCTCTCTCTCACTTTGCCTTTACTTTTTCCCCAAAAATGTGAATCTTCAAGAGAATATTCTTCCTTTTGGCACACAATCTGATCTACTTATTATTCCCTTTGAAAATAATTTTCTTTCGTGGTGCCATGTGGAGGGATTACAAATGATTTGTTATTTTTCATTCTCCTAGAATGACTAGGATGCCATGTCACATTTTTAGCATCATTTTTCTAATCATTTCTTTTTTAAGTAAGCCGAGAGACTTTCTGATGATTTTTAGTGCCCCTAGATGGTTTGATTTTATGTTTAATCATTCCTTCCTTTTGAGAATCTGCCTTGAGACACATACACTCATTAACATATCTTTCTAAGCTGAGTGTTTCCACATGGATCAAGTCACATCGGCCAATCACTCCCTTTTTTGAATGATGTTAGTCTCTTTCAAGTTTATTTCCTTCGTGTGGGTATCACAAATAATCTCAGGAGTCACCTCACCATGATTTTTCTTAGTTTAACTTGCTAGCCTCATATTTCCTATAAATTCACATTGTTTCCATTACAAACTCACATCTTTTCTCCTGAGTGCAAGAGGCTTGGTGAGATTTTATCTGCAATATGGTGGGAACACCATTAACATCTAGCTTGAAAGACATATCTTCTAAATACTTGCACTCAATTTTTTATTTATCAGGCCTAGATGAAGCATTCGTGAGAATGCTATTTGGGATTGTGGATCCTGAAGACTACAATGGGCCATTGACAACTTAGGTTATTCAAGTTACATTGATATAAAGATTGATCAGGATTAGTCCTATGTTCTCTGCCTTCCAAATGATGTATTTTCACCTCTTCAGGTTAGAGCACTAGAAAACTCCTGAGGTGTTGAAATAGTTTTGGCTCAAGAGTAGGCCTACTGTGAAAGGTGCATCTAACAACACATGCCCTTTCATATGTGATGAGGGATTCACTGTGAAGGATATTCCCTCAGAATCTTATGTTCTTGATGAATGCATTTCAATATATATTGTGCCTACTCTCTTTGAAAGATGAATGAATTGGAGCAACATGTTTCAATTTTGGAAAAGAAACCAATAGGGACTATGTCTTCGTAGCCTCTCTGGGGTATCACCAATCTTCATGAAGAAATGTAAGGGTGAGTCTAGTTCCAAACTTCCTGCTCCATCTGTTATAGAATCAGTTGTAATTGCACTTCCATATTTTGCATGGACTTCCAGTCCATCTTCCACCTTCAAAGCATCGGGAAGAAGGATTTTCCTAAAGGTGGTCTAGATCTTACTAAATGGGTTTCCTCTTATGAGAGGAGATCAAAATTGATAGGTTTTCTAGATGGTCTTATGGCAAGTATTGAGGAGCTTATGTCTTTGGGCATGTCTCGTAATTTAGTAGGGGACATTGTGTTTGTGCAAATGGTGATTGGAATGGAAGAATTTGTTCCTAGAAAGAATAGGATTTTGAAGAAAATTCCTCTTTGTAGAGAGGATTTTGTATCAATAGAAGATTAGGTACTTTCTCTTAGTTTCTATTGGATGTAATATCAAGAATGTATGTGAAATTTTTCCTTGGTTGGGGCCCCTAATAGAACCCCATTCTACTTTCCTTTTTTCAAAATGCAAAAGATGTAAAATGTTACAATGAATTTCATGTTAAAATAGACATAAGATTCTATTAAAACAAAATGAAATCCTACTTGCATTGTTCAATAATACATACATGATAGGAAACCAAAATTTAAAATAATATGTAACTGTTACGAGTGAAAGTAATAATTGAAAAATATTTTTTTGGAAAAAACAAGCCTAATCTTGCTCACAATCCAACATGATCATCATCTTTATCTTCATCATCTTCTTTCTCAGCTCGCATATCCTGTAAACATAAAATATTTGGAACAATTGGATCACCTCTTCTTCATTAGGTCCTACATGGTGTTTGAATATCAAATTATGCCTGTTCATCACCCCCACACATTGGTCCATCCTACGTTTATATTCTTTCAACTTCTTAGCTAATTTAATAATATTATTGTCCCACTTCTTCTAACATTCTATCTATAATGTCAATAGCTTTTCCTATCCAGTCTCTCTCTATCTCCACTTTTTCTTTAACTTGGTTTATAACTTCCACCCTTATTTTAGCTAAATCCTCCATTACATATTGCATCCCTTTTTCTTTAGGTAACACTATTCCTTCCTTTTCAAGTGTTTCTTCATCAAGCTGATTTATGGTGTCAAGCTTGGGGAGGATCCTCCCAATAGTATAATTCATTTTCACATTGTTCTTTTAAATCATTCACATCATTGAGCATATTGGTTAGCTCTGCATACCTTTTTGTTTCTTTCTCAATGATTTTTCTCTCTTTCTGAGATAGATCCTCCACCCATTTATCCACTTACTTCAGCTTTCTCACTTGCCTTTTCTCGATGACCCTACCAATTTTTGCAAGCATGAAGATAGTGTTTTTATCTATTCTTTCAATTGCTTTTTTGATATTTTATCTTCATCAACCTTGTGCAGAAAACCTTTGACCGCCACTTTGTAACCTCCTGCTTTAGTATTTCCTTGGAAGGTTTCCCCAATGGGATGTGCTTGATATCATAATCACTTGTTATAATGTCATCCCTTGAATTGCCTTGGTGGGGGGTTGTAATCTCCAAGGTTCTAAATCCAGATTGGTCTACATGGGTCTTAGTGAGGATTCTTTCCCTTTTTGTGGCCTTTTTGGGCTTTGGGAAAGCTATATCTGTGATGTCTATGACCTTTTCTCGGGACAAATTCCTCTTCTACCTCTGAAATCAGTCCTCCCAACCAGCCAATTGTGAGAGTATTTCCCACTTTTGCTTCTTGTAATATAGGTTGGGATACCTAAGAGAAAATTATCAATTGTTTAGATGTTTCTTGGGGATCTTGTACTAATGGTATTTCTTGTTGTACCTTGTCCACCCCCAATGTTGGATCTTTAGACTCATCCTATATTGTTATTATTTCCAGTTGCTTCTCTTTTTGACCCTGAGTTTGGGATTGGCTAGTTGTTTCTTGGGTCATACTATCATTGTTCCTTTCCCTTGTCTTTATCCTCATTTGGAGTAGCAATCACTTTTGTAGTCTCTTTTGGGTTTCCTTGGTTGGAATTTCCACCTTGGAAAATTCTTCCTTTTTACATTATCTACCTCCTTCGAGACCGATGTTTAGTAAAGACATTTTCTGAGCTAGTATAATAATTACCCTTTACTCCACCAGTTATTCTTCATGTTGTTTTGTGGGCTGAAATCTAGTAGCTGGTTTTTATCTTTATCATTATTATGCATGTTTTTTTATCACTGATCTCCACTATTTTAGTGACATATTTTTTGTCTCCACCACCACTTCCTTAGTAGTGTCTGCATCATGAGGTGGCTCATTTCCCTTAATAATTACTTGCTTCCTTTTGAGGGTACTCCTTAGTTGAAACAATGTTGTCCATAGGTACTCCACTTGTAATTCCTTGAATCCTTGATTCATCTGTTCTTGAAATTGTTGAGATTTTAATAGGGACCTCTTACACTGGGATTTTGTTTCAATAGTTAGTAACTAGGAAACTTCCTTCATTTTTTCATCCAATTGAGGAACACTTGTACCTTCTACTATATATTTCTCAACTGACACATCAAAAGGTTCGGGTATAAGCACCTCCCCCAATACATCTATGTCCATAACTTCAACTAGATTTCTTATCTATTCATGTGGTTGACTAGAATGAGACAAATCCATACCTTCAAATTGTGTTGCACATGATTCTTCTGGCCCTTTTCTATCACCAAACTACTCGGCTAGTTAGACAAGGGTGTACCATGAGTCACTGTTCTTGAATCAAATCTACCACTATTCCCCCTAGAAACAAGACTGAAGATGAAGACTTTGGTTGTACAAATGGATCCACTTGAAGTGTTCTTTGATCTTATGATGGTGTTACTTGATGAGCTATAAAAGTAACTATTCTCTTTTGTTCCTCAGCTTTAATAGGAGGATCAATTACCTTAGGCTCTCTTCTTTTATGCTTCCTTACATGGTGGCTACCTCCCTCTACTGATCCACCCACATATCTCTCCAAAGGAAATATTACTTTAGCTCTCTTTGCAGTTCTCTCAAAACATTTGATTTCAGGGCCTCCCTTTCTTTTTCAGTTTGCACTAAAGGTACTAGGCCCACATCTGACAAAGACCCCTCATCTTCTTGGTTAAACTAGATGCCCCTATCAATATTGTTATGGGGTTCTTGGTTTAGTCATACTCATTCCTTAGCTTGTATTGGTACTGAAAAAGTGATAGGGGCATTCTGCATGGACTTCAAAAGCATTTCTTTTGTCTTTTGCTTCAAAGCAGACATAGAAGTCCCAATTCCACTGGAAACAATATTCCATTCATCAATAATGCATGTAGTGAGTCTCTTCATGGGAAGCTAAGGGTCCTTTACTCCCAATGGATCTATTTTATCTACTCCTTTTAAAAGGGGAAGATCTTCCTTTAAAATCCCCAAATCCCTAAACTCATTAAGTACTTTTGTGTTTTGTATGGAAAAATCCATACCTTTTCCTTGCAACCAAGTCAAGGTCCATCTCATTACATTGAAAATTATTTCATAAGGATTGTTTAAATCTTTGACATTCCATTCTATAGGAGAAATTGGTTGTCCTTCAATATTGTGGTCAATATAGTATTGAATCACTATTTGTTGATCATCTACAATTCCTTGAGGCACCACAACAATTTTGAAGTCAATAATCTATCTAAGATTCATTCTTGAGAAGTCTCTAAGTCTAACCTCTTCCTCATCTCTATAGTTCATCTAGTAATCTTCAAAGTGAGGTTCATGTTCAAATGAACTTCCCAAGGTAGTGCTAACAACCCATCTGATGTCATAATTGGACCTTGATTCAAATTTTTCCATGCCAAATATTTCCATCTCCTCCTCCATTAATCTAGCCTTTGTAATGGAGGGGCATGAGTATCTCCCAATCTTGATGGGGAATTTAATATTTTTTTATGCTTTCCTATAATTAGTTTGTGTACTAGTGTTAATTTCCTTGAAAGCTCACACAAGGCCATCTTATCATCTAGATATCTAGGTAGTTTACATGGCTACCCATCAAATCCACTTGGTTCTAATATAAGTGAAAAATCTATGTTGGATAAAGAAACAACCATATTCTAATATTACATTATTAGCTTTCAGATATTCTATATTTTGCTCCCACTCAGGTCTGAATAAACATATCACAAGTGCAAAAAATGCATCATTTACTAATCTCACATTTCTTTTCCAATTACTCAAGTGTAATTGGGGATAAACCTCATGGAATTTACATTCTTTGAAACGTGCTTGTGGTGGGAGGCCAGGAAAATATTTATGACCTACAATATTGTATATTAGGTATGACATCATATAGAATTCAAGATCATCAGTGACACCCATGTTGATTTTTGTGGCCAATGTAAAAATTTGTGCGTGAATTGATTTAGCTATGAGTGTTGCCCAAAAATACTTCCCTTATTTTCCAAAATGACCTAGATGTATGGGCACATCCACTCTTTGAATTCATTAGTTGTGTCTAGGCCAGCCATTCTACTTAGTAACACAATTATGTCTTCTACTTCCTCTAAAAACGTGACCTAACCAATCTTTTAGGGAGTCTAGTGGTAAATTTTTATCCGTAAAAAACCATTCAATTTTATGACCCTTGCATAGTCCTTTTTGGTCTTAAAATCCCTAAGAGTTGATTCAATACTTATGGTTACTGGTGTTGTGATTTTTGGTAACCTTAGCATTACCCTAAAATATTTGGGTGTTAGAGTCAGAACTCCATCACCACTTCCATCCAAGACCTCCCTTTTTCTGGATCATAATTCATAGCACAAATCCTCACTAGCTCGGACAATGTACTGAGGGAGGAATAAAAATGGCTAGGGAAATATTGTTGGCCTCAATTGCCATCATGAATTCACTTTTATTTGGACTACTGAGCCTTTGCAAGAAATCATCCAAATCAACATTTACCAAATTTGTGTTTGTGATTTTTTCCAAATCACTGTGATATTGGAGGTGACGTGAAATCCCAACTATAGTGGCTTCATTTTCTATACCCTAATTTCACCCTTTAATTTCTTACAAATTGTAAGTCAAACAATAAAAACATGAATGCAATACAAGCCTTACTCATTTTTCATGCAAGCTTTTGCAATTCTCCCCTACTCCCTTGATTATAAATTATATAGCTCAATATCAACACCTCTCAGTCAAATTTTCTTAACTCCTCTGAGAATTCTTGTAATCGGGAACCCATATCTTTGTATGCAATGGTAATGATTCAAATTTTTGAAAAATCTAAAAATATGCTTTGATTCATGCAAAAATGCATTAATGGTGGTAACCATAAATCCATTATAACCTAGCTATCCAACTTACTTCCTTCGTTTGAATGTGGACCGTCCACATGGCTTGATTTGGTGCTTTACGAGATTAGGGATTCTTTTTTGCATGTTTGCACTACCTTTCAAATAGATGTAAGTTTGTAATTTTGACCCGAAACCCCGCCTCTTGATTTTTGGTGAGACGTTGACATGTGTCTCAATCTTAATAGTGATGGAGTCACGAGACTTATTTGCATTTTTTTGTGTTTACTCAACCAGGTGCAAAACTACTAAGTTGACTCGAGTACCCACCTCTTTGACCTTTCTTTAAGAACAAAACATTTGTCCTTGGCGGGCCTTGGAGGCTTCATTGTATTTTGCACTCCATTAGCTCATTGTTGTGAAAATGCATTATTGACTCTGATTCCCCACTCCAATCTTATTCTAACACATATTCCTTTTTGGGAGTGGGGTCAACTTCTCCTTTTGTATTATTTGACTCGAATATTCATGGGAATATTTATCGGGCTTCGGGGCTAGGTTTGTAATTTGTAGTTATTATGCGAATTGTGTAATTTTGTAAACCAAGCCCATTGTAATGCAACCAATGGAAATACACCATGTACCTTCGGGTGGCCAAAGAAAATATGAAATTTGTAGTGAAGGTATAAGGGATGATATATGAGAAGTATTTACAAGGTTAAACACATTCAATCGTCAATTTTTTCACATAGATTCTTCAAGGATGACATGGTTATCACATTCCTTGACCAAAAAAGAGGATTCACATTAGATTTACAATTCAAACACGAGATTTCATTTGTGTTAATAATGATTACATTATTTAAGAATACATGTTTTCAATTCAAATGAACCAGACACCAATTTTTTTTTAAGGCACATGTGTGATAGAAGGGCAAAATCAAAACGAGCACTAACACAACCTCCTAGAGAATCTTTGACAACTCTCACATTTTTTGACTAATAAAGGTGTATCTTTAAATAGTGTGGGCCACTAGTAATCTACTCTCAAAATATTATGAGCAGTCACTCTTCCAACAAAGTGACCTGCACATACTCCCCTATGAAATTTAGTAATAAGCTTGGGAGTTTCTTCTGCGATGCACCTCAATATGAACCCTTCTCGATTCTTGAAGCCAACCCATAGTAAGTTATAACATATTTTTGGGAGGCCAATTTAAGTGTCCTTTTTGATTCTTGTCTAGATGCCTTAGACACTCCAAATTATTAAGGTAAAATATTACATCCTTATACCATGTGGAATTAATCACCTTGTCTTGAATATCTACATTTACTTCTTCAACTTCAATGATCTTCATCACTTGTAAGTTAATTTTTGCCATTAATTTTGCAAGGCCGAAAATCCTAACTAGTTTAGTAGTTTGTATGTCCATGTCATACTCTTGTAATTTGTTTACCCACCAACACCTTTTGCTGGATATTTCCATCTCAGACAAGATGTCTTTTACCATTGTATGAGGGAAACATAAAAGGAAAAATAACCAGATCATACCAAGCCAAGAACACGATGCTAATCAAACATCACAATCAATAAGATGAAAAAATTCACTAGAATAACTTTACATAAATCTTTGCAAACAAATGAGCGAAATATCATATATTATTATGGAACTCAATGAAATACAATGAGAATGGACCTTGCTTATATAGGTAAGAAATAACAATCTAAGAACCGGTCAAAGGTCGTAGATCAAGCCATAAATCATGGAAATAACTAGTCATCAAAGAACTAGTTAAGTCCATAGATTTATAAGAGAACTAGACATCAAGGATCTATTCAATACCATAGATCAAGGAAAGAACTATACCTAACAACTAGATAATATCCCCCTAATATCTAAATAAATAAAAGGAAATATTTACACACATAAGTGGGTGAGGATAAATACAATAAAGGTAAATAAAGTACCTAGGTGAACATGAGCTAAGGTAAATACCTACTCTAACCCCCTCAAGTGAAGCTAGGGGCCAAAATAGAAGTGGCATGTCCATAGTATGAGTCCCAGAACTAGGCTTGATGAGGTACTCATGTACAATATATCCATGAAGAAATCTCAAACCAAAGAAGGAAATAATCCTACTAGAAGGAAAGAGAAAGAAGAAGAAGAAGGAAGATGTTCTCATGAACATCCCCCAAGAACAACTTCTAAAATCCCAAGCATTCCATGCAACTCAAGGTAGTGAGGGGATGCAAAAGGCTTTGTAAAGATGTCTCGTACTTACTGCTGAGTCGGAATGTACTCCAAGCAAAAAAAACCATCCGGAATGTACTGACGAATGAAGTGGATGTGTATCTCAATATGCTTGGTCCATTGGTGCTCAATCGGGTTACGAAAACGTAAATTACACTTTGGTTGTGCATGCACCAAAGTACAATTAATGAATCTGTGGGAATCCAAATTCTCACAATAATCGCAAAGCCAAAGAATCTATTGACTCACCAGAATCGCTGCCCCGTACTCTACCTCAAAGATGAAAGTGCAATAGCTCATGTTGCTTTTTGCATGCCTAAGCAGTTGGAGAAGAACCAAGATAGAAAAGATATCTAGAAGTGGAATGCCTATCATCATTAAAACCTACCCAATCTGAATCTGTATACCCAACCAACTGATTAGATCCCCTAGTGTAGTGTAGGCCAAAGTGGGAAGTGCCATGCAAATAGCACAAAATCCTTTTAGCACCTTACAGGTGACTACTATGAGGAGAATGTGCAAACCGAGATACAAGCCCTATTGCAAATGCAATATCAAGGCAAGTATGGGTCAAGTACATGAGACTCCCAACTAATTGCCTATACAACATAGGATCACAAAGTGGTGTGGTACATGTGGATGTAAGAGTAACTCCAGACTGAAAAGGAGATGGACTTGGCTTGTAATCAGCCATATTAAAGCACCTAAGAAGATCATGGGTGTACTTTTGCTAACTCAAATGAATCCCTAAATCTATCTGAGAAATATGAAAACCAAGAAAATAATGCAATAGCCCAAGATCTGTCATGTCAAACTGTGTAGAAAGAGCCCTTTGAATACTCTGAATGTCAGAAGAAGAGATTCTAATAAGTAATAGATCATCAACATACAAGACAAGTATCACAATATCCTCACCAACATGTTGGAGATACACTATATGATCGGAGTGGCAATGAACAAAACCAGTAGATAGAAGAAAAGAATCCATCTTCTCATACCAAGCCCAAGGGGCTTGTTTGAGACCGTAGAGAGACCTTCGGAGCTGACAAACAAGAGAAGAATCTTAAACAAATCCAACTGGCTACTCCATATATATTTCCTCTTATAGATCTCCATGTAAGAAGGCACTCTTCATGTCCATTTGGTATATGGGCCACCCCTGTGATGCAGCAATAACAAGTACAAGGTGTACAAAATCCATCTTGGCAACGGGTGCAAAATTCTCAGAGTAATCAATACCTTCAACTTGTGAAAAACCATTTGCAACAAGATGAGCCTTATACTTGTCAATGGACCCATCAGCTGTGTATTTGGTTCGGTATACCCACTTACACCTAACCATCTTTCTTCCTTTAGGAAGAGATACCAAATCCCAAGTATGATTCTTCATCAAAGAATAATACTCAGCTGCCATCGCATCATCCCACTCTTGTATCCCATGAGATTTTGAAAAAACTCCGTGGATCCTCGAAAATACTTGACACAAAAGTCCAAAACCTGGTAGAATGTGCGTGATGATGCCTAGTGGGTGAAATTCCTTTATGAAAGGTGTTTCCTTAGAAATCGTAGTACGGAACCACTTAGGCATAGTGAAAACATCGGTGGGAATAAGATCCTCAACGACATCTATAACCTCCTCCTAAATCTTCTCAAAGAAAGGATCCTCAAGATGAGATGAAGAAGAAGAAGGAATGGAAGAAGATGAAGAATCATGAGGAGTGAAATGCTCATCAAACTGAACATGTGTTCGAAAAGAACATCATGTATATCGGGATCTAAAATACGATAAGCTCTCATGTCCTCACAATAATCTACAAAGATAAAGGGTTTACTCTTCTTATCCAAATATTTCCTTTTCTTCTTTAGCACAAAGGCCCAAACATGGCTCCCAAAGACTCAAAAAAATGAGACATTTGGCTTAGTGTTGGACCAAGCTTCCTCTAGAGTCAAATGCTCAAGTGCTTTGTGTGGTGTGTGATTCTGAATATAGTTAGCACAATTAATCATATGCCCAATAGATAGGAGGTATATCTCTAGAATGCATCATACAATTAGCCATTTCCTTCAAAGTTCTATTCTTCCTTTCTGCTAAGCCATTCTGTTGTGGAGTATGAGGAACAAAATGTTGGTGAATAATGCCTTGAGTTGCCAAAAATTCAGAAAAATCATTGCTGAAGTACTCCCCCATTATCAGTATGAAGGTTCTTTATGCTACTAGAAGATTGTTTCTCACCAAAGCCTTGAATACTTTGAAGTGTGAAAAACATCACTTTTGTACTTGAGAAAATAAACCCAAGTACGCCTCAAGAAATTATCAATAAATGTAAGTGCATACTTAGCTCCATTGAAAGATGGGGTAGGAAAAACCATCAAGTCACTATGCATAAGCTCAAGTGGTGAAGAAGCTCTCTTAGATAAATTCTTAGGAAAAGGATCTTAGTGTTGTTTCCTAATGCACAGCCATGACAATCTCCCTCAAGACAAAAACTCTAGGAAAACCATCTACCATACCATGAGTGCTCAACTCCTTCAAATATCTCAGTAATTGAGATGTCCAAATCTTTCATGCCAAAGCTTACTCTCTCGAATTTTCATGAGAAACCAATCTTGTCCCTATAGAATAAGTGTCATAAAACCCTCAAAGTGATATAGTATAGAACTATGATCAACAATACCCCGAGTAATAAGTGAATAAGGCTCCAATAAATTTCTTACTTCTGCACCATGTGGTGTAAAAGTCACTATTTTCCCTTGACCGAATGACAAATTTGATAAACAGAAAGCAATTTTGTAGTGATGTTAGGAACATATAGTGCATAATGGATATTGCCACCATCAAGTTGTATATCACCTTTTCCCTCAACAGAAATAAAGGAAGAATCTCCAACCTCAATTTTGGAAGTAGAACTCAAACCTAGAGAAATAAATGACTCCTCGGAAGAAGTCATGTGATGAGAAGCACCAGAATCTATAACCCAATTGTATGCAAGTGGTGACTGAGATCTTCCAACAACATTAAGTGCTTTTCCATGCTAATTAGGAGGTGGAGTGGAGATAGAAATTTTATGTTTCTTAACTACATCCTCTAAGGCTTGCATTCACTTATAACACCTATGTTCTTCATGATTACTACCCCCACAAAAAGAGCATGAATGGCTAGACTTATTCTTGGATTTAGAAGACTCCTTGGGTTTTGAGTTGTTTTCTTTGGGTTTAGGAGAATTTTGAGATGGAGAAGGTGTGGATTTGGTTTTACTATTTGGTTTTCCCTTGCCCTTAGGATTAGATGCAACTAATGCCTTTTGAGAGGTGGAAGACTCAAGGTGAGACAATTTGGATTCTTCCCTAGTAAGTCTTTCACAAAATGTTTCTAAGTTAGGCATTTTGAATGTGTCACCTAAGGCATCCATGCTAGAGAAAAAGGTAGAAGTAAAAATTTGGAATGGTCCTCTCAACTTGGATAGAATCAAGTAAACACACTCTTCATCTTTCTTATCTCTTCCACTCCCCTTCAATTGTGTCAACAAATGCTTGAACTTGGTAAGATAGTCTATAATTGTTGGAAAATCTTCAGATTAAGAGAGGTGATCTTAATTTCAAGTTGCATGGCTATCATATGATCCACCTTACCAAATAAATCCTCCATTTTATTCCATATTTTGAAAGGAGAGTCACACTTTTCTAAATGAAATAAAATACTGTCACTTACATAAGTTCCTATCAAACCCATACACTCATCAAATTTGCACTAGTACTGAAATTTCTCATATTCTCTAGTGAACACTTTGGTTGTTATGAAGAAGTTAAAGCCCATAATCCTTTCCACTTAATTATTGTTTCCATTTTTGGTTCCCATGTGTGGTAATTATGTGTTGTTAATGGCTCAACATGATCTAATGCAGAAGTAGATGCCATCCTAAAAAATCACCAAAAAAATGCAAGAACTAAGCAATGCAACAAGACCCCCAAACAATGCAACAAGAGCCCCCTAGATTTGGCACTCTATAATGAGTGCATGTTACAATATGGTACTTTATAATTATAGTGCAATTATCAAAATAAATATTTCCAATGGAAAAAGCACAGAAGAACATGCACTTTTACAAAAAATGACACTCAAAACTGAGTTACCGATCAAAAGCTACAAACTTTTCAATATTATGCTCTACTATTTATTTTAGTTACCACTAAAATAGAATAAAATACTCTTGCCTTCACAAGCTTTAATCCCTCATATGACCATACCATATGACCAGGGGCTAAGGATTTTAATGGGCGTGTGTAACTTACTATTCTGGGGTGTGTCGCTAGTTTTCGAGAAAGTCACGTCCAACTTCTTCATCTAGTAAAAAATGCTATTTCTAGACTATGCTAAAAGTTACCTTTGTCCCCTAAAATAGTAGTCTCCAGATTTTCCCAAAATAGCAAATCATGCACATCACCCGTGGAACCTTGCCAAAAGAGGAAAAAAACGTCTTTTCTGAAAAAAACTCCTGTGCGCCGACTGAGAATGCTACACCCATAAAAACAAAAAACCCAGATCTGATATTGGAAATCTTGAAAAACCCAAACAATGATTTTCCAGTTTTCCTTCACATCTAGCATGAATCTCGAGGTAAACCACCACGTTTCTCTGCACAACAAAAAAACCAAAAAAATGATTGCCAAATGGTCGAGTTTATAGTCAATCTTAGGGTTTTGTCAGCTTCCGCATCCAATGGAAGCCTCCGTTTTGCATAAAAATGCACGTAGCAACAAAATACGAGAAAACCCTGAAATATATGAATATATAAATAATTTATTTACAAAATAAAACTTACAGATTTGATGCAACAACAACAATCTCCTACTCGATGCCATAAAAGGAACAATAACCAAATTGTACCAAGCTAAGAACACAAATGTTAATCAAACATCACGATCAATAATATGAAAGCAATTCACCAGAATAACTTTACATAAACCTTTGCAAACAAATGAGCAACAATATCATATATTATTATGGAACTCAATGAAATACAATGAGAATGGGCCTTACTTATATAGGCAAGGAATAACAGTCTGGCTTAAATCAAGGTCGTAGATCAAGCCATAAATCATGGAAAGAACTAGTTATCAAAGAACCAGTTAAGTCCATAGATTTATGAGAGAACTAGACATCAAGGATCTAGTCAATACCATAGATCAAGGAAAGAACTATACCTAAAAACTAGATAATATCCCTCTAATATCTAAATAAATAAAAAGAAATATCCACACACATAAGTGGGTGAGGATAAATATAATAATGGTAAATAAAGTACCTAGGTGAACATGAGCTAAGGTAAATACGTACTCTAACAACATAAGCTATAATCTTTGAACTATATATATATATATATATATATATATATATATATATATGGCATTAAACTTTTAGTTTCTTGAATAAGTGATTTATTTCTTTTCCATGATGGTGTATTTTAATTCAGCTCCTTGAAAATATTTTCTAAAAAAGGAAATAGGTCTTTCATTCCTTTCATCATCCTTCTGCAACAATATAAAAGCAATTGTGTTGTCAGAGGAGAAAGAAATGATTTGGAATATTTTCTTATAATTTGGGCTGGCTAGAATAGGGGCATTCTTTAATGCTTCCTTGATCCCATTAAAATCTTGGAAAACCTCATCTTCCCATTTAATAACTTGGTATTTCTTTATCATGCTAGTAATAGGGATGACTATTTCAAAAAAATTGAAATGAACCTCCTAATGAAATTGATCTACCTAAAGAAAGATTGGATACCCTTTTTTGACATGGGTATGGGAACTTTGCCAATGGCTTCTAATCTTTCAAGATCTATCATGACCCCTCTTTAGATACTATATGCCCTAATAGTTTTTCCTTTTGAACACCAAAGTGAAATTTCTTGGGATTTAATGAGATCCCATACTCTCTACATCTTATTAACATTTTCTCCACATGGCTTAGGTGGTCACTTCTCTTCCTAGAAAACACAGTTACATCATCTTGATACACAACAATAAAATCATTAATGTAACCTGAAAAATCAATATCCATGGCTCTTTGGAAAGTATCCTAACATTCATCAAACCAAATGGAATTCTCACATACACATATGTTCCCCATGGGGTGGTGAAAGTAGTTTTAAACCTTTCGATTGTTTTACCACCACCTGATTATATCCTGAGAAGCCATCTAGAGTTGAGAGAAATTCAGATCCTATAACCAGTTGCAACATGTTATCCATATTAGGAAATGGATAATTGTCTTTGATTGAGGCCTTATTCAGATTTCTAAAATCCACACAAATCCTTATATCTCCATTTTTCTTTCTCGTTGGTACAAGATTGGCCACCCATGAAGAGTATCTTGTGGGCTGTATTATTCCTCCATCCCTCAACTTTGTCAACTCTTCTTGCATTTTAAGTGAAAGAAGAGGATTAATAGGCCTCTTATTTTACCTAAATGGCTTAGTGTTAGGCTCTAAGGGTATTTCATGTTGGAACAAATCCTCTCTATAAGCCTTTAGTTCTGAATAGGACCATGCTAAGCAATCTTGATACTTTGTTAGCAGTTTTACATAAGATTGCTTCTCTTCTTTTCTTAGATTGCATCCTATCCACACCTTCCTGGGATTCTCCTTGGTTCCCAAATTGTACTCCTCAACATCCCTTGAAGTAGAGATATGCCTATGGACCACCCTATCTATGTTGTCAAAATTATATTCCAAAGCAACCAACCCCTTGGGAATTATGTTGGTTTTCAACTGAATTATGTATTTTCCAAATAAAGTTTCTTTTCCATCACATGTTGAAACCATTGGCTCCCAATCCATGCACTTGATTTGTAAATTCTCCTTCACTTTGCAATAACCTCTGCACTTGGGCATCATCATCAAACACTTTCCAATGTTTTACATTATCAAGCACAGACAGTCTTGAAAACACCTCTACATCATAATTATAGTAAGGAGAAATAATGCAATTATCAAACTGAGATGTAAGCACTGCCAATTTATTAGCTGCAACATTTTGAGCCCTATCATGGTATAAGATATTAAAAGAATCAAAAATTTCAATGAAGTCCCACACAGTATGTATAAAGTTTTTACCACTAACTCATAAACCTTTACCACCAACTCAGAATCCCCTTTAACAATTATGTCCTTTATTCCATACCTCCATGCAATTCTCAAGCCTAGGAGCAGTGCTTCATATTCTACAATATTATTGGTACATTCAAATTTTAGCTTGAAGGAGAAACTGAATGTTTCTGGTTTGGGATATAAGCACTACACCAGCCCCATTACCCATATTGGAGCATGCTCCATCAAACATCATAGTCCAAGGGGCACCAAATTGTTCCAAACATGAAATATCATTTATGTTATGGTCTTTGAAGTATGCATATCCAAAAATTATCAACATCCACATCAGCAAACAACACTTCATAGGAAGCATTGTTTGGGTCCTCAATCAAGTGTAGCATTTTCTTCTCTCCGTATAACTTCACCAAATTTCCTTCCACAGGTATGGTGGCATAGGACATGTCCATTTGCACACTTCCTCTAACACTTGTAACCCATTTTATAGATAGTAGCATACCCCATTTAGTAGGGAAATCAACAATGACCACATTCATAGTCAAGTATTTACCAGGATAAGCTACCAACTACGCACTACTAAACCTTTTACATATCCTATCACTGACACCTCTCTTGAATCCATGATTTGACATTTTCTAAAATTTTTGTCACTTTGATGTCTAATTCATTCATAACTTCAAGAGGCATTACATTACATGAAGATCTTGAATCAAACATACAGTTGTGGAAAATTCTATCTTTGATGATCAAAGTAGTAAAAAATGGATCCACATCAAGTTGAGACTATATACAAGAAGTACCTAAGTATATCTTAGGTGATTCCCCCAGGATTTCCATTTCTTGGGAACTTCTAATTCTATAATAATAGGTGGAAGATCCACATTATTAACCTCCTTACATGTGGCCACCAACTCCTCCTTAAATCCTAAGTACTCGAATGCTCTTCTTCTGTATGGTCAAGAATCCCGAGCAACTCAAAAATTGGTAAGACAACCTTGATCTGAATCAAAATTTGAGCCATATCACAAGGGGTATACTTAGGTAAGATTGCACTAGGAGGTAGGGTGATTGATTTTTATGGTGGTATGAGGTTTTTATAGCTTGAGCAGAGGTAGGGGATCAAATTTGTTAGCAATAATTGGGCATTTGTTTGGTAAATATTTCTTAGGGAAGCCTTGGGGATATTGGTGAGGAGAGGAGTTTTTGGTTTGGGCTATGGCCCTAGTCCTTTGACCATCCTATTTCTTAGATTATATTATTTTTCCTGGGCCACTACTACATTCATTAGGAGCTACCTATCCTCCTTAGAAGGAATACCACCATCATATTTTTTTATCATTAATTCCCTCAAATATTCAAAGTCATGGTTAGGTAACTCAAAGGCATGAACCATATCAACATCAAGACTAATAGTAGAAGGGATAAACGATACCCAGTGTATGCAATCCCAAAAACATTCCATGGCCTTAACACTCAACACTTCAGTAGAGGTAACTCCTTTTTGTGGACCATTAGAGAATTCCATCATGTATACATCACCAAAGGTGGCATCATCATCAACCTCTTAAATTTATTCATTGAGATCACATGGGAATGTGGTAGAAAGAACTTATAAAACCATTGAATAACATGATCCTCCTCTACCATATATACTCTAGCAGTCAACGGATCAGGAACCAACTTGTTTTCCCTCGGTGCTTTTTTCTTGTTTCCTTACCCCATGGGTCCTTTCCCTCTATCATATGTTCTATGGTCACCCCTAGGATGATTTCCAAATCTATTCTTCCCTTGAGGTTGGTGTTGGGCATGCAAAATTTTTCCTAACCCTTTCTTTGCTCTTGTAAGTTTGTATGATATCTCCTTTACTACTCTAGCTAGAGTTTTAACCACCTCTTCTAGATCTAATGCTTTACTTTCCCGAGGCTTTTTGGGCTAATCAACTTAACTCACTCCCTTTTAGGAGGATTTTATGTTGCCTTAATATTATTTTCTATTTGCACTTGCCATAGAGAAATATTGTCTCAAAGTTACGGGTTTTTCCTAAAATAATATCGTGTTTTCTTGTCAAAGGAATCAAAATACTTTATTAGGCAGGATTCATCACTTGGACTCAAGGTTATAGGTAGCCTGTCAAAGTCTTATTAAATTTGGTGTTAAAATATTGGACATGCTCATTGGGATTCTTCTTTATATTCTCAAATTCTGTGAGGAGGAACCTTGGATCAGTTTTATCACCATACTATGATTTAAATGCATTTTCATCTCTGTCCATGAATCAATAGAGTTATCTGGTAGTGACTTGTACCAATCTTGGGCATCTTCTTCTAGAGTATGTATAAATAACTTTACATATACATCTTCATACTCAATCTTGAAATATTCCATGGTATTAGAAAATATCCTGAGGTGTTGGTCACCACTAATGGCATTATTACCTTGGAATTTAGGAAATCTATTCTTTACCTCATGTGGGATTGCATTTGGATAACCCACCAATCATGGAAATCTATAGGTCTATATACATTAAAAAAGGAGGTCTAGGTAGAGGTTGAGCCATATTATTTTGAGGAGGTGTTCCAATAGGAGGATTAAAATGGTGGGTACCGGAGGTCTTTGAGGCAATGGAGTGTGATCTTCAAAGTAATGATCCTTTAATGATTATGTCTCACAAAATACTCTATTATTTCTAATCAATAAAGGAGGAAATGAGGAATACCCAGGATATATTGAAAATGAATAACCATCCCAAGTTGAAGCATATAAATGTATGTAGGACCTGCTTGATCCATAACCATATGAAGTACTGGAGTAATCTTCTACCAAAGGCTGATCACTTTCAGCAATAGGCACAACCTTTTCTTTTGATCTTTGATCACCCAAGGCTTTCTAGACTTGTTTCTTTGCTAGATTTGTCCTTCCCAACTCTAGAAACAACCTTCTAGTAGGATTTGTCTTGAAGAAATACCTTCTTCCTTCCATCTTTGCAAATATTGATGATGGATTACAGTAATTAAAGTCAAGGTACTGGTATTTACCATATTTTTCTGAGAAAGATGGAGTCACCACTAAGGTCTTTCACCTTATATGTGTAAATCACTTTAAACAACTTTCCAACTGAAGCTTCACAATCAATTTCATCAAATCTTGGAAAATATTGCTATCCTTTATCAATATTTACCCCTAGCCAAGTCAAATTTAATGGAAAACTTCCTTAAACTAGGAAAATATCGAGCAAATGACTTTGATTAAGCTCATTTTTAGAAAATTTTGATAAAGGATTGAGTCTAGATCATAAATTTACATCTAAACATACTTCATACATTACCAGAGGTTGATATATCTTCGTATTTATGAAAATAGGTCCTATGGAATGGTGCCAGGAGAGTGTTAGTACCCAATTCTACACCACCTTAGAGATCAAGCAAAATTGACAAATTTAGTTAGATTCTTATAGAAAGACAGACCGCCCTCCTACTTTAGGTTCTTCCTTTAACCAGGGTGAGAGGACCCATTTTATAACCTATAATTGTGAGAAAGGTGGATGAAATTGCAGTCTCTAAGCTTTCTCTTAGAAATATGAAGGATAGTCCTGAATAGACATGGTCAATGCAAGCATCATTTAACTCTCATGAGTTATCACACTAAATAATGCAGATGTCTTTCAAAATAGGACTCAAGTCACTCTAGATAGTGTAAATCTTAGCTTTCTTCACATATTTATGGAAAGGGAGGGTAGAGATGGTAAATTCCCTTGAAAATGGTTATAAGTAGGAAAACATGGGTAATTTAGAAGGATTTAATAGTTGTAGGTTGTAATTTTTGTGTATGAATGGGAGATTAAAGAAGATAAATTTGATTATACAAGTTTCTCAAGAAAACCTTACAAATGTTTGGAAATTTCCCCAAGGAAGAGGAACACATCACAAAACTAGTATAACAACCCTTTAACTAGAAGGTATGCACTCATGGAAGCCCAAGAGTACAATATTTCACACAACCTTTGAGAATTTAAACAAAAATCTCATGTTAAACTCTCAATAAAACATAACAACATTTCATGTTCAACTACGCTCAAGATACACTCAAAATCTTACTAAGATCTTCTCAACCAAACAGAGGCAATATGAATTTAAAATTGTTTATCACACCACAAAAAGAAAGATCTATCTATAGTGTAATTGCAGTTTCCAAAATGCCACTAATTAAGACAAGATATAGTGTAATTCAAAGAAACTATCAACATAAGATTGCAACAGGAAGGAAAGTAGTTGATTCAAAGTATTTTACCTTAAAACAAAGACAACATTTCTCAGAGAAAACACATAGTTAATTTCAAGAAATTCAAATTTCTCAACAAGGGGCCATAAATCCTATGGCCTCAATGCTTTCCAATGACTATACACTTGCAATCATCTTGGCATGAGAAGGTTTGGACAAAATAAAATAACTCACTAGGTCTCTCGGTTTGATTCAAGTTCTTCAAAAAAGTACAATCGATTTTTCTTTTTTTCTCTAAGAATTTAGAAAAATTTAACCCCCTTCATATGAGAACATTCCTCTCATATATATACAATTCTCTCTCTCTCTCTCTCTCTCTTTCTCTTTTTCCTTTTCCCCAAAAATGTGAATCTTCAAAATAATATTCCTCTTTTTGGCACAATCTATCTACTATCATTCCTTTGAAAATATTTAATTTTGTGATGTCATGTGGAGGGAATTACAAATGATTTGTATTTTTTCATTATCTTAGAATGATGGGATGCCATGTCATCCTTTTTGGTATCATTTTTTAATTATTTCTTTTTTAGGTAGGTTGAGATACTTTTTAATGATTTTTAGCCTCTCCAAATGGTTTGATTTGATATTTAATCATTCCCACCTTTTGAGAATCTACCTCAAAACACACACAATCATTGTCATATATCTTTTTGAGCTGAGTGTTTTCACATGTGTTGTATCATATCAAGCCAATTTCCTCCTTTTTGTATGATATCAGTCTATTTCACACTTATCTCCTTTGTGTGGGTATCACAGACAAATCTCATCGATCAACTCATCATGATTGTGCTCAACTTAACTCACCAACTTTATTTTTACTATAAATTTCCATCACTTCTCCTAAAATTTACATCCCTTCTTTTGAGTGTGAAAAATCTTGGTGGATTTCTCTATCTACAACATGGTGGGAGTGACATTAGCATCTAGTTTGAAGGAAATATCCTTTGAGGATTTGAACTCAGTTTTTGATTTATCAGGCCCAAATGAAGCATTTGTGAGGATGTTATTTGAATTATGGATCCAAAGGACTATAATGGGCCATTGACATACCCCAAGATGTTTGTGTGGCTTTGATTTGAAGGCTCATTAGAATCAATCTTGTGTTTTCCACCTTCCAAATGATGTACTTTCATCTTTTCAGGTGGGAGCATCAAAAGACTCCTAAGGTACTAAAGCAATTCTAGCTCAAGAGCAGCCATCTATGAAAGGTGCAATTGACAACATATGCCCTTTCATCTATAATGAAGAGTTCACTATGAAGGATATTCCTTCATAATCTTATGAGCTTGGGGAAGGGGTTTGTATAGACACTATTCCTACTCTTTTTCATAAGGTGAATGAATTAGAACAACATGTTTCTTCTTTGAAAAAGGCCCACAAAATCTCCACCTTCTCAACCTCCTAAGTGTCACCATCTATTATGAAAAATGCAAGGGTGAATCTAGCTCCAAAGCTCCTTCTCATCCAACTTCAAGGACCACTTGTACTTTCACTTCTATCCACATCAATTGTTCCTACTCATCCCTCTATCTATAAAGCAAAAGGGAGGAAATCATTTCCCAAAGGTGGCTTGGATCTCCTAAATTGGGTCTCTTCTTATCAGAAGAAGATGGAATTGATGAGTATCTTGGATGGCCCTAGGATGAATATTGAGGATCTCATGGCTATGGGGATGTCTCACACCTTGGCAGGGGAAGTTCTATTTGTCAAATGGTGGTTGTTGGGTTAGAGGAGTTTTTCCAAGGAAGAATAAGCTTTTGAAAAAAATTCCTCCTTTCAGTGAGGATTTTTGGTGGTGGAAGATGATTAGGTGTCTTTTCTCTAGTTTCTTTTTGATGTAATTCAAAAATGTATGTAACTTTTCCATGGGTTGGGGCCCCTATAGAACCCCATTTTTTTTTTCATTTTCAAATATAAAAGATTAAAATGTTACAATGAATTTCATGTTAATAATAGATATAGAATTCTATTAAAAAAATGAAATCCTACTACATAGTTCCACATTTCATACATATTTGAAAATCACAATTTAAAAACACTATTCAACTTTTCACTATGAAAGTATCAATTGAAAGAAAAATAAATTTTTATAGAAAAGATAAGCATAAGCTTGCTCATGGTTTATTGGGGCCAGCTTCAAGTTCCTTGACATTCTTTCTTTGTTTCTAATAATCTTTCATTATATGCATCAAACCTCTGAAATATTGGGATAATGGTCATCTTCATCAATTCTGACCTGAACATGAATATCAACGCTTTTCTCTCTGAGTACTCCTTCAAATTTTGGCCTTACAACATTACCTTTTCTTATTTTCTTTGACAACTTGGTCATGTGTTTCTCCAAACCAACAAACTTCTGGATAATATCATAACTAAACATTGGATTCACTACATCAGGTTTTCCATTAACATTTTGATCAAAGGATTGTACTAGATTCTCAATGCCCCAATCACCATAGGTGAATTTTTTCTCTATCACAAGTTTTCCTAACCACTCATCAAGTCTATCTATGTGTTCTACTATCTTTTCCCTTTCAAAAGAATAATTTCATCAATCTGCTTGAGAGTTTTCACCCTTAACTTGATAGCTCCTTCATAAGTATGTTGTATTCCCCTTTCTTCAGGGGGAAAATTTATTCATCTTCCACTAATTGATCATCTAATTGAGCTAATGCTTCCATTTTAGGAATAATTCCTTCCCAAGTAGTACAATTCATCTCCACATTTGTTAAGTTGATCATTTGACATATTTAAAAATTCAGTCATTTGTTCATATAACATTCTACTACTCTTCAATAATCTTATTTCCTCTTTCAATCAACTCCTCTTTCCATTTATCCACAACACTAGGTCATTTCTCTAGCCCTGTCAGCCTCTTCTAGAATCTGAGGTGTTATACTAGTAACAACTTCTTTCCCTTCATCTATAGTTGTACCCATTTCTATATGTATGAGGATAATGTTCTAACTTGTTCCTTTAATATCCTTTTAGACACCTTATCATCATCAACTTTATGCAACAAACCCTCAACAACTAGTGTAATATCTTGTTTTAATGTTTCTCTGGTAGGTTTCCCCAAATGAATGTGTTGAACATCATAATCACTCATTGTAATTTCATGCTTTGATTTACCTTGGTGAGGGGGGTTGCAATTTCTAGAGTTTTGAACCCTTTTCGGTCTACATGGGTCTTAGTAAGGATTTTTTCCTTTTTAAGGGTTTTTGGGCTTTGGAAAATCTATACTTGTGATATCTATAACCTCTTCCGGAGAAAAACTTCTTTTTTTTCCACATCTAAAAGTAATCCTCCCAACCAACCAACTAGTTGTGAGAGTGTTTCCCACTTTTTCTCCTTGATATAGGTTGGGACTTTTCAGAGAAAACTACCAACTGTTTAGATGCTTCTTGAGGATCTTGCAATAATGGAATTTACTTCTTCTTGCATCTTATTCCACTTCTAAGGTTGGCTCTTTAGATTCATCATGCATTGTTACTATTTCCAATTGCTTCTTTTCATGTCCTTGAATTTGGGACTACTAGTTGTTTCTTGAGTCATACTATCAATTAGTGCCTTTCCCTTATCTTTTCTTCTACTAGAGTAACAATCATTTCTGTAGTTTCTCTTGGGGTTTCTCTAGTTGGAACTATCACCTTGATAGTTCCTCTTTCTTTGTACTATCTACCTCCTTTAAAGGATTGATGTTCAGTAGAGATATCTTCCTTGAGTTGGCACATTGGTGAGTTATTGTTTCATCAATTCTTCTTCTTGTTGTTTAGTAGACCTGACCCATCAGCTGATTTTTGACCTTGTCATCAATTTGCACATTTTTTTGTCATCAGTCTCCATTGTTTTAGTGGATTCTTTTGTAGTCCCCACCATAACTTCCTTAACAAGATTTGTACCCTAAAGTGACTCATCACCCTTTATAATCTCTACTTCCTTTTGAGAGTGACTCTTAGTAAAGACAATGTTCTCTGTAGATGTTCCACTTACAAGTCCTTGAATCATTGATTCATCTACTCTCATATAATTGTTGAAATTTTAGTATGGACCTTTTGCACTTGAACCTCTCTTTCATCAGTTGATGGTTGGGAAACTTCCTTCATTTGTTCATCTACTTGAGAAACATTCTCACCTTTTACCATATATTTTTCAATTGTTACATCAAAAGGTTTAAAGTAAGGGAATCTCCCCAAGTATATCTGTGTCCATTATCTCAATTGGGATTTCTCACTTGTTCATGTGATTGATTATACTAAGGTAAATCCCAAACCCTTGATTGCATTGCACTAGATTCCTCTGCCCCTTTTTATCATAGTTGATTGGACATGGGAATACTATGAGTTATTTCTTGAAACTAATTATCACACTATCTCCTTTGGAGTTCAAAATGCAACTACAACTTCTGGTTGTATAGGTGGATCAACTTGAATTACTCCTTGATTTGGTGATGGCATTTCTATTTTACAAATGTGGCAACCAATTTCTCTTGATCCTTGGTGAGTGGGATTGGATCAATAACTTCAAGCTCTCTATGTTTATGCTTTTTTGATACATGGACCACTTTCCTTCATTGAAATACCAGTGTCCCTTACCAAAGGTAGTATTATCTTAGTTTTCTTCTTAGCTCTCTCAAAGTGCTTGAGGTCTGGTGCCTCTCTTTTTGGAACTCTATGATTTGGATTGAAGATCAACACCTGCTAAGGCTCCCCTCATCATCTTTCTAGTGCTAGATGATCCTAGTAGTATTTTATGAGGGAATTTAAGTTTGGTTAGACCTACCCCTTTAGCTTGTATAGGCACTTCTTGGGTAATAGGGGCATTCTACATAGATTTCAAAAGCATTTCTTTTGTCTTTTATTTCAAGGAAGACATAGAAGTTCCAGTGCCACTACTAGTGTAGTAGTCCATTCATCAATAG